>CM075668.1:20883366-20885866 GCA_037954105.1 Canavalia gladiata | reverse complement strand
CGATAATGATGATGTTGATGTTGATATTCAATCTGTCGGTAATGAATGATGATCGTGATGGTGAAGATGGTGATTCTAACGATAATGATGATGATGATGATGAACAACGATGATGATATTAATAATGATGATAGTGAAGATGATGATGATGAGGATGATGATGAGGATCATGTTGATGATGATGGTGATGAACGATAATGATGATGATGATGATGATGAGGAGGAGGCTAATGTTTAGGATAACGAATAAAATTGATGATGATGATGATGTTGAAGATGACGAATAGGATTGATGATGATGATGATATTCAATGTGTTGATAATGAATGACGATAGTGATGGTGATGATGACGATTGGGATGATGATGATAATGAATGATGATGACGATGATTATGAACGATGATGATGATAATGATGAACGACGATAATGTTGTTGATGATAATGATGAACTATCGTAAACGTTGATGACAATGATGATGATGATATGAACGATGATGACCTTGATGATTACTGATGATAGTGATGATGATGATGATCATGATGATGATGAGAATGACGAATAAGATTGATGTTGATGATGATGATGATGATGATGATATTCAATGTGTCGGTAATGAATGACGATCGTGATGGTGATGATGACGATTGTGATGATGATGATGATGATGATAATGATAATGATAATGTTGATGTTGAGGATAAGAAATAGGATTGATGATTATGATGTTAGGATGACGAATAGCATTGATGATGATGATCATATGCAATGTGTCGGTAATCAACGATGATAGTGATGGTTATGGTGAAGATGATGATGATGATGATAAACGATAATTATGACGATAATGATAATGAATGATGATGATGATGATGGTGATGATGATTATAATGATCTTAAATAACGATGATGATGATGAAGGATGATAATGACAATGATGATGATGATTAGGATGATGATGAACAACGATAGTGATGATGATGATGATTGTGATGATAATGATCAACTATAGTAAACGTTGATGATGATGTTTTTTTGGGGATGACAATGATGATTTGTGATGATGTTGAGGGTGACGATGATGATGATGATAATGGTGATCTTGATGATGATGATATTGAGGAAGACGAATAAGATCTATCATGATGATGTTGATATTGATATTCAATGTGTTTGTAATGAATGATGATCGTGATGGGGAAGATGGTGATTCTAATGATGATGTTGAATGACGATGATGATAATGATAATGATGATGATGATGATGATGATGATGATGATGATGATGAGGAGGAGGAGGAGGAGGAGGAGGAGGAGGAGGAGGAGGATGATGATGATGATGATGATGATGATGAGGATCATGTTGATAATGATGTTGATGAACGATGATGATGATGATGATAATGATGATGATGATGATGATGATGATGAGGAGGAGGAGGAGGAGGAGGAGGACGAGGATGTTGAGGATCATGTTTATAATGATGGTGATGAACGATGATGATGAAGATGATAATGATCATCATGATCATGATGATGATGAGGATAATGTTTAGGCTAACAAAAAAAATTGATGATGATGATGATGTTGAAGATGACGAATAGGATTGATGATGATGATGATATTCAATGTGTTGATAATGAATGACGATAGTGATGGTGATGATGACGATTGGGATGATGATAATGAATGATGATGAAGATGATTATGAACGATGATGATGATAATGATGAACGACGATAATGTTGTTGATGATAATGATGAACTATCGTAAACATTGATGACGATGATGATGATGATATGAACGATGATGACCTTGATGATTACTGATGATAGTGATGATGATGATGATCATGACGATGATGAGAATGACAAATAAGATTGATGTTGATGATGATGATGATGATGATGATATTCAATGTGTCGGTAATGAATGACGATCGTGATGGTGATGATGACGATTGTGATGATGATGATGATGATAATGATAATGATAATGTTGATGTTGAGGGTAAGAAATAGGATTGATGATTATGATGTTAGGATGACGAATAGCATTGATGATGATGATCATATGCAATGTGTGGGTAATCAACGATGATAGTGATGGTTATGGTGAAGATGATGATGATGATGATAATGAACGATGATTATGATGATGATAAACGATAATTATGACGATAATGATCATGAATGATGATGATGATGATGGTGATGATGATTATAATGATCTTGACTAACGATGATGATGATGATGAACGATGATAATGACAATGATGATAATGACGATGCTGAACGATGATGATGATGATTACGATGATGATGAACGACGATAATGATGATGATGATGATTGTGATGATAATGATCAACTATAGTAAACGTTGATGATGATGTTTTTTTGGGGATGACAATGATGATCTATGATGATGTTGAGGGTGACGATGATGATGATGATAATGGTGATCTTGATGATGATGATATTGAGGAAGACGAATAAG
>CM075668.1:20868366-20880866 GCA_037954105.1 Canavalia gladiata | reverse complement strand
GAGGACGAGGAGGAGGAAGATGAGGAGGAGGATGATGAGGATCATGTTGATGATGATGGTGATGAACGATGATCATGATGAGGAGGAGGAGGATAATGTTTAGGCTAACGAATAAAATTGATGATGATGATGATGTTGAAGATGACGAATAGGATTGATGATGATGATGATATTCAATGTGTCCATAATAAATGACGATAGTGATGGTGATGATGACAATTGGGATGATGATGATAATAAATGGTGATGATGATGATGATGAACAATCATGATGATAATGATGAATGACGATAATGGTGATGATGATAATGATGAACTATGGTAAACGTTGATGATGATGATGATGATGATATGAACGATGATGACCATGATGATGACTGATGATAGTGATGATGATGACTGATGATAGTGATGACCATGACGATGACAGATAAGATTAATGTTGATCATGATGATTATATTCAATAAGTTGGTAGTGAATGACGATCGTGATGGTGATGATGAAGATGATAAATGATGATGAGTATGAGGAGCAAGCATCATAAGAACGATGATGAATGATTATAGTGACGATTATGATGATGATGATGATGATCATGATGATGATGAGGATAGCAAATAGGATTGATGATTATGATGTTGAGGATGACGAATAGCATCTATGATGATGATCATATGCAATGTGTCGGTAATGAAAGATGATAGTGATGGTGATGGTGAAGATGATTATGATGATGATGAACAATGATGCTGATGATGATAATGATGATGATAATAATGATAATGATGATATGAATGATGATGACCATGATGATGACTGATGATAGTGATGATGATGATGATCTTGATGATGATTATGAAAATGATGAGGATGACGAATAAGATTGATATTGATGATGATGATGATATTCAATGTGGCATTAATGAATGACGATCGTGATTGTGATGATGACGATTGTGATGATGATGATGATGCTAAAGATAATGATAATCATAATCATAATGATAATGATGATGATGATGATGATGATGATGATGATGATGATGATGATGATGATGATGTTGAGGATAACAAATAGGATTTATAATTATGATGTTGAGGATGACGAATAGCATTGATGATGATGATCATATGCAATGTGTTGGTATTGAATGATGATAGTGATGGTGATGGTGAAGATGATGATGATGATGATGGTGATGGTGAAGATGATGATGATGAACAATAATGCTGATGATGATGATGATGATGATGATGATGCTGGTGAGGGTAATGATGATGATGATGATGATGATGATGATGATGATGATGATGATGATGATGATGATGATAATGATGACGATGAACGATGATTATGATGATGATAAACGATGACTATGATGATAATGATCATAAATGATGATGATGATGATGATAATGATCATGACTGACGATGATGACGGTGATGATGGACGATGATAATGACAATGATCATAATGATGATAACGATGATGATGATGATGATGATGATGTTCATGATGAATGATGATAATGATGATGGTGATGATGATAAAGATGAACCATGGTAAACGTTGATGATTATGTTTTTTTGGGGATGACGATGATGATGATGATGATGATGTTGAGGAAGACAAATAAGATCGATAATGATGATGATGATATTCAATGTGTCCGTAATGAATGATCATCATGATGGTGAAGATGGTGATTCTAACGATAATAATGATGATGATGATGATGATGAACGACGATGATGATAATGATAATGATGATGATGGAGATGATGATGATGAGGATGATGATGAGGATCATGTTGATGATGATGGTGATAAACGATGATGATGATGATGATGATGATGATTGTGAGGAGGATAATGTTTAGGATAACGAATAAAATTGACGATGATGATGATCTTGAAGATGACGAATAAGATTGATGATGATGATGATATTCAACGTGTCGATAATGAATGACGATAGTGATGGTGATGATGACGATTGGGATGATGATGATAATGAAAGATGATGAAGATGATTATCAACGATGATGATGATAATGATGAACGACGATAATGCTGATGATGATAATGATGAACTATGGTAAACGTTGATGATGATGATGATGATATCAACGATGATAACCATGATGATGACTGATGATAGTGATGATGATGATGATCATGATGATGATGAGGATGACTAATAAGATTGATGTTGATGGTGATGATGATATTCAATGTGTCGATAACGAATGACAATCGTGATGGTCATGATGACTTTTGTGATGATGATGATGATGATGATAATGATAATGATAATGATAATGATGATGATGATGTTGAGGATAACAAATAGGATTGATGATTATGATGTTAAGGATGACGAGTAGCATTGATGATGATGATCATATGCAATGTGTCGGTAATCAACGATGATAGTGATGGTGATGGTGAAGATGATCATAATGATGATGATCGTGATGATGATGAACAATGATACTGATGATGTTAATCATGATGAGGATGATGAACAATGATTATGATTATGATAAACGATGAATATAATGATAATAATCATGAATGATGATGATGATGATAATGATCATGACTAACGATGATGAAGATGATGATGAACGATGATAATGACAATGATGATAATGACGATGCTGAACATTGATGATGATGATGTTGATGGTGAATGATGATAATGATGATGATGATGATGATGACGATGATAATGATGAACTATGGTAAACGTTGATGATGGTCTTTTTTTGGGGATGACGATGATGATTTATGATGATGTTGAGGGTGACGATGATGTGAGCTCGACCATTAACGGACCAACCACTAGGTCAAGGGCGAATAGAATTCAACAAGAGGTGGAAGCATTACTTCTTAAAAGGAAGGAATATCATGAAGAAATGTCATCCATGGAATTATCATTCAAGGAAATTGTGGATTTCAAAATTTTAGCTTCGGTAGAATAAATCTGAAATTAGTAATTTCAATTTGATTGTATTTTTCTTAACTTGTAAAAGTAGGGATAGTTTATTTCAACATGGGATAAGATTAGACTAGTTAGAATAGGACTAGGCTTAGCTTAAGGGCTTGGTTGGCTAGGAGCAGCCCATACCCACAACCAAACAGCCCCCTTCCCTTTTTCTTATAAATAAGGGCTTAATGTAAGCAAATGGTACCTTTGGTCATTTTATACTATTGGAATCCGAGAATTCCCTTGAGGGAGCAGCTTTCTCTTCTCTTTCTTCTCCTCTTACTTGTTCTTGAGGTCAAGACCCTTTTCCTTATCATTAGAGCCTCCAATGTGGTGGAACTTGGCTTATCTTCCTAGCTTCCTCTAGCTAGTGGAGTGGTGCCTAGCTTAGGAATTATTTTTCTGCAATTTACATTCTGCCATTTACCTTCTTGCAATTTACAATTCTGGTTCTTAGTTTATGGTTTAATTTTCATCCCCTTTCCCCTTTAATTTTGGTCATTTTCGTTTTGCCTTTTCTTCCATTTCTGCACTTTATTTCCAGCCTTTAATTCTTGCAATCACCTTCCCCAATTCCCTCTTTACATTCTCCAAATTTATGTTTCCTCGTCTTTTCATTTTTATGCATAATTTTGTGCTACATTAAACACAATTTGAGGAGCTCCCAAAACTGCTCTGAATTTTGAGATTCAATTCTACCTCCAACTAGGTCCATTCTCCTCCTCCCAAGTGGGTTGTATTGTGTGGTATCAAGAGCTTGTTGTTTGGAGGTAACTTCTCTCACTCTTCCCCTTCATTTTTCATCATCTTCTTCTCCCATTTTCGTCTCTGTTTTTGTTCCAGTTTTTCTGCATATTTTCAGCCCCTTCTTGCTTGAATTCACATGTAATTTGTGTTGCTTTGAGTCATATGTTGTTGGATCCTTGCTTGAACATCAATTTAATCGGTGAATTTGCTCAAAATTGCATCAAAATGTCAAGAAATTGAAGAACCCCTTTTCCGGTTTTTTTTTCTGGGTATTTCCAGCAAGAACAGATCTATTGTTCTCTCAAATCCTTTGGAATTTGTGGGTTTTGTTGTTGAAATTGTAACTTGATCATTGCTGCCAAAAAAACCCCTCAATTATTTTGGCAAAATTCTGAAAATTGTTCGTCATGTTCATCACTGTTCTTCATGTGTTCTTGAGGAAGTTTGTGTTTTGATCTTTGAAAAAAATTATTGTTGGGTGTTTAGGTGTTAATCCTGTGCTTGTTTTGGAGTGATATAAGTGTACATTACATTTCCCTAAAAGATACAAGGCAAAAAGAAAGAATCAACAAAGAACAAAAACAAAAAAAAAAACGAAAAAAAAACGTGAAAAAAGAAATCTGGGCAGAATTTTTTTCAAAAAAAAAAATAAAAAATTCCAGAGTTGAATGATCTTCAAGTTTCATTTTATTGTATTTCAATTGTAATATTTGATTTGAGTTTGGGATCAATTGAATTGTGTTGAACAACTTCAGTTGGATTTATCCTCTTGAATGAACTATGATGCATATGAATGATTTTCTTTCAAAGAAAGATTAAGTTCAGTTTTAAGAACAATTCACACAAATTTGTAATCCATTCATCCTTCTTGAATTCCTTTTGAGTGCTTTTTTTTTTCACCACTTAATTGTTGCTTGTCTTCTTTGAATTCTAGTTTGTCACAATTTTAATCCCTTTGAGTTTAGCTAATTTTTGTGATAAGAGTTTCTTGTTCGTCCCCAAAATTCCTATGTTTTGTCCATTCTTGAATTCTGGATGAGTTGAGTTTTTAAGACATTGGAAACATCAAGGCCTCTAATTTTAAGTTGAATATGTGTCTTTCCTTCAAGGGTAAAGCAAGACCAAATTGAGTGACTAAGAGTGAAAAACATTGGTGAGAAAGGAAGTAATTGGTTTTAATTGTGCTAACAATTTCTTGGTTTGCAAAGAATTCTTGGTTTAATTTAGTATGCAGCCCTAAGAAAGAAATTTTGTTGACTTGGAGCTGAACTTGGAGAAGACTTGGACTTGAAGCTTGACTTGAAGAATTTACCCATTTGTAATTGATTAGGATTTCTCTTACTAGGACTTTCTTTTTGGTGTAATTTTAGAATTTGGTTGTAGTAGGGTTATAATATTGTAATCCTTTTGATTTAGTTTGTACTTAGGAATTTTCCTTGTAATTTTGTTAGTAATTGTGTGTAAGTTCCAAGGCCTTTGTGTGGTTTTAAGGAGCCATAAGGGGGAGTCTAAGTGTGCTTGTTGAAAGGAGTAATAAGGGGGTTCCATAATTGCTAGGTTTACAACTTAGCCTATGTGACTACTTGTTACTTATCTTTCCCTATCTTGGACCTTGGTTTGTGTAAGAAACCAATTAACTTTCTGCATTTTAATTTCTTAATTGTTCAAGTGTTTTATGTGGAAGGAATTTGTACTTAGAATATTTGTGATTTTCTTAATTGATTTGTTTCATATCTTGTGTCTTGAGTGGAGAGCATCATGAGTGAAAATGATTATCCACCTAGCTTCAATAGGTTACAACTAGAAGCCCTTACCCAAACCTTTGAAAAAATGTTAAGAAAACAAAGTGAACAATTTGAAGATCGCTTGTATGAACTAGAAAAGAGGAATGAGACTTTGTTTAAAAAGAAACAAAATGAAGGGTCTAGTAGTTCTAAGAAAAACAAAAATAAAATTGATTTACCTAGGGAGGAACTTTCACAAGAAGAATTCTATGAATCCCCTAGAAGAAACCAAAGGAATAATCACAGGGGTGGGAATCAAGGTAGGCATGAGAGTGATAGGGAATCATCTAGGTCTCCACTTAGGATTAGAAATTCATCTAGGAGTAGGATCCATAGAAGTAGAGATAGACATTCTCCTAGCCATCATAGTCATAGAGCTTCTTCTAGGATTAGGAATAGAGTTAGGAGAGAAAATGGAAACCAAGAAAGAATAGATGGAACCAAGTTTAGAATTCCAAAATTTCAAGGGTTGAATGACCCTGAAATCTACATATCATGGGAGTTGAAGGTAGAGAAAATTTTCATGTGCTATGAAGTGAGGGAGGAACATAGGGTAAAGCTAACTAGTCTTGAATTTTCAGACTGTGCTTTGATTTGGTGGGATAAGCTAGTGAAAGAGAGAGCAAGGTTTCATCCTATTGAGACTTGGGAAGAAATGAAAGTCATCCTTAGGAATAGGTATGTACCACCTCATTACCTTAGGGAGCTTCATAATAGGCTCCAAAGATTAGGCCAAGGTAATAGGACTGTTGATGAGTACTACAAAGATATGGAGGTAGCCATCATTAGAGCCAACATAGAAGAATGTGAGGAGGCTAGAATGGCAAGATTCCTTGAAGGGCTTAAGGATGAGATTAGGGATGTTGTGGAACTCCACAACTATATGAGTTTGAATGAACTCTACCACCAAGCCCAAAAGGTAGAACAACAACTCCATAGAAAAGGTAAGAGTAGATACTTAACCTCGAAGCCTTCTTGGAAGGAAAATAAGAGGAAGGAAGGCCACAAGGATGTTCCTTTTAAGCCTAAAGATCTTAGGGAAATTAAAGATCCCAAGAAAGAAAAGGCCAACACCCCATCCACTCCGATAAAAAAGGAATCATCCATTAAGTATTTCAAGTGTTTGGGATGAGGACACATTGCCTCTCAATGCCCTAACAAGAAGAGCATGATCCTTAAAGATAACGGTCAAGTCTCATCTTTGGAATCCTCAAGTGAAAACTCTAGCTCTAGTGCCACTAGCTCTTCTAGTGAAGAAGGATTAGAGTATGCCCCCGAAGGTGATCTTCTTGTTGTTAGGAGATTACTAGGAAGCATGGTCAAGGGGGAAGATGAGAGCCAAAGAGAAAATATTTTTCACACAAGGTGTGTGATTGGGGGGAAGACATATTCTTTGATTATAGATGGGGGAAGTTGCACCAATATGGCTAGTGCTAGGCTAGTACAAAAGCTAGGATTAACCATTACCCCACATCCTAGGCCTTACAAGTTGTAATGGTTGAGTGACAATGGGGACCTCTTAGTGGATAAGCAAGTCTTAGTTGCCTTTTCCATAGGTAGGTATCTTGACCAAGTAACTTGTGATGTTGTGCCCATGGAAGCAAGTCATGTGCTCTTGGGAAGGTCATGGAAATTTTATAGGAAAGTTCACCATGATGGGCATAGCAATAGGTGTTCCTTTGTTTTCAATTCCCAAAAGGTCACCTTAGTTCCCTTGGCCCCTAGTGAGGTTTGTAAAGATCAAGTACAAATGAAAAAGAAAAGAGAGGAAGAAAAGAAGGGAATTAAAGGAAAGAATATAAAAAAAGATAAGAGGTTGAGACATGAGGAAAATGATAAAAACCTCTTCATCAATCAAGGAGAAATTAGGCAAACTCTTCTAGCTAGACAACCCATGTACATGCTCATGTGCAAAGAGTATTGCTTGAATACACAACCAAACCTTGAGTCTAGTGAACTTCAAGAACTTCTAGAAGAGTTCTAAGATGCATTCCCAAAAGAGTTACCTCTAGGGTTGCCACCTGTTAGGGGTACTGAACATCAAATAGACTCGGTGCCTAGTGCTTCCTTACCAAATAGGCCAGCCTATAGAAGTAATCCTGAAGAAACTAAAAAAATCCAAAAACAAGTAGGGGAGCTTCTAGAAAAAGGGTGGATAAGAGAGAGCTTGAGTCCATGTGCAGTCCCAGTTCTACTTGTCCAAGAAAGATGGATCTTGGAGAATGTGTGTTGATTGTAGGGCCATAAACCAAATAACCGTTAGGTATAGGTATCCCATACCTAGGTTAGATGACTTGTTGGAAGATTTACATGGTTCCACAATTTTCTCTAAGATAGACCTCAAGAGTGGATATCACCAAATTCGGATGAAAGAGGGGGATGAGGGGAGGACTGCCTTTAAGACCAAGTTTGGTCTCTTTGAGTGGTTGGTAAGGACCTTTGGGTTATCAAATGCTCCTAGCACTTTTATGAGGTTGATGCACCATGTTTTAAGGGATTTGATAGGAAAGTGTGTGGTAGTATACTTTGATGATATCCTTGTATACTCCAAATCCCTTGAGAAGCATTTAGGACACCTTAGAGAAGTGTTATTTGTGCTAAGAGAGGCCCAACTCTTTGCCAACCTAGAAAAGTGCTCTTTTTGCTTGGATAGAGTTGTATTCTTAGGCTTTGTGGTAAGCAAAGAAGGTGTCCAAGTAGATGAAGAGAAAGTCAAGGCCATCAAGGATTGGCCTACCCCCAAAAATATAGGAGAGGTTAGGAGTTTTCATGGACTTGCAAGCTTCTATAGGAGGTTTGTGAAAGATTTTAGTACCATAACATCACCTCGAAATGATTTAGTCAAGAAAAATGTCAAATTTGAATGGGGGGAAAAACAAGCCAAGGCCTTTCAAGCCTTGAAAGAGAGACTTACCCAAGCACCCATCCTAGCTCTTCCAAAATTTAGCAAAAATTTTGAGTTAGAATGTGATGCTTCAAATGTTGGGATAGGGGCAGTTTTATTGCAAGAGGGACATCCCATAGCTTACTTTAGTGAAAAACTAAATGGAGCATCCCTTAATTACCCTACCTATGAAAAAGAGCTCTATGCACTCATTAGGGCCCTTCAAACTTAGCAACATTACTTGTTGACCAAGGAGTTCATCATCCATAGTGATCATGAGTCACTAAAATACCTTAAGGGTCAAAAGAAGTTGAGTAGGAGACATGATAAATGGGTTGAGTTTTTGGAGCAGTTCCCCTATGTCATTAAACATAAGCAAGGAAAGATCAATAAGGTGGCTGATGCCCTATCTAGAAGACAAACTTTGTTAAATTCTTTAGGAACCACCTTGATTGGTTTTGAAAACTTTGGGGAGCTATACCCAAATGACTTAGAGTTTGGAGATCTCTACAAGTCATGTACCCAAAAAGCCTTTGATGGATACTTTAGGCATGAGGGAGTCTTATTTAAGAACAATAGAGTTTGTGTGCCTAAAGGAACCATTAGGGATCTCATCTTAAGAGAATCCCACCAAGGGGGGTTAATGGGTCACTTTGGAATCCAAAAGACTTTGGATATCCTTAAAGAACATTTCTTTTGGCCACACATGAAAAGAGATGTTCAAAGACTTTGTGCCCAATGCATTGTATGCAAAAAGGCTAAATCTAGGTCAATGCCCCATGGCCTTTACACTCCCCTTCCTATCCCCAATGTCCCATGGGTTGACATTAGCATGGGTTTTGTGTTAGGATTTCCTAGAACCCAAAGGGGCATGGACTCAATCTTTGTGTTAGTAGATGGATTTTCTAAGATGGCTCACTTTATTCCTTGCCACAAGGTTGATGATGCTAGTCACATAGCAAAACTATTCTTTAGAGAAGTGGTGAGATTACATGGAATCCCTAAGAGTATAGTTTCTAATAGAGACACCAAGTTCCTCAGTCATTTTTGGAGGACACTATGGTCTAGGTTAGGAACTAAACTTTTGTTTCCCACCACTTGCCATCCACAAACCGATGGCCAAACTGAAGTGGTAAATAGGACTCTTTCCACCTTGTTAAGAGTTTTTGTTCAAAAAAATATTAGGTCTTGGGAAGAATGTTTGACTCACATAGAGTTTTCTTACAATAGGGCTACCCATACCACTACCTTGCATAGTCCTTTTGAAGTAGTCTATGGATTTAATCCCCTTACTCCCCTTGATCTAATTCCTTTACCTAATGTGGTTGAATATCATAACAAAGATGGAGCCCAAAAGGCTGAATATGTTAAGCAACTTCACACTAAGGTAAGGCAACAAATTGAAAAGAAAAATGAACATTATGCTAGAATGGCTAATAAAAAAAGGAAAGAACTTGTACTTGAACCTGGTGATTGTGTTTGGTTGCACTTAAGAAAAAAACGCTTCCCTGGTCTTAGGAAATCAAAACTCTTTCCTCGGGGGGCTGGCCCATTTCAGGTAATTGAAAGAGTTAATCCTAATGCATATAAACTTGATTTACCTGGTGATTATGGGGTGCATGCTACTTTTAATATATCTGACTTAACTCCTTGCCTTGCAGATGATGACTTCCATTCGAGGTCGAATGCTCTTTAAGAGGGAGGGGATGATGTGAGAACGACCATTAAGGGACCAACCACTAGGTCAAGGGCCAAGAGAATTCAACAAGAGGTGGAAGCATTACTTCTTAAACGGAAGGAATATCATGAAGAAATGTCATCCATGGAATTATCATTCAAGAAAATTGTGGATTTCAAAATTTTAGCTTAGGAAGAATAAATCTAAAATTAGTAATTTCAATTTGATTGTATTTTTCTTAACTTGTAAAAGTAGGGATAGTTTATTCCAACATGGGATAAGATTAGACTATTTAGAATAGGAATAGGCTTAGCTTAAGGGCTTGGTTGGCTAGGAGCAGTCCATACCCACAACCAAGCAGCCCCCTTCTCTTTTTCCTATAAATAAGGGCTTAATGTAAGCAAATGGTACCTTTGGTCATTTTATACTATTGGAATCCGAGAATTCCCTTGAGGGAGCAGCTTTCTCTTCTCTTTCTTCTCCTCTTACTTGTTCTTGAGGTCAAGACCCTTTTCCTTATCATTAGAGCCTCCAATGTGGTGGAACTTGGCTTATCTTCCTAGCTTCCTCTAGCTAGTGGAGTGGTGCCTAGCTTAGGAATTATTTTTCTGCAATTTACATTCTGCCATTTACCTTCTTGCAATTTACAATTCTGGTTCTTAGTTTATGGTTTAATTTTCATCCCCTTTCCACTTTAATTTTGGTCATTTTCGTTTTTCCTTTTCTTCCATTTCGGCACTTTATTTCCAGCCTTTAATTCTTGCAATCACCTTCCCCAATTCCCTCTTTACATTCTGCAAATTTATGTTTCCTCGCCTTTTCATTTTTATGCACAATTTTGTGCTACAACATTGAACACAATTTGAGGAGCTCCCAAAACTGCTCTGAATTTTGAGCTTCAATTCTACCTCCAACCAGGTCCATCCTCCTCCTCCCAAGTGGGTTGTATTAGATGATGATGATGATGATGATGATGTTGAGGAAGACGAAGAGGATCAATAACGATGATGTTGATGTTGATATTCAATGTATCGGTAATGAATGATGATCGTGATGGTGAAGATGGTGATTCTAATGATAATGATGATGATGATGATGAACGACGATGGTGATAATGGTAATGATGATGATGATGATGATGATGAACGACGATGATGATAATGGTAATGATGATGATGATGATAAGAAGGAGGAGGAGGAGGAGAAGGATGATGATAAGGATCATGTTGATGATGATGGTGATGAACGATGATGATGAACGATGATGATGATGATGATGATAATGATGATGATGATCATGATGATGATGAGGTGGATAATGTTTAGGCTAACGAATAAAATTGATGATCTTGATGATGTTGAAGATGACGTAAATGATTAATGATGATGATGATATTCAATATGTTGATAATGAATGACGATAGTGATGGTGATGATGACGATTGGGATGATGATGATAATGAATGATGATGATGATGATGATGATGAACGATGCCGATGACATTGATGAACGACGATAATGTTGTTGATGATAATGATCAACTATGGTAAACGTTGATGATGATGATGATGATGATATGAACGATGATGACCATGATGATGATTAATCATAATGATGATGATGATGATGATCTTGATAATGATCACGATGATGATGAGGATGATGAATAAGATTGATGATGATGATGATGATGATGATATTCAATGTGTCGGTAATGAATGACAATCGTGATGGTGTTGATGACGATTGTGATGATGATGATGATAATGATAATGACAATGATGATGATGATGATGATGATGGGTAGGATAACAAATAGGATTCATGATTTTGAATTTGAGAACGACGAATAGCATTGATGATGATGACCGTATGCAATGTCGGTAACGAACGATGATAGTTTTCTCGATGGTGAAGATGATGACAATGATGATGATGACGATGATGAACAATGATGCTGATGATGATGATGAACTTGATGATGATGATGATGAACTTGATGATGATGATGATGATGTGATGATGATAATGATAATAACTGATGATGATGATGATGAATGATGATAATGACAATGATGATAATGATGATGTTGAATGGTGATGATTACCGATGATGATGATGATGATTTATGATGATGTTGAGGGTGACGATGATGATGATGATGATATTGATGATGATGATGTTGAGGAAGACGAATAGGATCAATAATGATGATGTTGATGTTGATATTCAATGTGTCGGTAATGAATGATGATCGTGATGGTGAAGATGGTGATTCTAACGAAAATGATGATGATGATGATGAACGACGATGGTTATAATGATAATGATGATTATGATGATGATGAGGAGGAGGAGGAGGAGGAGGAGGGTAATGATGATGTTGATGATTATGAGGACGAGGAGGATG
>CM075668.1:20855866-20858366 GCA_037954105.1 Canavalia gladiata | reverse complement strand
GACGAATAAGATTGATGTTCATGATGATGATGATATTCAATGTGTCGGTAATGAATGGCGATCGTGATGGTGATGATGACGATTGTGATGATGATTATGATAATGATAATGATGATGATAATGATAACGATGATGATGTTGAGGATAACGAATAGGATTGATGATTATGATGTTGAGGAAGACGAATAGCATTGATGATGATGATGATATGCAATGTACCGGTATTGAACGATGATAGTGATGGTGATGGTGAAGATGATAATGATGATAATGATGATTATAATGATGATGATGATCATGGTTGATGATTATGATGACGATAAACGATGATTATGATGATAATGATCATGAATGATGATGATGATGATGATAATGATCATGACTGACGATGATTATGATGATGATGAACGATGATAATGACAATGATGATAATGATGATGCTAGATGATGATGATGATGATGAATGATGATAATCATGATGATAATAATGATGATAATGATGAACTATGGTAAACGTTGATGATTATGTTTTTTTAGGGATGACGATGATGGCTGATGATGATGTTGAGGGTGACGATGATGATGATGATGATGATGATGATGATGATGATGATGATCTTGATGATGATGATGTTGAGGAAGACGAATAGGATCGATAATGAGGATGCTAATGTTGATATTCAATGTGCCGGTAAGGAATGATGATCGTGATGATGAAGATGGTGATTCTAACGATAATGATGATGATGATGTTGAACGACGACGATGATGATGATGAGGACGATGATGATAAGGAGGGTGATGATGAGGATCATGTTGATGATGATGGTGATGAACGATGATGATCATGATGATCATGATGATCATGATCATGATGATGAGGAGGAGGATAACGTTTAGCGTAACGAATAAAATTGATGTGATGATGATGTTGAAGATGACGAATAGGATTGATGATGATGATGATATTCAATGTGTCGATAATGAATGACGATAGTGACGGTGATGATGACGTTTGGGACGATGATGATGATGATGATGATGATGATGATGAACGATGATCATGATGATGATGATGAACGATGATGATGATGTTGATGTTGAACGAAGATAATGATGATGATGATGATGATAATGATGAACTATGGTAAATGTTGATGATTATGTTTTTTTAGGGATGACGATGATGATTTATGATGATGTTGAGGGTGACGACGACAATGATGATGATGATACAATGATCTTGACGATCATGATGTTCAGGAAGACGAAGAGGATCGATAATGATGATGATGATATTGATATTCAATGTGTCGGTAATGAATGATGATCGTGATGGTTAAGATGGTGACTCTAACGATAATGATGATGAGATTGATGATGGTGAACGACGATGATGATAATGATAATGATGATGATGACGACGATGATGATGATGATGATGATGATGAGGATCATGTTTATCATGATGGTGATGAACGATGATGATGATGATAATGATCATGATCATGATGATGAGGAGGAGGATAATGTTTAGGATAACGAATAAAATTGATGATGATGATGATGTTGAGGATGACGAACAGGATTGATGATGATGATGATATTCAATGTGTCGGTAATGAATGAGGATAATGATGGTGATGATGACGATTAGGATGATGATCATAAGGAATGATGATGATGACTATGATGATGACCGATGATGATGATAATGATGAACGACGATAATGTTGATGATGATAATGATGAACTATGGTAAACGTTGATGATGATGATGATAATGATATGAACGTTGATGACCATGATGATGATTGATGATAGTGATGATGATGATGATCTTGATGATGATCATGATGATGATGAGGATGACAAATAAGATTGATGTTCATGGTGATGATGATATTCAATGTGTTGGTAATGAATGATGATCGTGATGGTCATGATGACAATTGTGATGATGATGATGATAATGATGATGATAATGATAATGATAATGATAATGATAATGATGATGATGATGATGATGATGTTGAGGATAACAAATAGGATTGGTGATTATGATGTGGAGGATGACGAATAGCATTGATGATGATGATCATATGCAATGTGTTGGTAATGAATGATGATAGTGATAGGTGATGGTGAAGATGATGATGACGATGATGATGATGATGATGATGAAGGATGATTATAATGATGATCAACCATGGTTATGATGATAATGGTCATGAATGATGATGATGAAAATGATCATGACTGACAATGATGATGATGATGATGATGATGAACGATGATAATGACAATGATGATAATAATGATGATGATGATGATGATGTTGATGATGAACGATGAGAATGATGATGATGATGATGATGATGATAATGATGAACTATGGTTAACGTTGATGAATATGTTTTTCTGGGGATGACCATGATAATTTATTATGATGTTGAGGGTGACGACGACGATGATGATGATGATGACAATGATCATGACG
>CM075668.1:20458366-20850866 GCA_037954105.1 Canavalia gladiata | reverse complement strand
TGATGTTGAACGAAGATAATGATGATGATGATGATGATAATGATGAACTATGGTAAATGTTGACGATTATGTTTTTTTAGGGATGACGATGATGATTTATGATGATGTTGAGGGTGACGACGACAATGATGATGATGATGACAATGATCTTGACGATCATGATGTTCAGGAAGACGAAGAGGATCGATAATGATGATGATGATATTGATATTCAATGTGTCGGTAATGAATGATGATCGTGATGGTTAAGATGGTGACTCTAACGATAATGATGATGAGATTGATGATGGTGAACGACGATGATGATAATGATAATGATGATGATGACGACGATGATGATGATGATGATGATGAGGATCATGTTTATGATGATGGTGATGAACGATGATGATGATGATGATGATAATGATCATGATCATGATGATGAGGAGGAGGATAATGTTTAGGATAACGAATAAAATTGATGATGATGATGATGTTGAGGATGACGAACAGGATTGATGATGATGATGATATTCAATGTGTCGGTAATGAATGAGGATAATGATGGTGATGATGACGATTAGGATGATGATCATAAGGAATGATGATGATGACTATGATGATGACCGATGATGATGATAATGATGAACGACGATAATGTTGATGATGATAATGATGAACTATGGTAAACGTTGATGATGATGATGATAATGATATGAACGTTGATGACCATGATGATGATTGATGATAGTGATGATGATGATGATCTTGATGATGATCATGATGATGATGAGGATGACGAATAAGATTGATGTTCATGGTGATGATGATATTCAATGTGTTGGTAATGAATGACGATCGTGATGGTCATGATGACAATTGTGATGATGATGATGATAATGATAAAGATAATGATAATGATAATGATAATGATGATGATGATGATGATGATGTTGAGGATAACAAATAGGATTGGTGATTATGATGTGGAGGATGACGAATAGCATTGATGATGATGATCATATGCAATGTGTTGGTAATGAATGATGATAGTGATAGGTGATGGTGAAGATGATGACGACGATGATGATGATGATGATGATGAAGGATGATTATAATGATGATCAACCATGATTATGATGATAATGGTCATGAATGATGATGATGAAAATGATCATGACTGACAATGATGATGATGATGATGATGATGAACGATGATAATGACAATGATGATAATAATGATGATGATGATGATGATGTTGATGATGAACGATGAGAATGATGATGATGATGATGATGATGATGATGAGAATGATGATGATGATGATGATGATGATGATAATAATGATGATGATGTTGAAGATGACGAATAGGATTGATGATGATGATGATATTCAATGTGTCGATAATGAATGAGGATAGTGATGGTGCTGATTACGATTAGGATGATGATCATGATGACGGATGATGATAACGATGATGATGATGATGACGATGATGATGATGAACGATGATAATGACAATGATGGTAATAATGGTGTTCAATGATGATGATGATGATGATAATGATGAACTATGGTAAACGTTGATGAATATATTTTTTTGGGGATGACCATGATGATTTATTATAATGTTGAGGGTGACGACGAAGACAACGATGATGATGATGATGATGATCTTGATGATGATGATGATGAGGAAGACGAATAGGATCTGTAATGATGATGTTGATGTTCATATTCAATGTGTCGGTATTGAATGATGATCGTGATGGTGAAGATGGTGATTCTAATGATAATGATGACGATGATCAGGAACGACGATGATGGTAATGATAACGATGATGATGATGATGAGGAGGAGGAGGAGGAAGATGATGAGGATCATGTTCATGAGGATGGTGATAAACGATGATGATGATGATGATAATCATGACGATGATCAAGATGATGGGGAGGAGGATAATGTTTAGGGTAATGAATAAAATTGATGATGATGATGATGATGTTGAAGATGACAAATAGGATTGATGATGATGATGATATTCATTGTGTCGATAATGAATGACGATAGTGATGGTGATGATGACGATTGGGATGATGATGATGATGAATGATGATGACGATGATGATGAACGATGATCATGATAATGATGAACGACGATAATGTTGATGATGATAATGATGAACTATGGTAAACGTTAAAGATGATGATGATGATCTTGATGATGATATGAACGATGATGATGATGATGATGATGATGATTATGATCTTGATGATGATGAGGATGACGAATAATATTGATGTTGAAGATGATGATGATACTTAATGTATCGGTAATGAATGACGATCGTGATGGTGATGATGACCCGATTGAGATGATGATGATGATAATGATAATGATGATGATGATGATGATGATGATGATGACGATGATGATGATGATGATGATGATGTTGAGGATAACAAATAGGATTGATGATTATGATGTTGAGCATGACGAATAGCATTGATGATGATGATCATATCCAATGTCTTAGTAATGAACGATGAAAGTGATGGTGATGGTGAAGATGATGATGATGATGATGATGATAATGATCATGACCGACGATGATGATGATGATGATGATGAACAATGATAATGACAATGATGATAATTACGACGCTGAATGATGATGTGGATGATGATGAAGATGTGAACGATGATAATGATGATGATGATCATGATAATGATGATCTATGGTAAACGTTGATGATTATGTTTTTTTAGGGATGACGATGATGATTTATAATGATGTTGAGGGTGACGACGACGATGATGATGATGATGATGATGATGATGACGATGATCTTGACGATGATGATGTTGAGGAAGACAAAGAGCATGGATAATCATGATGATGATATTGATATTCAATGTGTTGGTAAAGAATGATGATCGTGATGGTGAAGATGGTGATTCTAACGATAATGATGATGATGATGATGATGAACGACGATGATGATAGTGATAATGATGATGATGATAATGATGATGATGATGAGGAGGAGGAGGAGGATGATGAGGATCATGTTTATGATGATGGTGGTGAACGATGATGATGATGATGATGATGATGATGATAATGATCATGATGATGATGATGATGATGATAATGATCATGATGATGATGATGATGATGAGGATAATGCTTAGGATAACGAATAAAAGTGATGATGATGATGATGTTGAAGATAACGAAAAGGATTGATGATGATCATGATATTTAATGTGTCGGTAATGAACGACGATAATGTTGATGATGATAATGATGAACTATGGTAAACGTTGATGATAATGATGATTATATGAACGATGATGACCATGATGATGACTGATGATAGTGATGATGATGATGATCATGATGATGATGATGATGACGAATAGGATTGACGATGATGATCATATGCAATGTGTCGGTATTGAATGATGATAGTGATAGGTGATGGTGAAGATGATGACTACGATGATAATGATGATGATGATGATGAAGGATGATTATAATGATGATCAACCATGATTATGATGATAATGGTCATGAATGATGATGATGATGATGATGATGATGAACGATGCTAATGACAATGATAATAATAATGATGATAATGATGATGATGTTGATGATGAACGATGAGAATGATGATGATGATGATGATGATGATGATAAGGATGATTATGTTTTTTTGGGGATGACGATGTTGATTTATGATGCTGTTGAGGGTGACGACGACGACGATGATGATGATGATGATCTTGATGATGATGATGTTGAGGAAGACGAATAGGATCGATAATGATGATGTTGATGTTGATATTCAATGTGTCGGTAATGAATGATGATCGTGATGGTGAAGATGGTGATTCTATTGATAATGATGACGATGATGATGAACGACGATGATGATAATTATAATGATGATGATGATGATGATGATGATGAGGAGGAGGAAGAGGAGGAGGAGGAGGAGGAGGAGGTGGAGGATGATGATGAAAGGGATCACGTTGATGATGATGGTGATGAACGATGATAATGATGATGATTATCATGATGATGATCAGGAGGATAATGTTCAGGATAATGAATAAAATTGATGATGATGATGATATTCAATGTGTCGATAATGAATGACGATAGTGATGGTGATGATGACGATTGGGATGATGATGATAATGAGTGGTGATCAAGATGATTATGAACGATGATGATGATAATGATGAACAACGATAATGTTGATGATGATATTGATGAACAATGGTAAACGTTGATGATGATGATACTGATGATAGTGATGATAGTGATGATCTTGATGATGAACATGATGATGATGAGGATGACGAATAAGATTAATGTTGATGATGATGATGATATTCAATCTGTCGGTAATGAATGACGATCGTGATGGTGATGATGACGATTGTTATGCTGATGATGATGATAATGATGATGATGATGATGATGATGTTGAGGATAACAAATAGGAATCATGGTTATGATGTTGAGGGTGACGAATAGCATTGATGATGACGATCATTGGCAATGTCGGTAATGAACGATGATAGTGATGGTGATGGTGAAGATGATGATGATGATGATGATGATGATTAACAATGATTATAATATGATAGACGATGATTACGATGATAATGGTCATGAATGATGATGATGATGATGATGATGATAATGATGATGAGGAGGAGGAGGAGGAAGATGATCAGGATCATGTTTATGATGATGGTGATAAACGATGATGAAGATGATGATGATGATGAGGAGGAGGAGGGAGAGGAAAATGTTTAGGGTAACGAATAAAATTGATGATGATGATGATGTTGAAGATGACAAATAGGATTGATGATGATGATGATATTCAATGTGTCGATAATGAATGAGGATAGTGATGGCGATGAGGACGATTGGGATGATGATGATAATGAATGATGATGATGATGAACAATCATGATGATAATGATGAACGACGATAATGTTGATGATGATAATGATGAACTATGGTAAATGTTGATGATGATGATGATGATGATGATATGAACGATGATGACCATGATGATGACTGATGATAGTGATGATGATGATGATCTTGATGTTGATGATGATGATGATGATGATGATGATGATGATGACGAATAAGAATTATGTTGATGATGATGATATTCAATGTATCGATAATGAATGACGATCGTGATGGTGATGATGACGTTTGTGATGATGATGATGACGATGATGATAATGATAATGATGATGATGATGATGATGATGATGATGATGATGATGATGATGATGATGATGATGATGATGATGATGTTGAGGATAAAAAATAGGATTGATGATTATGATGGTGAGGATGACGAATAGCATTGATGATGATGATCATATGCAATGTCCGTAATGAACGATGATAGTGATGGTGATGGTGAAGATGATGATGATGCTGATGATGATAATGATGATGATGGTGATGAACTAGATGATGATGATGATGATGATAATGCTGGTAGGGTGATGATGATGATGATGATGATGATGATGATGTTGATGATGAACGATGATAATTATGAGGATGATTATGATAATGATGAACTATGGTAAACGTTGATGATTATGTTTTTTTGGGGATGACGATGATGATTTATGTTGATGTTAAGGGTGACGATAATGATGATGATGATGATCTTGATGATGATGATGTTGAGGAAGACGAATAGGATCGATAATGATGATGTTGATGTTGATATTCAATGGGTCGGTAATGAATGATGATAGTGATGGTGAAGATGGTGATTCTAACGAAATGATGATGATGATGATGATAAAAGACAATGGTGATAATGATGATGACGATGATGATGATAATGATGATGATGATGAGGAGGAGGAGGATAATCAAGAGGATCATGTTGATGATGATGGTGATGAACGATGATAATGATGATGATTATCATGATGATGATGAGGAGGATAATCTTCAGGTAACGAATAAAATTGATGATGAATGACGATAGTGATGGTGATGATGACGATTGGGATGATGTTGATAATGAATTTTGATGAAGATGATTCTCAATGATGATGATGATAATGATGAATGACGATATTGTTGCTGATGATAATAATGAACTATGGTAAGCATTGGTGATGATGATGATGATGATATGAACGATGATGACCATGATGATGACTGATGATAGCGATGATGATGATGATCTTGATAATGATCATGATGATGATGACGACAACGAATAAGATTGATGTTGTTGATGATGATGATATTCAATGTGTCGGTAATGAATGACGATCGTGATGGTGATGATGAAGATTGTGATGATGATGAATATTATTACGATATGATAATGATGATGATGATGATGATAATGATTATGTTAAGGATAACAAATAGGATTGATGATTATGATGTTGAGGATGACGAATAGCATGGATGATGATGATCATATGCAATGTGTCGGTAATGAACGATGATAGTGATGGTGATGCTGAAGATGATGAAGATGATGATGATGATGCTGATGATTATAATAATGATGATGATGATGATGAACTTGATGATATGAACGATGATTATGATGATGATGAACGATGATTATGATCATGAATGATGATGAGGATGATAATGATCATGACTGAAGATGATGATGATGATGATGAACGATGATAATGGCAATGATCATAATGATGATGCTGAATGATGATGATGATGTTGATGATAATTATGTTTTTTTAGGGATGACGATGATGATTGATGATGATGTTCTGGGTGACGACGATGATGATGATGATGATGATGATGATGATGATGATGATGATGTTGAGGAAGACGAATAGGATCGATAATGATGATGTTGATGTTGATATTCAATATGTCGGTAATGAATGATGATCGTGATAGTGAAGATGGTGATTCTAACGATAATGATGATGATGATGATGATGATGATGATGATGATGATAAGGAGGATGATGATGAGGCTCATGTTGATGATGATAGTGATGAACGATGATGAAAATGATGATAATGATGATGATGATCATGATGATGATGAGGAGGATAATGTTTAGGGTAACGAATAAAATTGATGATGATGATGATGTTGCAGATGACGAATAGGATTGATGATGATGATATTCAATGTGTCGATAATGAGTGACAATAGTGATGGTGATGATGACGATTGGGATGTTGATGATGATGATGATGAACGATGATGATGATAATGATGAACGACGATAAAGTTGATGATGATAACGATGAACTATGGCAAAAGTTAATGATGATGATGATGATGATGATGATGATGATATGAACGATGATGACCATGATGATGACTGATGATAGTGATGTTGATGATGATCTTGATGATGATGAGGATGACGAATAAGTTTGATGTTGATGATGATGATATTCGATGTGTCGGTAATGAATGAGGATCGTAATAGTGATGATGACGATTGTGATGATGATGATGATGATGATGATGATGATGTTGAGGAAAACAGATAGGATTGATGATTATGATGTTGAGCATGACGAATAGCATTGATGATGATGATCATATGTAATGTGTCGGTAATGAACGATGAAAGTGATGGTGATGATGAAGATGATGATTATGATGATGATGAACAATGACGCTGATGATGATGATGATGAACTTGATGATAATGATGATGATGAACGATGATTATGATGATAATGATCATGAAAAATGATGATGATGATGAAGATGATGATAATCATGACTGACGACGACGATGATGATGATGATGATGAACGATGATAATGACAATGATGATAATTACGATGCCGAATGATGATGATGATGATGTTGATGATGAACGATGATAATGATGATGATGATGATAATAATGATGAACTATGGTAAACGTTGATGATTATGCTTTTTTGGGGATGACGATGATGATTTATGATGATGTTGAGGGTGACGATGATGATGTTGAGGAAGACGAAGAGGGTCGATAATGATGATGATGATGTTGATATTGAATGTGTCGGTAATGAATGATGATCATGATGGTGAAGATGGTGATTCTAACGATAATGACGATGATGATGATGAACAACGATGATCATAATGATAATGACGATGATAATGATGATGATGATGAGGAGGAGGAGGAGGAGGAGGAGGAGGAGGATGATGATGAGGATCATGCTTATGATGATGGTAATGAACGATGATGATGATGATGATGATGATAATGATGATCATGATCATGATGATGATGATGAGGATAATGATTAGGATAACGAATAAAGTTGATGATGATGATGATGTTGAGGATGACGAACAAGATTGATGATGATAATGATATTCAATGTGTCGGTAATGAATGACGATAGTGATGGTGATGATGACGATTAGGATGATGATCAGAATGAATGATGATGATTATGATAATGATGAACGACGATAATGTTGATGATGATAATGATGAACTATGGTAAACGTTGATGATGATGATGATGATATGAATGATGATGACCATGATGATGACTGATGATAGAGATGATGATGATGATCTTGATGATGATCATGATGATGATGAGGATGACGAATAAGATTGATGTTGATGATGATGATGATATTCAATGTGTCGGTAATGAATGACGATCGTGATGGTCATGATGATAATTGTGATGATGATGATGATGATAATGATAATGATGATGATGATGATGATGATGATGATGATTATGATGATGATGTATGAGGATAACAAATAGGATTGATGATTATGATGTTGAGGATGACGAATAGCATTGATAATGATGATCATATGCAATGTGTCGGTAATGAACGATGATAGTGAGGGTGATGGTGAAGATGATGGTGATGATGATGATGATGATGATGATGATGATGATGATGATGATGAACAATGATTATAATGATGATGAACGATGATTTTGATGATAATGATCATGAATGATGATGATGATGATGATCATGATTGACGATGATGATGATGATGACCGATGATAATGACAATGATGATAAGGATCATGCTGAATGATGATGATGATGATGATGTTGACGATGAACGATGAGAATGATGAACTATGGTAGACGTTGATGATTACGTTTTTTTGAGGGTGATGATGATGATTTATGATGATGTTGAGGGTGATGACGAAGACGATGATGATGATGATGATCTTGATGATGATGTTGAGGAAGACGAATAGGATCGATAATGATGATGTTGATGTTGATATTTGACACGCTCGTCGCAAACGCCCAAAAATAATTTCTAGATTTTCCCCAACTATTGGTATAGTATAAGGTGCAACCTAGGTCATCTCCCAAAGACCCTTTCAGATTCTTAAGCAAATTAGGAAAAAGTTAGAACAAGGGGATTCTGTAAAGATGTGATATTAAGTTCTAAATACAAAATACAGAATGAAATTAATTTGACTTCAACGATTATCAACTCAAGGAATTCAGAGGCTATTTTCTTAACTAATCATTGATCACTAAAATCATGCATTATGTTTATCAACCTAGGATGTTCTGGAACCCCTAAAATGATCCTTAAATTCTCTACTCAGAAAACTCTCAGGATTCAATTGATTATGATCAACAAGATTTAGTAACCACTTAATCTTTCATTAGATCTAAACCAATTTCATAATCAGAATTCAGTTGAAATAAGTAATAAAATGAAAACATTTAATTCAATAACTTAATTTCTACTCTTAAAACTTTTTGAAAATGATTTACCAATCAAAAAACCAATTAGAAATCAATTATGCATTAATCAAAATACGTCAACCGAACAAACTTTGATTAAAAGAATAAAATTAAAGAATATATTAAAGCAGAGTAGAAATAACTCAATAAGCATGTAAATAAAGATCAAGACCTCAAAGTTAAAATGAAAATAGCTTGAATCCTTGAATTGAAATTACAAACTTAGCCTTCCATGAAGGAGGCAAACTAACAACAAAGAAAAAGTTAGCCTTTCATGAAGGAGGCAAACTAACAACAAAGAAAGATGAAAAATGGTTTTGGAGTTAATATCCAAGGGCATGTTTCTCCTCTTGTAAACCCTTATATTTATAGAGGATTTTTTGAGGCATCATCTTTAGAAGGTCACCAACTAGCCTTTTTACTTTTCCATCCTTTTATTGCTTTCACATGGGCTTTGTTGAAAATGCAAAACACTTTTGAATTTTTATCACCAATCAGCACAACAATTTTGACGTTGATTGCAGCGCAATTTTGGATATTCACCTGTCAGAATTAGAGCTTTGGATCTTAACGAAAGTTGTATCCCTGGATCTTAGCTTTCCAATGGATCTAATTTCATCTCAATATGACTTCTGTATCTGAAGATATGGCCAGATCTTTGCACACTGTTCAAGTTCAGCGACAACAACACTATCTCGTCTTTTGACATAATTTCGGAGTCCTATACATCCCATTTAGAGTCTGATCTTGCTTTTTAATTGTGTACACTTCTTTAAGCTTTCATTCAAGACAGATTTCATGATTTTTGGATGTCTAAAACTCCTGTTATGCTCAAAATACTATAACAGTGTCATTTTAATCGGTTAAGCAAAGAAATTCAATTAAACTCCATATGAACCCAAACTCATAAAATATGAAAAAGACCACTAAATTGAACATATAAGAAGTCTTAATGAGCTACAAATGAGGGATAATTATTTATGAAATTTATTCTTATCAAATTCCCCCACACTTATCTTTTGCATGTCTCGGGCAAGCTTAAGTTAAAGATTGGTGACTAAATTTTTATTTTTTTTTTATGAAAGAACATCAAAGTTTTGAGTTGATTTCTCAAGAATTCACAAAAATTCATGAAGCATTCTTTCATCATATTTTTTAAATTACTTAGAAAGGCAACTTTAATTTGAAAAACATAGATTGAGAAAGATAAAACCTCACATGATATACTCTGAATCTCTCAAGTGTTTGATTTGGTAAGTGTTTCTCTCAAATTCAATCCATGAAAGATGAACTATCATAGGCTGCATATCTTCTACTTCTCTACTACTATGTACACATGCAATGCACAAATCAAGAGGTCTTTATTTTGGTTATAACGGGATTAGAAAGATGAAATGATATATTGAAGAGATACAATGTTAGACCAAGGAAAATGGTGAGGATTGAGAATTGAATCCAAGTGTAAGTGTGAGAAACATATATCACTTTCTTTTTTTTCAATGTAATAGTTTATTTTTTTTATTATTGTTTCAGTTTTTTTTTCTTTATTTTTTTTCAACCATGATATTGATGAACACAACAATAATCTCCCCCACACTTATTGAAACACTTATGGTATGATAAATCCAGTATTCCTCACCTTTTACGGTCAGACAAAGTTATTTTCTTTTTCTTTTTTTTTTTTGGTTTGTGGTGAGCTAAAAAGAAGAAAAGGCTAATCGGTTCAAAGGGTTGATCAAAGGATAAAATTATATGGGTTGGTTATTTGGCTAATTGGTTTGCTCAAGAAAAACAATGCCTCAATCATTTTTGTACAATTCATGTGAAAATGTAGCTTAAAAAAGAATCAATGCAAGTTCTAAAGTAACATATTACATGGATGAAAATCACACAAGAAAGAAAGTAATTAATAAGGCTCAAAATCTCACGGGTAATATATTTATCAAATCTAATCTATCTAGTTCAAATATGTGTTTCCAAACTAATTAATCTCGAAATGTAAATCATTTTGCTTCAATTATTTTGTGAAATCTAAAGAACAACATACTTCCACATTCAATTTTTTTTTAATCATAAGATGCATATCAAGAGTCAAGTGTAACTCCTTACTCAGCCATCTTACTCAAAACAAGTTTATGAATCTAACCTAATTTTTTTATTTTTTTATTTTTGGTTTTTTATTTTTATTTTTTATTTTTTTTATCAGACCATCCTCCCCCCAACCTATCGAAGACATTGTCCCCAATGTCTTAGATGGAATTTCATATAACAGGAAAAGAAATGTGAGAAAACCACCAAAGTAAGGAAAAGTTATAACCGAAGAGTGGTATCTGGTTCTCTTTTGTCTTTGTCATCCTGATTTGGTTGGTTCACCAATTGCATTGCTTGACTGAGCTCAGATGTAGGATTTTGCAAATTCTCAAGTAGCTGTTCAACAGTTGAAGCAGATACTATGATGTTGCGCATGGATTGTGGCATGAACTCCTGCTCTACTGCATGATCTAAAAAGGATAACAAACCATTATAAAAGCCATTAATATTCAATAAGCCCAAAGGTTTTTTATGAAAATTCCGATAGGCCCAAAACATGATGGTAAAAATTTGTTCCATTCTTCCAAGACCACCAGGTAATGCAATAAATGCATTAGAATTAATCAACATATGTCTCATACGCTCATGCATGGTTGCAACCTTCAATTCAGTACCCAGGGTGAGTAGGAGGTGTTCTCATTTTTTAAGACAACACCTAAGACGTTACATCCCCTTGTGAGTGCAGATCTTGCAATACATCCTTTTAAACCTTGAATCCCTCCCCTATAAACAAGATTGATTTTTCTTGCAGCTAATGCCTTACCAAGGTTATAAGCTGCATGTTGAAATTCTCCATCCTTTCCAAGGTTAGACCCACCAAAAACACAGATAGTATTAATTCCTATCCATAAACGGTGTTTGTCTCTTTTGGAAAAAATATGTCATAGAGGTTGATAATTTATAGGGACTCAATATCAGACAAGGAGATCACTTGAATAGTGCGAGATCGGGATTTGGTAGCAGAAGTTTGAATTTTTGCTCAAGGAAAAGGTGAATGTCAGAAAGGAAAGACATTAAGCAGGGGCGAAAATTTCAAAAAATGGTGGCCCAATAAATTGAAAAGACAATGTAAATGACAAACATACACGCATGAGAATGAACAGTAATTGTGATTGTGGCTCATGTCTTCCTCTGGTTTTACGTCCAGTAACGGCTGAAACGCCTTTTAAGAGTCGAGGATGTGCTTCCAATTTAGTTTTCTTGTAAACTGACAACAGGGTCTTTTAAAGTCAGATTCCTAAGACTGTAGCGTGCTTTTTCCTTACGGAACAGTTAAAACAAATCAAGAAGGACTCCTTGAGCATGCCCATTAGGATACGTCTCAAGAGTCTGAATGATATCATCCACTGACTCCTTACTCAGTCCATCCTTTATGAATTGAATTTTGTCCTCTCAATTTCTTGAAACCATTCCAGGGCTCTTGCATCTTGTGTTACAAGTCCATCTTGGGGATGACGATGATGATTTATGTTAATGTTGAGGGTGACGATAATGATGATGATGATGATGATGATGATGATGATGATGATGATGATGATGATGATGATGATGATCTTGATGATGATAATGTTGAGAAAGACGAATAGGATCGATAATGATGATGTTGATGTTGATATTCAATGTGTCGGTAATGAATGATGATCGTGATGGTGAAGATGGTGATTATAACGAAAATGATGATGATGATGATGAGCGACGATGGTGATAATGATAATGATGATGATGATGATGATGATGATGATGATGATGAGGATGAGGAAGAGGAGGAGGAGGAGGAGGAGGATGAAAGGGAACACGTTGATGATGATGGTGATGAACGATGATAATGATGATGATTATCATGATGATGATCAGAAGGATAATGTTTAGGATAATGAATAAACTTGATGATGATGATGATGATGATATTCAATGTGTCGATAATGAATGACGATAGTGATGGTGATGATGACGATTGGGATGATGATGATAATGAGTGATGATCAAGATGATTATGAACGATGATGATGATAATGATGAACGACGATAATGTTGATGATGATATTGATGAACAATGGTAAACGTTGATGATGATGATACTGATGATAGTGATGATAGTGATGATCTTGATGATGAACATGATGATGATGAGGATGACGAATAAGATTAATGTTGATGCTGATGATGATATTCAATCTGTCGGTAATGAATGACGATCGTGATGGTGATGATGACGATTGTTATGCTGATGATGATGATAATGATGATGATGATGATGCTGTTGAGGATAACAAATAGGAATCATGGTTATGATGTTGAGGGTGACGAATAGCATTGATGATGACGATCATTGGCAATGTCGGTAATGAACGATGATAGTGATGGTGATGGTGAAGATGATGATGATGATGATGATGATGATTAACAATGATTATAATATGATAGACGATGATTATGATGATAATGGTCATGAATGATGATGATGATGATGATAATGATCATGACTGACGAAGATGATGATAATGATGATGAACGATGATAATGATTGTCGCAACCGTAATTCTGACGAGACGACGAACTCGCTACAACTTTGAAATAGAAATGATTTGATTAATGTGGAGTCGCCACCAAATTTTTATTTAAGGGAAAAAGTTTGCAAAAACCCTAACTTGAGGATAAGATTTTAAGTTCGGGAGTCGGTTACGGATGGGGAATGTGTTAGGCACCCCACTCGCCCGTTCCGAAGAACGGTACCCTTAAACTGAGTGTGTGGTTTCTGAAAAATGTTTGATCCCTTAATTAATGTGAAAACAAATAGCTTGATGGGGGTTAGCCTGACAGGACTTGATCCTGCTCCTACGTATTCCCCGGTGCAATGGGAAACTCAAGGCTTACGTAGTTCTGGTTAGTTTGATTGGAATTCAATTATTTTCAGAAAGGAATATTTGAAGATTAACAACGCTCGAAGGTTTGACCTTCGGAAGCGCCTGAAAATGAGTGTTCAAAAAAAGAACACATCGTTTCGAAAGGTTTTTGTTCTTGGAGGAACCTTCAGTCCACTCATGCACAAGGTCCGAGGCGGCTAAGGCAGCACGGGGACCCATACGAACTACTAAATGTTGAACAGCAAGTGAACCGCCAGTTCCCCATTTAGAGCCCATTGCGTGAGACCAAGGATTCCAAAATATTAGAAAAAGAGATTTTAAAATTTCTTGAAAAGGACCTCTAGTCCACTCATGCACAAGGTCTGAGGCGGCTAAGGCAGCACGGGGACCCATACGAACTACTAAACGTTGAACAACAGGTGAACCGCCAGTTCCTCATTTAGAGCCCATTGCGTGAAACCAAGATCCCCAAATATTTAGAAAAAGAAATTAACTCGAGTATTATAAAGATAGGAAAAGAGACGATTTGAAAACAGAATTTATTTCGAAAAGATCTTGATTGTGAGTTTTAAAGAAAAAAAAAACTTCAATTTTGAGAGAAAAGAATTTCATTTGAATTTTGAGGAAATCGGGGTTTAAATGAAATTTTGGGGAGTTTAGTGGTTGCATTATGATTATGAAATTTGGGGGGTTAAATTGTAATTATTAATTTTTTAGGGGTTAACTTGCAATTATAAAATTTTTAGAGGTTAATTAGTGATTTTGGAATTTAGAGGGCAGAATCATAATTAACGGGAACTTGGGGCAGAATTGTAATTTTGAGAATTTAGAGGGCAGTTTTGGTATTTTAGAAATTCTGGGGGCAGAATCGTAATTTAGGAGAATCTGATGGCAGAATTGTAATCTTAAGAATTTAAAGGGCAGTTTTGGTATTTTAGGAAATTTGGGGGCAGTTTTGGTATTTTAGGAAATTTGGGGGCAGTTTTGGTATTTTAGGAATTCTGGGGGCAGAATTGTAATTAGTGGAATAGAGGGGGGTAGATTGGTAATTAAGACTTTTGGGGGCAGAATTGGAATTAGTGGAATAGAGGAGGGTTGAGGGGAAAACCAAAACTGCACTATGTGGGGTTCGAATACTGTTCAAGGAGCCTGCAAAAGAGTGAGCTAACCACTGGGTTTGGTGCCTCTTTTGAGATATAAAACAGAATCTAAGCTTAAGGCTAACTCATGTGATTTGCATGGGGCTGCATGGGGTTACTACCAGTGGCTGGAAGTTTGGTTCATTTGATTCGCGCAACTGATCTCTCATTTTCCAGTATAGGGGCTCATCATGCGGAGGTGTCTTCCTATATTGGGTATGATCTATTCCCACTCTATCTTCCCTTGTCTTCCAGAGAATCAAGCATGTGGATCTCCTAGGGGCCCCTGGTAGCATTCATTCGGAGGAGGGGTTCTGGATTTGAGTATGAGGATCTGGGTGAGGGCTGTCTGCTGCTTATGCTGTTTCGATCATAGCTGGTTCGGCCTAAACATCCAGCCTAATAGCCCAAGTGCTCGAATCACTATTTGCCTTCTGGAACGTTGATTCTTAGAAGTGGTCCTAGGCGATCTTCTTTCCCTGATAGAACTCCCGAATAGAGAAACAAGAGTGGGGTGTCTCCTGCCTGTGCTTACTGGTCTAATCCCTCAAACTGCGCCTCCATAATAGAGTCCAGGGCCCTCTTACTTAGCTGGTGCCCAAGAATGTTGGGTGGCCTATTCTCTGTACGTGCATGAGGCGCGACTCCATGCATCAATTGCACGTCCCTGATACCTTCGGCACATGCGGCAGGATCCGGATGTCTTACTATTCTTGAGTCAAACCCATATTTCCCTTCTCTGGAGTATCTAGACGATTGCCTTTAGAGTGTTACACAGTGACATGGAAAGAAAGGGTACGAAGTAGTTCAGCTAAAGATTAAACACTAAACGCAACGTAGACATAAGCTTCCTAAGAGGGTTTATCCGAGTTTCCTTCTGTACTTTGAGAAAAATAAATGGTAAGCCTTCCTTAGGCACCTATCAACTATTTTTGGTCGCCTAGTTTTATAAGTAACTATCCTATTCGATACATCTACGAGGTTTCTAACTAAAAAGGGAACCACCATCGTTTGGGGTTGAGATTTCCCAATATATGACTTAAATCGTTGCCCCGTTAGCCACACCGATCATATATGTACGTCTTCCAGGTTACTAAAGGAGAGAAGAGCCGCACCTATTTGACCCAGTGCAGCTTAGTTCGACTGCGTTCAAGTTGCTTGACCGGATGAAATCCACAGGACCTGACCCTTATGATGGCTTTTGGAAGGTAGGTGTGGCAGAGCAACTATATTTCACGCTTCAGAATTCCTCTTCCCCCCCTTGACTCTCATGCATGCGATTCTCTGCACCGTAATGGGACCATCACCCTATTTCCAACTCCTTTAACAACCCAAAGTTACTCATATAGGGGGCCAGGATGTTTGATATGCTTGCTGATACACGTGGTACTGAAGTTTATGAATGATAGACTCCTTTTACTTATCCATTTCTTGGATGAGATTTTGCATCGGGACATCTGGAGCTTAGTGCCATTGAACTTGAAATAGGGTCTCTTTTCTCTGTTATTGACATTCTCTTGTAGAGCAGGGGATCCCCTATTATGACCATTCCCATATACCCGTGCAGGGACTGGCCCTCTAGAGTTTTTTCACTCGTGAATCTGGGGAAGGAAATAAATTTCAAGAAATGCCGGGGATGGCCTACACCCTTAGCAAGATCCAAGATGGCGTTGGGGATGCGTCAAAGCTGCATGAACTGGTGCACCTAAGGACTGCGACTGCAAGGCTTGGAACCTTTCTTTTTATCAAGACTCAATCTATAGGCTATTCTCCTATACTCACCACCAACATGCAGAGTCTTAACCGATCACGACCAGTCAAACCAAAACTTCCTTTCCTTATACAGGGACGTTCATAGTGAACGAAAATAAATGTTGCATATTCGAAGGGTCGTTTTTCGATTCATTGCATCTATCCTAATATTAACCCTAACCATATAGCCTTGTTGAGTGACATTTTTCATCAACAAATAAAGAGTATGGCATAATCATCGTTCTATATTCTTGATTTAGGAGATAGGAGGGGAAATGACCAACCTGTATGAAGCCACCGATTGAAAGAGCCTCTCTTGCCAACGCGACGTGGAGCTATTTCTCCCAATTCCCCTCGAGCAAGGTCTCCTACGTTTAGAGTGTTCTTCCCAAAGAATCCCTCTTCTTCTCGCCTTTTATCTTTCCTCTAGAGAATTTTCTTCCAAAAACCCTTTTTGGCTCAATATGTCACTTTTATATCCCTTCTTCTCACTCGTACCTACACGCTCTCGCTCCTTCTTTTTTCTTATTTTCTTTTTATTATTATTATTATCCTTTATTTATTTATTATTATAGTTATTTTTTACTTTCATTTCTATTTATATTTTGATTTTTATTATTTATCCTTTTTTCAGATTTTTGTTTTTTTAGATTTTTATTTTTCATATTTTTATTTTTATTTTTCATATCTTTAATTTGTTTCCTTTTCCCTGGTTTTATTTTCGTTATTCTTTTCTATTTCTCCTTATTTTCTCTCTTTTTTTTATTATTTTTATTTTCAGTTTTTTTTTTGTTTACATGCCTCTATACATATAATCTAATATCCGCTTATTATTTAAATTAGGATCAACTCCAGTTAATTTAACGACGAAAGGCCTCGGGCATAGTTGGTTGTTTACAATAATGATACTAAATGATGATGTCGAATGATGATGATGATGATGATGTTGATGATGCATGATGATAATGATGATGTTCATGATGATGATGATGATGATGATGAACTATGGTAAACGTTGATGATTACGTTTTTTGGGGGATGTCGATGATGATTTATGATGATGTTGAGGGTGACGATGATGATGATGATGCAGATGATGACGATCTTGATGATGATGATGTTGAGGAAGACGAATAGGATCGATAATGATGATGTTGATGTTGATATTGAATGTGTCGGTAATGAATGATGATTGTTATGGTGAAGATGGTGATTCTAACGAAAATGATTATGATGATGATGAACGAAGATTGAGATAATGATAATGATGATGATGATGAGGAGGAGGAGGAGGAGGAGGATGATGATGAGGATCAGGTTTATGATGATGGTGATGAACGATGATGATGATGATGATAATGATGATGATGATCATGATGATAATGAGGAGGATAATATTTAGGATAACGAATAAAATTGATGATGATGATGATGTTGAAGATGACGAATAGGATTGATGATGATGATGATATTCAATGTGTCGATAATGAATAACGATAATGATGGTGATGATGATGATAATGAAAGATGATGAAGATGATGATGAATGATGATGATGATAATGATGAACGACAATAATGTTGATGATGATAATGATGAACTATGGTAAACGTTGATGATGATGATGATATCAACGATGATGACCATGATGATCACTGATGATAGTGATGATGATCATGATCTTGATGATGATCATGACGATGATAAGGATGACGAATAAGATTAATGTTGATGATGATGATATTCAATGTGTCGGTAATGAATGACGATCGTGATGGTGATGATGACGATTGTGATGATGATGATGATGATGATGATAATGATAATGATGATGATGATGATGATGATGATGATGATGTTGATGATGATGATGTTGAGGATAACAAATAGGATTGATGATTATGATGTTGAGGATGACGAAAAGCATTGATGATGATGATCATATCTAATGTGTCGGTAAAGAACGATGATAGTGATGGTGATGTTGAAGATGATGATGATGATGATGATGATGATGATGATGATGATGATGATGATGAACGATGATTATAATGATGATCAACGATGATTATGATGATAATGATCATCAATGATGATGATAATGATGATAATGATCATGACTAACGATGATGATGATGATGATGATGATGATGAACGATGATAATGAAAATGATGATGCTGAACGATGATGATGATGATGATGATGTTGATGATGAACGATGAGAATGATGATGATGATGATCATAATGATGAACAATGGTAAGCGTTGATGATTATGTTTTGTTGGGGATGACGATGATGATTTATGATGATGTTGATGGTGACGACTACGACGATGATGATGATGATGATGATCTTGAAGGTGATGATGTTGAGGAAGACGAATAGGATCGATAATGATGATGTTGATGTTGATATTCAATGTGTCGGTAATGAATGATGATCGCGATGGTGAAGATGGTGATTCTAACGATAATGATGATGATGATGTTGAACGACGATGATGATAATGATAATGATGATGATGATGATGATGAGGAGGAGGAGGAGGAGGAGGAGGAGGAGGAGGAGGATGATGATGAGGATCATGTTGATGATGATGGTGATGAACGATGATGATGATGATGATGACGATGATAAGGAGGATAATGTTTAGGATAACGAATAAAATTGATGATGACGATGATGTTGAAGATGACGAATAGGATTGATGATGATGATGATATTCAATGTGTCGATAATGAATGAAGATAGTGATGGTGATGATGACAATTGGGATGATGATGATGATGATGATGATGATGATGATGATGATGAACGATGATGATGATAATGATGAACGACAATAATGTTGATGATGATAATGATGAACTGTGGTAAACGTTGATGATGATCATCTTGATAATGATGCGGATGACGAATAAGATTGATATTGATGATGATGATGATGATGATATTCAATGTGTCGGTAATGAATGACGATTGTGATGGTGATGATGACGATTGTGATGATGATGATGATGATAATGATAATGAAAATGATGATGATGATGACCATGATGATGATAATGATGATGATGTTGAGGATAACAAATAGGATTGATGATTATGATGTTGAGCATGACGAATAGCATTGATGATGATGATCATATGCAATGTTGGTAATGAACGATGATAGTGATGGTGATGGTGAAGATGATGATGATGATGATGATGATGATGATGATGATGATGATGATGATGATGATGAACAATGATGCTGATGATCATAATGATGATGATGATGATGAACTTGATGATGATGATGATGATGAACGATGATTATAATGATGATCAACGATGATTATGATGATAATGATCATGAATGATGATGATGATGATGATCATGATTGACGAGGATGATGATGATGATGATGATGAACGATGATAATGATGATGATGATGATGATGATGATGACGTTGATGAAGAACGATGAGCATGATGATGATGATGATGATAATGATGAACTATGGTAAACGTTGATGATTATGTTTTTTTGGGGATGACGATGATGATTTATGATGATGTTGAGGGTGACAACGACGACGACGATGATGATGATGATGATATTGATGGTGATGATGTTGAGGAAGACGAAGAGGATCGATAATGATGATGTTGATGTTGATATTCAATGTGTCGGTAATGAATGATGATCGTGATGGTGAAGATGGTGATTCTAACGATAATGATGACGATGATGATGATAATGATAATGATGATGATAATGATGATGATGATGATGATGAGGAGGAGGAGGAGGAGGAGGAGGAGGAGGATCATGTAACATCCCAATTTTTCTATGATAAATGTTTGAGGCTACAAATAGTTTCTAGAATAAAACTAGGTGAAGTTATGAGCCAAAAGCAGAGAAATTAGGAAGTTTGGTGCAAATAACGAAAATGCCCTTGCACATGGGCAGCTCAAATAATGAGCCAGAAAAATGGAAATACAAGTTGGAGGGATTATAAACATCATGTATAGTTAAAAGTAGTGAGAAAAATTTAGAAACCTGAGAAGGGACGAAAATGCCCTTCAAAATCCTGGAAAAAGACCAAAATGCCCCTAGGAGCTGTACTTTTTGCACAAAGCTAGTCAGTTCCCATAAAAATAGCAAATGGCCTTGGATTAACATGGGAACGAACCAAAAAGTCTTATAATTGTTAGAGGAATAATTTGGGAAATTTTCTGGCAATGCTGAGAAAAATTACGAAAACGCCCCTAGAAGGCTGGGAGGTCAAGATAAGGTGATAAGCATGCCAAGAGTGGGCCCCACACCCCTGTGCACGAAATGCAATAGCTGGAAAGGTGGTGGTGAGTCACCAAAATGAAGTCAACCAAGTCTTCCACAAAAAGACAAAAGTGAATAGTAAAAAGGTTACTTTAACCATGGTTAAGACTAACTAACCTTGGTTAATTAAAAGTAAAGCATGCTTAGGTTAAATTAATCATAATTAGAGGAAATATCAGCTTAATTAACACTAATCTAAGCCTAAAAGGATAATTCCTTGAATTTTGATTTATTTTGGAAAATAGGAAAAATCTAGGCAAAATTACCAAAATACCCCGAAGTGCAAAACTAATTCCACTTGGCCCATAAGAGTTCGAATTTTTTGGGACCCTTTGGACCCCATTTGATTCATATTTTTCAGCTTAGAAACTCATCAAAATCCTCTCCATTCTCTCCAAGCTTGCCATAACTCCAAAACACCCAAAACTTACACTTTAAGCCTAAGTCTTCATCTTTAAGACTTAAGCTATATTAAAGCTATAAACACTTAAGCCCCACCACCATTGTTTGTCCACATCCAGAGCAGACCAAAGGGGACCCAAGGAAGCCTTTAAAGCACACAAAAACACTAAGAAGGTCTTCAACAAGTAGGATCTTTCTAGTTGTCTTTTTATGCTTTTAACTTGCCTTTTTATGGTGTGTTTGTTTTCTTTCATGCATCTTTTCCCCAAGATTTGTTTGTCTTCTTTTGTTTTCACTTGTGAGAGTTTAAAACTGTATTTTAGCCGTTTAAAATCAGCCCCACCCATTTTTAGTGATTTTTGAAAAGAAAAACAAAGTTTATTCGGTTTAAAGTGTTTCTAAGGCACTTAGAAGAAATTTAATCGGTGGGTTTTGTTTTAAAATTATTTTTGAAGCTTTGATCAGTTTTATGATCTCATGAGAAAGGTTTTTGAAGCTTATTTTAAAGAGGATATGTGGATCTTGGAGTAGATCATGAAGATCTACCCTTTTAATGCTTGAGAAAAGTGATATGTTTCTTGTTTTAATGATTAAGTTTTAATATTGTGATTTATCTCTTGTGATGAGTTTGTGATGATTTCTGTGCTGGATATGCACCTCTGATTATGTATGTTAAGAGGTGGAATAAATTTATGTAATAAGTTCCAAAGGTTTCCTTTGGACACTAATTAGAAAGTTACCACGCAAAAGATGTAATTTGTAGCCCAAAAGTGGCTAAATCCTTATATGGCACCCAAGACTCATCATGACCAGCACCTAAGCATCACAATTTGGATGAAACAAGCATGGACCAGAGGAAAAAAGAGGCTGCAAAAGCACAACACCACTGAATCAAGGTGGTGTGAGGTGAAAGCTTGGAAGAAATCACCTTGGCTAACAAAGGAGGGCTTTCGGCCACCACTCCAAAAGCATAAGTATAACTTGGCTAAAATTTTTATAAGCAAATCAAGCGCTGCAATTAGGTTTTAAATTAGCAAAATCAACCTTTGAACAAATTAAATCAAAGTAAAAATGGGTAAAAAAACCTCTAGGAATGCATTCGGCCACCCTAGAGAGATTTTGGAAAAAATGGATTAAAAATGTGGTTAAGGATAAATTTACCATTTTTAGCAAGTAAATAATTTAATTGGAGGTTTAATCAACATTTAAAAGGTTAATTTTCAGAATATATGGCCTAGGTAAAATTAGGGAAAATTCAAAAATTACTAAGTGGTAAAATTCTCAAATTAGCTTAAAATGGGTAATTAGAAAATTTACCATAACTTAAGCAATGGTAAATGTTAAATTCGGCCATCCCATTAATTTTTGAGTAAAAAAAGACTTAATATTTCATTAGAAGATGTCAATTATGAAGTATAAACTTGGTCCCCAAATAATGGTCAACTTAGGTCCACTAGGGTTAAGAAATGGTCAACTTAAGTCAACTAGGGTTAGGAGAGGGAAACCCTAAACCTTGAAGAGTGGCATTCGGCCACTTAGTGGTTAATTAACCTAAAGGAGGTTTTAATTTCCAATTAGGGTTAATTAAGGACCATTTTTATGTGAATAGGACTAATTTAAAGTATGAAGAAGTTTTAAGGTGGATAAAAAGACCTATTGATTTTTTTAAGCAAATGATCTTATGGTGAAGAAGGAAATTGTGGAAACCTAAGTCTAGGAGGTTGGAATTCGGCTACCATGTTTCAAATTAACTAAGAATGAGTTTCAATCCTTAAATAGGCCCAAATAATGATCCTAAATATGTAAGAAAAATATAATTAAGGTGTATGAAAGGTGAAATTTGAGGAAGTAGGTCATTCGGCCATTTAGGAATAAATTGACCTAGAAGATTAATTAATTTCTAGTTAGATATTGTTTGGTTTAGAATAAAAGATACTTTAAAGGTTTAAGAGTCAATTAGACCTAATTATTAAGGTAGTAAAAATGAGAACATAAGGTAATATATTTCAAAGGTTTATTAGAGGCATGATTAAGAAGGATGGATATGACTTAAACTTGAAGTTAGAAGTTCACTAAGTAATTTGATCATAGCCTACCTTAGTGAGAAGAAGTTATAAAAGTATATAAGTTGATTCAAATGAAGAAGTTAGACTTCATATTATCTAAATTAAATTATTTGAAGGAAGGAAATGAATTAGAAGAAATTAGGATTCTAGAGCTTATATTCAGCCATTCTAGGTTGATAAAGAGAAAAGAAGTTTAAAAATCTTAACGTGTATAACTCAAGAAATCTTAGAATGATATAAGAAGAATTAAAAATTTAAAAGAATGTATACAAAGGTACAGGTTACCATTTCACCATGTTTACTTAAAATATCCTAAATAAGTAAAAGTTTGTAAATACTTAATACTTGAACTTAGAATAATTAGGACATGCATAAGACTTGAACAAAAGAGAACACAAAGAGAAAAGAACTTGAAAGGTGCCATTCGGCCACCTAGATTAAGATGCTAAGACGTAAAATCTTAATGAACATATATAAATTTGAGAAAAGGAAAGGATGAGAGGTAACTTAGAAGGATGGGTGATGTAAGTCCTTTGTGTGATTTCAACATCAAACCGAATTGAAGCATTATATTGGTGGTGTAAAGGTGACATTATGCTATGTGATTTACCTATCCAATTTCATTATTAGTTACGAATGCTCACTATCTATGAATGAATAAATGATGGATACTCATGAATGAGAAAGGATGATGATGATGTATGAGATTGGTTTATGATGATGATTGAGATGAAAATTCGAAACCTATATGTGCATTTCATATTGGTTGGAAATTTGTTTGAGCATGCATAATTATTTGGAAGCCACTAAAATGAACTTAAAAAGATTAAGGGATCACTAAAGCAAACTTTATGTGAAAACGTAATGCTACTCTCTTTGTGCCTTATGCGCACTAGTATCCAGAGGGCCCTAAAAAGCTCTACTGAAGAGAAGCCAAAGGTTGCTTCTTGAAGCCAAAGGTTTCTTCTAAGAGCCAAAGGTCGCTCCAAAAATCCTTCTACTGTGAAGACTTAAGTTTCTTCACCAAGTTTTAAGGTGGTGACGACCACCCCGGAATGAGCTCATATCCTTAATTTTTAGTAGGAGGTGGGAGTAGAGTCAGTGAGAAGATATTATTTTACAAAATTTAATACATGTCTATGTCTAATTGTTTTCTCCCAAAGGTGGTGAAACTAGATTCATAAAGTGTCCCAAAGGTTGGACAAAGAAATGATAAAGACAAAGAAAAGTAGTAAAGAACAAAGTTTAAGACATAGAATAATTGTATGTCAAATGATATCTTATTTTTGATCCCAAAGTTATGAATGTTAAGAAGAATGTATGGTGAGACACTAAGTTGTATGTTTTGAATAAAATTGATCCATTTTAGAGAAATGTTTTCAAAGAATTAAAAGTAACCTTTTATGTAAGAAACGATTTCTGAAATAAACTGAAGTGGCTGGGACTAAAGTGATGACATTAGAACTAAGTAGATAGCCTACTGAGAAACTTAGTTTCTCATCCCTACTTCTTCCCACTTTCTTCCTAGACACCTTGGATGCTGATCATTATGGTAGCAGTTCACGTACTTGAAGTAGACGTGAGGCGCTCTCTTTGGGAGGTGTATATCGCACTAATGTCAAAAAAATAATTGGATGCGAGCATCCTAACTACTAATATGTAGTATTAGCTAACTTATGTATAAATATTGTATAATAGTTGTAAGTTTATGGTTTGTAATAACTACGTGATAAGGCCCACGGGCCTATGACTTATGGTATGTATGAAATGTTATGTATAATTATTGTGTGACATGTGTATTATGATTGAATCTTGTTTATGTATTATAGGCAAATGATAAACGAAAAGAATAATATAAATGCTTAGTATTCCTAAGGTTTTAAACGTATGTAGAAATCCGCTTAATGATTTATTTTACCACTACGCACGTTTTATCGACGAGGCTTGCAGTTTATGTCAAAAAATTAAAAAAAAAATTTACCGTATTTTCATATAAGTATTTTCTAAAATGAATTCCGTATCGTGAGATAACAAACTAAAACTGAAACCGAATGATCGACTTAAGCGTGATTCGATATTCGTTTTTAGGGTGTTATAGATCATGTTTTTGATGATGCTGATGAACGATGATTATGATGATGATCATGATGATGATGAGGAGGATAATGTTTAGGATAACGAATAAAATTTATGATGATGATGATGATGTTGAAGATGAGGAATAGGATTAATGATGATGATGATATTCAATGTGTCGATAATGAATGACGATAGTGATGGTGATGATGACGATTGGGATGATGATGATGATAATAAATGATGATGATGATGATGATGATGATGAACGATGATGATGATAATGATGAACGACGATAATGTTGATGATAATAATGATAAACTATGGTAAACGTTGATGATGATGATGATATGAACGATGATGATCATGATGATGACTGATGATAGCGATGATGATGATGATCTTGATGATGATCATGATGATAATGAGGATGATGAATAAGATTGATGTTGATGATGATGATGATATTCAATGTGTCGGTAATGAATGACGATTGTGATGGTGATGATGACGATTGTGATGATGATGATGATGATGATGATGATAATGATAATGATAATGATGATGATCACGATCATGATGATGATGGTGATGATGATGTTCAAGATAACAAATAGGATTGATGATTATGATGTTGAGGATGACGAATACCATTAATGATGATCATATGCAATGTCGGTAATGAACGATGATAGTGATGGTGATGGTGAAGATGATGATGATGATGCTGGTTAGGGTGATGATGATGATCATGATGATGATCATGATCATGATCATGATCATGATGAACAATGATTATAATGATGATCAATGATGATTATGATGATAATGATCATGAATGATGATGATGATGATGGTGATGATAATGATCATGACTGACGAAGATGATGATGAACGACGATAGTGACAGTGATGATAATGATGATGCTGAATGATGATGATGATGATGTTGATGATGAACGATGATAATGATGATGATGATGATGATGATAACGATGAACTATGGTAAACGTTGATGATTTATAATGATGTTGAGGGTGACAGTGATGATGCTGATGATGATGATAATGATGAACTATGGTAAACGTTGATGATGATGATGATGATATGAACGATGATGACCCTGATGATGACTGATGATAGTGATGATGATGATGATCTTGATGATGATGATGATGATGATGAGGATGACGAATAAGATTGATGAGATGATGATGATATTCAATGTGTCGGTAATGAATGACGATCGTGATGGTGATGGTGATGATGGTGATTATGATGATGAAGATAATGATAATGATAAAGATGATGATGATGATGATGATGATGAGGATAACGAATAGGATTGATGCTGATGATGTTGAGGATCACGAATGGGATTGATCATGATGATGATATTCAATGTGTCGATAATGAAAGATGACAGTGATGGTGATGATGGTGATATGGATGATGATGATGAACAATGATGATGGTTGTGATGATAATAATGAACGATGATGATGATGATGATGATGATGATGATGCTGATGATGATTATGATGATGATAATGATGATGATTGCGATGATAATGATGATGAACGTTGATGATGATGATGATGATGATGAACTACAGTAAATGTTGATGATGATTATTTTTTGTTGATGACGATGATGATTTACGATGATGTTCAGGGTGACAATCATAATGATGATCATGATGAACGATGATGGCCATGATGATGAATGATGATAGTAATGATGATGATATTCAATTTGTCGGTAATGAATGTGATAGTGATGGTGATGATGGTGATTGTTATGATGATGATGATGATGATGATGATGAACGATGATAATGATAATGATGATGATAATGATGATAAAAAAAATAACAAAAAATAGAAAAATAGAAAAAGAAAGAAAAATAGAAAAAGAAAGAAAAATAAATTTTTAGTTAAGAATTTAGTTAGAAAGTTAGTTGGATTAGTTAATGATGGTTAAGAATTAGTTAGGAAAAAAAAGAAAAAAAGAAAAAAAGAAAAAAGAAAAAAGAAAATGAAAGAGAAAATAAATTTTTAGTTAAGAATTTAGTTAGAAAGTTAGTTGGATTAGTTAATGATGGTTAAGAATTAGTTAGAGAGAAAAGAAAAAAGAAAAAAAAGAAAATGAAAGAAAAATAAAAATAAAGAAAATAATAAAAAGAAAACAAAAAAAGAGAAAAATCAGAAAACAAAAGACGAAAGCTTCTTCACTTCTAAAATATTTTTCCCTTTCTTTTTTTTGAAATTTTATCTATAAATAGGGACTTTCATTTAGTTCAAGGGGATTCTTCATTTCTAAGAAAAAATTTCAGAATTTCTAAGGAGGGAGAGAGAGGAGCATTTTGGGTCATTGAAAGGGGGCTTTTAGATTTTTTCTAAGAGGAGCACCAAAGAGACTCTTGAATTCTACATCCAATTGAGCACCTCCTTGGCCTCCATGTAACCAGTTATTCATCACCTTACAAGATGCTATCAAGTGGCATTCAAGAACATCAATGGAGGTTAGATCTTGCTTCTATTTCATTTAATTTTCTTGCGTCTTCTCGGATTTCCGAGTTCATCTTCGTCTCTATTTTCATTTTCATTTTTGATCGGTCAAAGAATCTCATATTTCAGTGATTTTTCTTGCATTCTCTTCGTCTTTCTTTCTAGTTTCTGAAATGATATTATTTGTCTAATTTGGATCTGAAATGAAGTCTCTATCACCTGATTAATGAAGGATGTTCGTCCTGATGCGCAAATGAACCTAGCTTGTTTGATTTGTGCATACCTTGCTCATTTCTGGTCTGATTTTTGTCAAATTTGTTTTGTTTAATTCCTATGGTCCATATATTTTAACTTTTTGGTTTTAATTTTTCAGATCTACCAAAAAATATTTTCGAAAAATTCTGAGATTTGAATTCAAATTTTGGCGCCAAAAACTCGGTGTTCTTGAAGTTCATTTTCGTCTCTGTTTTCGTTTTTGTTTTTGATCATTCAAATGATCTCCGATTTCAGTGATTTTTGTTGCGTTCTCTTTATATTTTTCTCCAGTTTCAGGAATGATATTATTTGTCTAATTTGGATCTAAAATGAAATTTATATCACCTGATTACTGAAGTATGTTCATCTTGATGTGTAAATGAACCTAGCTCATTTGATTTGGGCATAACTTGCTCATTTCTTGTTAGATTTGTGTCAAACTTGTTTTGTTTGATTACTATGATCCATATCTTTTAATTGGTTTGTTTGAATTTTTAGATATACCAAAAAATATTTTCGAAAAATTCTGAGATTTGAATTCAAATTTTGTCCTTGAAGTTCTTGTGTAGATCTTATCCTTTTAAACTTGTTTAGGTATTAGTTTCCATGTGTGGATCCTTCTATATGTATTTATTTCTGATTTGTTTATGTTTATATGTCCTCCTTTCTAAATCAAATCTTCAAAAACTCCATTTTTATAAACAACAACTTTCAATGCTTTAAAAGGTCTGAGATCTCATGCAATGAACTCCGAAGTTGAAAGTGCAGCATACCCTGTCTTTCGATGTTCGGAGAATCATATGAGTCGCAGTGCAACCCTCACTTGCCTTCAACTTTGTGCATGTGGATCGAAGATCTCCTTTTTATCTCTCTTCAAAATTACCTTTTTTCTTCAAAATAATTTTTAAAGCTTTAAAGATCCGAGATCTCACGCAATGAACTCCGAAGTTGAAAGTGCAACATACCCTGTCTTTCGATGTTCGGAGAATCATATGAGTCGCAGTGCAACCCTCGCTTGCCTTCGACTCTGTGCATGTGGATCGAAGATCTCCCTTCCAAATTACCTTTTTCAAAAATACTTTTTAGGGCTTTAAACGATCCTAGATCTCACGCAATGAACTTCGAAGTTGAAAGTGCAGCATACCCTGTTTTTCAATGTTCGGACAGTTATATGAGTCGTAGTGCAGCCTTCGCTTGCCTTCGGCTCTGTGCATATGTGGGTCCAGGAACATATGTAAAAACTAAATATGTTTTAAATAATTCTAAGTCTCACGCGATGAGTTCTGGATACGAACTGGTAGCATACCCTACTGTTCGGGATTCAAGAATCATACGGGTCTCAGTGCAGCCTTCGTTTTCCTCGGATCCTGTGCATATGTGGACTAAGGATTTTTTTGAAATATTCAAAATACTTGGCTTTTTTTCAATCCCCTTTGAAGGTCAAGCCTTCGAACTAGAACTACGTAGCCTTGAATTTCTTATCGCACCAGGGAATACGTAGAAGCAGGATCAAGTCCTGTCAGGCTATTTTCATACAAACCTATTTATTTTCATTATATTTAAGGGATCAAACAATTTTCAAAAGAAATCACACACTCATTTTAAGGGTACCGTTCTTTGGAACGGGCGAGTAGGGTGCCTAACACCTTCCCTATTCGTAACCGACTTCCAAACCTAGAATTTCTTCCTCAAGTTAGGGTTTTTCCAAATATTTTCCCTTAAAATAAAATTTGGTGGCGGCTCCACGTACAATTAAATTCTATTTTCAAAATGTTAGTGAGTTCGTCGTCTCGTCGGAATTACCGTTGCGACAGATGGCGACTCCACTGGGGACATTAGAGAGTCAAGCCCGTACAATTGAGCGTGCATTGTATTGATCCCTTCCTTGTTTATTTGCATGATTTATTTATTGCACGGTTTATTCATTTGCTTATCTATCTATTGTTGTTTGTTTATTCATTGTGTAAACCTTAGGGTAGACGAACAATAAATTGCTATATATATTTGCTGCGATTTCCCCAATTGCAGGCATCCCAAATATTTGTGTGCCCTCCATATTACATTAATGCATTTCATCTCATAAGTGGGGCCCTATACCCGGGTCTGAGTGAAGCCTAGGATAGAGGGGTCTAGTGGTGTCACTTTGGATGCACGTCCTGCTTAACTATCACGAAAATCCCAGCTAGAGTGCGTCCTATTCATATGCCCTACAACTGGTAGTATTCCCTACTGTTGTAGCAAACATTATGAACTGGAACTTGGCTCTAGTGACCTCTTATACCTCAAGACTATTAACCACCTTTAGAGAGGTTCATCCATTAAAAGTCATAGACCCTTAGGACAGGTAACCCACATAGGAGGCAAGGAGGGCACACACCCCTTTCAAGATACAAAGACTCATATACTGCTCACTGGCAGTTGAATAGAGTCACCCAAGGTGGCAGAGAAGAAAAGGAAATCTAAGATTGGGGAGATACAAAATCAAAATAGGAAATCAAAGGAAAAGAAAGAAAATATAAAAATTAGAAACAAAAAATCAAGAAAAATTTCGAAAACCTAAAGAATGCTTTTTTTGTTTTTAGAAAAATCTTAGCAAAACTAAAAGATTTTCAAACAAAACCAAAGGTTTTTTCTAGCAAAATAAAAAATACCAAATATAAAACTGCTAAAAAAATAAGAAACAAACACCCAATTATTTTCAAAACCTTTAAATCTCTAAAATTATTTGTGCATTTCAAACATTCATTCATTCATTCATAAAATAAATTTAATTTATCATTGAAAAAGGAGATTTTGAAAATCATCCCATACATTTTCATACTCATAGAAGCATTGGTATTTTTTTCATTCGTTCGCATTGTTTGTCAAAAAATTAATTTTTAAAATTTAACAGAAAAATTGAAGACAACCTTCTCGGCACCCTTATAGAACTCGTTCCTAATCAAGAATCATGGATGAGTTGGAGAGACAAAATGAGGAACTAAGAAATGAGGTCAAAACTTTGAAAGATCAAATGGCCAAATTAATGGAGGCCATCCAGCTGTCAAAACAGAAGGACAGGACGAGGTCCCTTCCAGAAGAATCCGCTGGCCCATTACATCCTCACGGCTATGGTCCGCCAAACTCTCTACCATCAACCATGCCTTCACTAAATGAGTGGGTTCACCATGGATTCCCTCATGGACATACACCTTTATTCAACCAAATACAAACACAAACACAAAACCAACCTTTAAATCCTACAGAAACTCACCAAATCATCCCAAACACTACCACACAACAACCTATCCAAGCCTACCAAACAGCTCTCGGGGGGACAAACCCTATGTTCACTCAAGGGCCTCACCCTATATACATACCATCCTCTCAGCCTCATAACATGCCAGAAGAGTATCCAAGTTGTCCTTCCAATGATAATAATGCTGAAAAATGGAGAATCTTGGAAGGAAGAATCCGGGTAATTGAAGGAAGTGCATATGATATCAAAGACGCATCTGATCTATGTCTAGTCCCAGACGTGGTTATTCCTCCAAAGTTCAAGGTTCCTGAATTCGAGAAATATCAAGGAACTGGTTGTCCGAGGAACCATTTGACCATGTATTGTAGAAGAATGGTCGTCTGTGCTCGTGATGACAACCTGCTCATCCATTTCTTCCAAGACAGTCTGACCGGGGCAGCTGCAAATTGGTACACTCAGCTGGAACGGACACATATCCGTTCAAGGAGGGACCTAGCTGATGCCTTTCTGAAGCAGTACAAGTATAAACTGGAGATGGCTCCTGATAGAACTCAGCTCCAGAATATGACCAAGAAGGGAGAGGAGACCTTCAAGCAATACGCCCAACGATGGAGGGAGTTGGCTGCTCAAGTACAACCTCCCTTGTCTAAGAAAGAGCTGCTCAGTATGTTCATCGACACACTCCAAGATCATTTCTATGACAAGATGATCGGTAGTATGACTGCTAGCTTCTCTGATGTCGTCATCATTGGAGAAAGGATCGAAGGTGGCATGCGTTGTGGAAAGATTGCGCATAAGCTTACAGGGACAGTCAAAGCTGCCGTCGGATCTAAGAAGAAGACAGACGAAACCTACAACGTGGCTTCTGGTCAAGGCCAATATACTCCACAAGTGGCACCTTATGGCCCAATTGGTTTCCAACCTCCATCTTACACATCCTGCATACCATATCCTTACATAGCCAATGCATATCAAACACCATACCCTCCAACTTACAACTACTCACCGCAAGTCCGGCAACCAACACCTTATACGGCCCAAACACAAGCCATAAGCCTAAATACCAATCAAGGCCAGAAAAAGGAGAACAAGCCCGTCCAATTCGACCCAATTCCAATCTCCTACACCGAGTTGCTACCTCGCCTAATTCAAAACTCGTTGGTTGCACCTTATCCTCTAAAACCTCAAGAGCCACCATATCCTAAATGGTATGATGCGAATGCCAGATGCGATTACCATGCAAGATTCATTGGCCATTCCACAGAGGATTGCCTAGCACTAAAGCGTAAAGTACAAAACTTGATTGATGCAAAATGGCTAGATTTTGGGAGGCTTGCTCCTAACACAGAAAACAATTTGTTGCCGAATCACGAGAGCTCGTCGACCAGCTGATAGAGATGGGAGCAACATAATGAGTCTCCTTGTACAAGTTGAGATACCGAGGGGATCATCCAGGATTTGTTGTACTTTTCAAAAGTTAATCTTTTGTAAATAAACAGCAATGAATAAATGCAAAATTACATTTTTCACGTTTCTTAAGCATGTGCCTCAAATTTTGGCTTTACTTTTAAAAATTTACCATTCTTTTTCATCATTCCACCCGCTTCTTATCTAAACAAATAAATACCTGTCGGTGACAATGTCAGTGCTGTAATAAATAATCTTGAATGTCTGATTAATCAAGCTCAAAGAAAAGCCCAATGAGGGAGCAGAATAACGAAAGTCTAACCAGGGATTCCCAAATCACCATGCATTCAATACCCTGTCTAACAATGAATATCCCGCTGGATCGAAATTCAAATCCAGGCAAAATTAGGGATGCAAAATAAGATCCACTGAATTGGAAGCCAAAATATTCCAGGCAAAATCAATATCTGACCATGCAAAATTCAAGTAAAAGAAAAAACCTGCTGGATTAAAAGCCAAATAATCCAGGAAAAAGTAGGTTTAAAGTTCAAAATATTAAATTGACAAGGGCATGGTAAGAAAAGATCTTGCAGGATTCCAAAAAAAAATTTTAGGCAAAATCAGGTTCAAAACAAGAGCCCGCGAGGTCGAAAACCCTCAAAGGGCGGCCTAGGCAAAAATTAGGGCACAATCAAATAGAAGCTCGCTAGGTCGAAAACCCTCAAAGGGTGGCCTAGGAAAAAGTTAGGGCGCGATCAAACAAAAGCCCGCTAGGTCGACAATCCTCAAAGAAGACCTAGGCAAAAGTTAGGGCACACAATCAAAAGCCCGCTAGGTCGATAATCCTAAAAAACAACCTAGGAAAAAGTTAGGGCACAATCAAACAAAAGCCCGCTAGGTTGAAAACATGTAAGGGCGACCTAGGCAAAAGTTAGGGCAAACAAAAGACCTGTTGGGTTGAAAACTCAAGAGAACAACCCAAGCAAAAGTTAAGGTCAATCCAGGAATCTCAGGACAACATGACATTCTGCACCTCATGTCTTCCTAAAACTGGGGCAAAATTTTGCCATTCTTCAAGTTTGATTAATTTGACAATCAAAATTATGAAAAACAGCATTGGCATTTTTCATCAAAAGGTGCCATTTGGGCAATCAAACCAACATTCTTCGCCTTTTCCTTTCAAAAATACTACCTTAAAACATGCAACCTCAAAATTCCCTATCTCCTTCCTCTGAACCATCCTATCACTTCGCACACCCCAATAGTACGCATGCTCAAAAGAAATTTGGAAAATGTAAAAAAAAATGATAAAAAGATTACTTTTGAAAAGTCATGAAAATCGGATGAATCCCCAACCATCGCAATATGGCATGATTATTCCCAAAGAGCCATCCTCTTATCAGCAATGATGCCACCAAAAAGAAAAGAAGTGTGTCTTATTCAATGAGGCTGACCACTGTTGGGTCTCAAAGATCTTGAAAAGGAAAATTCCTAAATTGACTAAGAAGCCAAGAGACAGAATCAGTCCAGTTCATCCTGAATCTTGATTCCCCTTCTACCAATTATAAGGTTGTCGAGAAAGTAAAATGTCGAAGAAAATCAAAAATCAAGAGAAACAAAAAGTTTTACACCATCGCATGGCATGCATTCACCCCATAGCATCCATTTCATCAAATATTTATTTCAAGCATCAAAAAGCAGTCAATAAGATTAAAACATCGCATCCTCTCTATTCAAGCATTACAAACATTGCATCCTTTTCATTCATTCAAACATCGCAATAAGTATCTTGTCATTCAAGCATCCCATAATTCATTTTTCGAAACTAATTAAGACCTGGGTAAAAATTGCTCGAATCAATCATAATTAAAAAAGGACTCAAGCTCAAACTGGGGCAAACGCTTGCCCACCGAAAATTCAATTTGAGGTCATCCTCAAATTATGAATCAAGCTCAAACTGGGGAAAACACTTGCCAACCAAAAAATTCAATTTGAGGTCATCCTCAAATTCTAAATCAAGCTCAAACTGGAGCAAACGCTTGCCCACCAAAAATTCAATTTGAGGTCATTCTCAAATTCTCAATCAAATTCAAAATGGGGCAAACACTTGCCTGCAAAAATTCAATTTGAGGTCATCCTCAAATTCTGAATCAAATTCAAACTAGGACAAACGCTTGCCCACAAAAATCCAATTTGAGGGCATCCTCAAATGCAAAATCAAGTCAGAACTGGGGCGAACATTTTCCCAAACAATTCAAATTGAGAAAATTGACAATTTCAAGTCAAGGCTCAAACTAGGGCAAACATGTGCCCAGAAAAATCCAATTTGAGGTCATCCTCAAAATTCTGAATCAAGTTTAAACTAGGGAAAACGTTTGCCACAAAAATTCAAGTTGAGATCATCCTCAAATTCTGAGTCAAGCTCAAGCTCGGGCAGATGCTTGCCCACAAAAATCCAATTTGAAGTCATGGTTAAATTTTGAGTCAAGCTCAAACTGGGGCAAACGCTTGCCCGCAAAGAAAATCCAATTTGAGGCCATTCTCAAATTCTGAGTCAAGCTCCAACTAGGGCAAATTCTTTCCCACAAAAATCCAATTTGAGGCCATCCTCAAATTTGGAATCAAGTTTAAACTAGGGCAAACGCTTACCCACACAAAAGTATAATTTGAGGTCAACCTCAAATTTTGAGTCAAGCCTAAACTGGGGCAACCGTTCGCCCAGAAAATTCAAGTTGAGGCAATCTTCAATTCCTCAACCCCAAAATTCAAGATAAGGCTAACATGTGCCTAGGAAAATTCAAGATGACGCAATTCTCAATTCCTCAACTCCAATCAAGTTCAAAACTAGAGCAAACGCTTGCCCAATATCCCCTCAAGTTAAGTCATTCCTCGATTGCTAAAAATCCTCCAAACTGGGGCAAAATGTTTGCCCAAAGTTCCGTCAAATCAAGACATCTCTCAATTATCAAAAATTTTCCAAACTGGGGCAAAATAGTTGCCCAAGTTTCTTCAGGAGAATAATTATCAAATGCTTAAAAAACCTTCGAGTTTAAGGTAGAATAAGCTATTCGTTTTAATCCAAGAAAAACAAACTTCAAAATAAGTTGTCTGAGGCAGTTGACGAAGAAGTCCATATTCCACCCTCCCGTGCATTCCTAAGGCACATCATATTACTTCCCACACTTGTCTCAATGGGTCATTCTTTTACTTGCACTAACAGGCCATTACTTTCATGTTGCCACACCTGTCTCTACAGGTTATTCTGTCCTGGTAAGACATCTATTTTTCTATACTTGTCTATCTGTCTTGACAAGCCTCTCTTTTCCATACCTGTCCTAATAGGTCATTCCGCGCTTTTTGTTTGGCATGACAAACCAGCTTTGTCGCTTGTCTTAACAGGCTGTCTTTCCTTTACCTGTCTTAACAGGTCAACCATCATTCCACCTTTGTATTTTCCTGTCAACAACATGACATCAAGCATGTTTAAATTTTGTCCGCCTGTCTTAACAGGTTTGCATTCATACTGGCAACTGCAGGATTTCATTTGCATTCTTCCTAGCAATAGCGGGACCTCATTTGCATTTTCCTGTCAACAACAGAACATCAAGCATGTTTAAATTCTGTCTACCTGTCTTAACAGGTTTGCATTCATCCTGGCAACAACAGGATTTCATTTGCATTCTTCTCGGTAACAGCAGGACCTCATTTGCATTTTCCTGTCAACAACAGGACATCAAGCATGTTTAAATTCTGTCCGCATGTCTTAACAGATTTGCATTCATCCTGGCAACAGCAGGATTTCATTTACATTCTTCCCGGCAACAGCGGGACCTCATTTTCATTTTCCTATCAACAACAGGACATCAAGCATGTTTAAATTCTGTTCGCCTATCTTAACAGGTTTGCATCCATCCTGGAAACAGCAGGATTTCATTTACATTCTTCCCGGAAACAGCGGGACCTCATTTGCATTTTCCTGTCAACAACACGACATCAAGCTTGTTTAAATTTCTGCATTTCAGCCTATCACACGAGGCTCTGCATGTTTAACTTTCTGCATTGCAGCCTATCATACGAGGCTCTGCATGTTTAAATTTTTGCACTTCAGCCTATCACACGAGGCTCTGCATGTTTAAATTTTTGCACTTCAGCCTATCACACAAGGCCTTGCATGTTTACATTTCTACACTTCAGCCTATCACATGAGGCTCTGCATGTTTAAATTTCTGCATTTCAGCCTATCACACGAGGCTCTGCATGTTTAAATTTCTGCATTTCAGCCTATCACACGAGGCTCTGCATGTTTAATTTTATGCATTTAAGCCTATCACACGAGGCTCTGCATATTTACATTTTTGCACTTCAGCCTATCACACGAGGCTCTGCATGTTTAAATTTCTGCATTTCAGCCTATCACACGAGGCTCTGCATGTTTACATTTCTACACTTCAGCCTATCACACGAGGCTCTGCATGTCTAAATTTCTGCATTTCAGCCTATCACACGAGGCTCTGCATGTTTAATTTTCTACATTTCAGCCTATCACACGAGGCTCTGCATATTTACATTTGTGCACTACAACCTATCACACGAGGCTCTGCATGTTTAAATTTCTGCATTTCAGCCTATCACACAAGGCTCTGCATGTTTAATTTTCTGCATTTCAGCCCATCACACAAGGCTCTGCTTGTTTAAATTTCCGCACTTCAGCCTATCACACGAGGCTCTGCATGTTTAATTTTCTGCATTTCAGCCTATCACACGAGGCTCTGCATGTTTAAATTTCTGCATTTCAGCCTATCACACGAGGCTCTGCATGTTTAAATTTCTGCATTTCATCCTATCACACGAGGCTCTGCATGTTTAAATTTTTGCACTTCAGCCTATCACACGAGGCTCTGCATGTTTAAATTTTTGCACTTCAGCCTATCACACAAGGCCCTGCATGTTTACATTTCTACACTTCAGCCTATCACATGAGGCTCTGCATGTTTAAATTTCTGCATTTCAGCCTATCACACGAGGCTCTGCATGTTTAAATTTCTGCATTTCAGCCTATCACACGAGGCTCTGCATGTTTAATTTTATGCATTTAAGCCTATCACACGAGGCTCTGCATATTTACATTTTTGCACTTCAGCCTATCACACGAGGCTCTGCATGTTTAAATTTCTGCATTTCAGCCTATCACACGAGGCTCTGCATGTTTACATTTCTACACTTCAGCCTATCACACGAGGCTCTGCATGTCTAAATTTCTGCATTTCAGCCTATCACACGAGGCTCTGCATGTTTAATTTTCTGCATTTCAGCCTATCACACGAGGCTCTGCATATTTACATTTGTGCACTACAACCTATCACACGAGGCTCTGCATGTTTAAATTTCTGCATTTCAGCCTATCACACAAGGCTCTGCATGTTTAATTTTCTGCATTTCAGCCCATCACACAAGGCTCTGCTTGTTTAAATTTCCGCACTTCAGCCTATCACACGAGGCTCTGCATGTTTAATTTTCTGCATTTCAGCCTATCACACGAGGCTCTGCATGTTTAAATTTCTGCATTTCAGCCTATCACACGAGGCTCTGCATGTTTAAATTTCTGCATTTCATCCTATCACACGAGGCTCTGCATGTTTAATTTTCTCCATTTCAGCCTATCACACGAGGCTCTGCATGTTTACATTTTTGCACTTCAGCCTATCACACGAGGCTCTGCATGTTTAAATTTCTGCATTTCAGCCAATCACACGAGGCTCTGCATGTTTAATTTTCTGCATTTCAGCCTATCACACGAGGCTCTGCATGTTTAAATTTCCGCACTTCAGCCTATCACATGAGGCTCTGCATGTTTAATTTTCTGCATTTCAGCCTATCACACGAGGCTCTGCATGTTTAATTTTCTCCATTTCAGCCTATCACACGAGGCTTTGCATGTTTACATTTCTGCACTTCAGCCTATCACACGAGGCTCTGCATGTTTAAATTTCTGCATTTCAGCCTATCACACGAGGCTCTGCATGTTTAATTTTCTGCATTTCAGCCTATCACACGAGGCTCTGCATGTTTACATTTGTGCACTTCAGCCTATCACACGAGGCTCTTCATGTTTAAATTTCTGCATTTCAGCCTATCACACGAGGCTCTGCATGTTTAATTTTCTGCATTTCATCCCATCACACAAGGCTCTGCATGTTTAAATTTCCGCACTTTAGCCTATCACACGAGGCTCTGCATGTTTAATTTTCTGCATTTCAACCTATCACACGAGGCTCTGCATGTTTAATTTTCTGCATTTCAGCCTATCACACGAGGCTCTGCATGTTTACATTTCTGCACTTCAGCCTATCACACGAGGCTCTGCATGTTTAAATTTCTACATTTCAGCCTATCACACGAGGCTCTGCATGTTTAATTTTCTGCATTTCAGCCTATCACACAAGGCTCTGCATGTTTACATTTTTGCACTTCAGCTTATCACATGAGGCTCTACATGTTTAAATTTCTGCATTTCAGCCTATCACACGAGGCTCTGCATGTTTAAATTTCTGCATTTCAACCTATCACACGAGGCTCTGCATGTTTAATTTTCTACATTTCAGCCTATCACACAAGGCTCTGCATGTTTAAATTTCCGCACTTCAACCTATCACACGAGGCCGCTGCATGTTTAAATTTCTGCATCTTGGCCTATCACACAAGGCCCCCGCATGTTTAAATTTCTGAATCTTAGCCTATCACACAAGGCCTCATCATGTTTAAATTTCTGCATCTTGGCCTATCACACAAGGCCCCTGCACGTTTAAATTTCTGCATCTCAGCCTATCACACAAGGCCCCTGCATGTTTAAATTTATGCATCTTGGCCTATAACACAAGGCCCCTGCACGTTTAAATTTCTGAATCTTGGCCTATCACACAAGGCCCCTACACGTTTAAATTTATGCATCTAGGCCTATCAAACATGGGCCCTGCATGTTTAAATTTCTACATCTTAGCCTATCACATAAGACCTCAGCACGTTTATTTTTCTGCATCTTGGCCTATCACAGAAGGCCCCAACACATTTATTTTCTGCATCCTGCCCTATTCAGTCCCCTGCACGTTTACTTTTCTGCACCTGGCCTATTCAGGTCCCAGCACGTTTACTTTTCTACATCCTGGCCTATTGAGGCCCCAATATCGTTAATCTTTTGCATCCTAGCCTATCTGAACGGGTAGTTTCCATCTTGCTTTGCTTGTCTTAACGAGCCATTCTCCTCCATTCTTGTCTTAATAGGTCTTTTTCATTCCACTTTGCCTATCTTAACAGACCATTCTTTTCTATTCTGTTAGCCTAATCAGGCTCTGTATTCCAAATTTCCACATTTTGGCCTACCGTATCAGGCCCTGCATATTTAAGCCCGTCAGCTCATTACACAAGGCTTGCAGCAAAATTTTCACATTTGAACTACTATCTTCCAATTTATTAGGGCAGGCATTCCTAAGTTTTCGGTCAAGCCCAGAACTTTTCTGGTACCTCGGAAGCATCATTCAACTCCCTGACATATTCACGACTTGCCAATAAGGCTTGCACCCATGCCAGTTTTTGTCTTTTACCTCGGACATAATTTGTTCACTTCTTTACTCATTTCTTACCGTGATAATCTAGAAACTTGTTTCTTATATTATCTGGTAAGAAAATGAGTAAAGAGGGGCAAATTGTGAACACTGAATTATGTCCGAGGATAAATTTAAAACCCAAAATAAATCATTTTGTTTTTTTAGTCTAAAATAAAAAAAATAACAAAAAAAAGAAAAATAGAAAAAGAAAGAAAAATAAATTTTTAGTTAAGAATTTAGTTAGAAAGTTAGTTGGATTAGTTAATGATGGTTAAGAATTAGTTATGAAAAAAAAGAAAAAAAGAAAAAAAGAAAAAAGAATATGAAAGAAAAAATAAATTTTTAGTTAAGAATTTAGTTAGAAAGTTAGTTGGATTAGTTAATGATGGTTAAGAATTAGTTAGAGAAAAAAGAAAAGAAAAAAAAGAAAATGAAAGAAAAATAAAAATAAAGAAAATAATAAAAAGAAAAAAAAAAGAGAAAAATCAGAAAACAAAAGGCGAAAGCTTCTTCACTTCTAAAAAATTTTTCCCTTTCTTTTTTTTGAAATTTTATCTATAAATAGGGACTTTCATTTAGTTCAAGGGGATTCTTCATTTCTAAGAAAAAATTTCAGAATTTCTAAGGAGGGAGAGAGAACAGCATTTTGGGTCATTGAATGGGGGCTTTTAGATTTTTTCTAAGAGGAGCACCAAAGAGACTCTTGAATTCTACATTCAATTGAGCACCTCCTTGGCCTCCATGTAACCAGTCATTCATCACCTTCCAAGATGCTATCAAGTGGCATTCAAGAACATCAATGGAGGTTAGATCTTGCTTCTATTTCGTTTATTTTTCTTGCGTCTTCTCGGATTTTCGAGTTCATCTTCGTCTCTGTTTTCATTTTCATTTTTGATCTGTCAAAGAATCTCATATTTCAGTGATTTTAATTTTTTTATCTTCCTATTTCTCTCTAGTTTCAGGAATGATATTATTTGTCTAATTTGGATCTAAAATGAAATTTCTATCACCTGATTACTGAAGTATGTTCATCTTGATGTGTAAATGAACCTAGCTCATTTGATTTGTGCATACCTTGCTCATTTCTGGTCTGATTTTTGTCAAATTTGTTTTGTTTGATTCCTATGATCTATATATTTCAATTTTTTGGTTTTAATTTTTCAGATCTACCAAAAAATATTTTCGAAAAATTTTGAGATTTGAATTCAAATTTTGGCGCCAAAAACTCGGTGTTCTTGATGTTCATTTTCGTCTCTATTTTTCGTTTTTGTTTTTGGTAATTCAAATGATCTCCGATTTCAGTGCTTTTTGTTGCGTTCTCTTCATATTTTGCTCCAGTTTCAGGAATGATATTATTTGTCTAATTTGGATCTGAAATGATATTTATATCACCTGACTACTGAAGTATGTTCATCTTGATGTGTAAATGAACCTAGCTCATTTGATTTGGGCATAACTTGCTCATTTCTTGTTAGATTTGTGTCAAACTTGTTTTGTTTGATTAATATGATCCATATCTTTCAATTGGTTGGTTTGAATTTTTAGATATACCAAAAAATATTTTCGAAAAATTTTGAGATTTGAATTCAAATTTTGGTGCTAAAATCTCTTCTGTTCTTGAAGTTCTTGTGTAGATCTTGTCCTTTTAAACTTGTTTAGGTATTAGTTTCCATGTGTGGATCCTTCCATATGTATTTATTTCTGATTTTTTTATGTTTATATGTCCTCCTTTCTAAATCAAATCTTCAAAAACTCCATTTTTATAAACAACAACTTTCAAAGCTTTAAAAGATCTGAGATCTCACACAATGAACTCCGAAGTTGAAAGTGCAGCATACCCTGTCTTTCGATGTTCGGAGAATCATATGAGTCGCAGTGCAAACCTCACTTGCCTTCGACTTTGTGCATGGGGATCGAAGATCTCCTTTTAATCTCTCTTCAAAATTACCTTTTTTCTTCAAAATAATTTTTAAAGCTTTAAAGATCCGAGATCTCACGCAATGAATTCCGAAGTTGAAAGTACAACATACCCTGTCTTTCGATGTTCGGAGAATCATATAAGTCGCAGTGCAACCCTCGCTTGCCTTCGACTCTGTGCATGTGGATCGAAGATCTCCCTTCCAAATTACCTTTTTCAAAAATACATTTTAGGGCTTTAAACGATCCTAGATCTCACGCAACGAACTTCGAAGTTGAAAGTGCAGCATACCCTGTCATTCAATGTTCGGACAGTTATATGAGTCGCAGTGCAGCCTTCGCTTGCCTTCGGCTCTGTGCATATGTGGGTCCGGGATCATATGTAAAAACTAAATATGTTTTAAATAATTCTAAGTCTCACGCGATGAGTTCTGGATACGAACTGGTAGCATACCCTACTGTTCGGGATTCAAGAATCATACGGGTCCCAGTGCAGCCTTCGTTTGCCTCGGATCTGTGCATATGTGAACTAAGGATTTTTTTGAAATATTCAAAATACTCGGCTTTTTTTCAATCCCCTTTGAAGGTCAAGCCTTCGAACTAGAACTACGTAGCCTTGAATTTCTCATTGCACCAGGGAATACGTAGGAGCAGGATCAAGTCCTGTCAGGCTATTTTCATACAAACCTATTTATTTTCATTCTATTTAAGGGATCAAACAATTTTCAAAAGAAATAACACACTCATTTTAAGGGTACCGTTCTTTGGAACGGGCGAGTAGGATGCCTAACACCTTCCCTATTCGTAACCGACTTCCAAACCTAGAATTTCTTCCTCAAGTTAGGATTTTTCCAAATATTTTCTCTTAAAATAAAATTTGGTGGCGGCTCCACATACAATTCAATTCTATTTTCAAAATGTTAGCGAGTTCGTCGTCTCGTCGGAATTACGGTTGCGACAATCATCACTATCACCATGGTCATCATCATCATCATCATCATTATCATCATCACCCTCAACATCATCATAAATCATCATCGTCATCCACAAAAATTTACTATTGTCTTACTCTTTCTTTCAAATCTTTATTTTAAGACTATTTTTGAGAAATTTGTTACTTCTTTATCAATCGAGGATATAAAAACATGAAATTTTATAAATCAACTATATTGCAAAGATAGAAAATTTATTTGAGTGTGAGGATATTGAAACATATTTTAACCATATCATTTGTATAATGAAAATTTTACTTTTAGCTTTGATGTATATAATGGAAATCATTCAATATTTTTATTTACTTGAATGTTAATATGGTGATATAATTTTTAACCACATCATTTGTATATGAAAAAAACATACTATCCTTTTAGCATTGATATAGATGATGGAAATCATTTAAAAAATTTGGTGGTGACTCCACGATCACAAAATTCTTTTCTAAAATTTTAGGAAGTTCGTCATTTTATTGTAATTACGGTTACGACAAGGTAATAGATAATATGATTTTTTTTCTTTTTCATATTTGATTAAACTATTTTAGGATTTTTTAACAGAAAATTAAGAAAATAAAAATTTATAATTTTAATTTTATAATATTATATATTATTCTACAATAATAAGAGATAATTAATATATAAAAATTTATATTAATTTATTAATTTTATCTTTTATTAAAAGATATTAAATTACAATATATTTATTTAAAACATTAAATTTATCATTTTTCCTCTCTTTTTAAATCCTTCCTTTCAAAGTTATTTTTGAGAAATTCATTACTACATTAGTAAGAGATGATATAAAACATAACATTGTATGAATCAACAATGTTACAAAAATTACTTCGATGTGAATATGTTGAAATATTTTTTAACAACATTATTTGTATGCCAAAAAAAACACGTAGTAAGTATCCTTTTAGTATTCATATAGATAATAGAAATTATTTAAAAAAATAATATTTTTAATAGATATAAAATTTAAAAGTAGCTTATGATTTATTTAGGATCTTATTTGATTTAATCATATACATTTGGATGATAGATAATATTATTTTTTTTATTTGATTAAACTATTTGGATTGTCTAGCAGGAAATTAAAAAGTAAGATTATAACTTTAAATTAATAATTTTATATATTATTTTACAATAATAATAATAAATAAATAATACTTTAAAGTTGTATTAGTTTATTATTTTCACCTTTTATTAAAAATATTAAATTTAAATATATTTAATTAAAATATAAAATCTACTATTTTATTATCTTTCTTTAAAATCATTTTTAAAAAATTTACTACTTCATTATCAAGAGAGGATATAAAAACATGATATTTTATGAATCAGCAATATTGCAAAGATATGAAAATTACTTGAAGTGAGGATGTTGAAACATATTTTAACAACTTTATTTGTATAAAAAAATTATCCTTTTAGCATTGATGTTGATAATGGAAATCATTTAGAAAATTAATAATTTTTTAATATATGTAAAAGTTTTAATATAACTTATTATTTATTTAGAATGATATATAATTTGATTATATATATTTGGATGATAGATAATATAATATTTTTTATTTATATATTTCATTAAACTATTCAATGGATTGTTTAGAAGAAAGTTAATAAAATAAAAATTTATAATTTTAAATTAAGAATATTATAAAGTTTTACAATAATAATAAATAATTATTATGCTAAAGTTATATTAATTTATGTATTTTTATCCTTAATTTAAAAATATTATATTAAAATATCTCTATTTAAAACATAAGATTTATTATTTTCTTACTCTTTCTATAAAATCTTTTTCAAATATTATTTTTGAAAAATTTATTATTTGATTATTGAGAGAAGATATAAAAGTATGATATTTTATGAATCAACCATATTGCAAAGACACAGAAATTACTTGAAAGTAGGAATGTTAAAACATATTTTAACCATTTTATTTGTATAATCTTTTTTTATCCTTTTAGTATTTATTAAAAAATGTAAAATTTTAGAATAGCTTATTATTTATGTGGGATCTTATAAGATTTGATTATATATATTTTATATAATAAATAAAATAATATATTTTATTATCTTTTATATTTGATTAATCTAATTTAAATATTATTTATAAGGTAATAAAAAATAAAACAAATTATAATTTTAAATAAAAAATAACATATATTATTTTATAAGAATAACAAATAATTAATATATCAACATTTATATTAATTTTTTATGTTTGTGATTATTTATACATATTAAATTAAAATGTGTTTATTTAAAACAAAAAAAATTATCATTTTTTGTCTCTTTTTAAGACCTTCCTTTTAAAAGTATTTTTAAGAAATTCATTACATCATTATAAAGACATAACATTTATGAATTAACAACATTACAAAGATATGAAAATTACTTTGAGTTAATGTGTTGAAATACTTTTTAACCACATCATTTGTATTAAAAAAAAACATAGTGTCCTTTTAGCATTTATATACATGATGGAAATCATTTAAAAATTCATATGTTTTTAATAGATGTAATATTTTAAGATAACTTATCATTTATTTAGAATTTGATATGACTTGATCATATATATTTGGGTGATGGATAATATAATATATATATTTTTCTTTTATATATTTGATTAAACAATTTGTAGAATTTTTAAGAAGAAAATTAAAAAATAAAAATTCATAATTTAAATTAAGAATATTATAAATTGTTTTATAACAATAATAAATAAATAATAAGTTAAGTTATATTAATTTATTCTTTTTATCTTTTATTAAATATATTAAATTAAATTATATTTATTTAAAAGATAAAATTTATTATTTTCTTACACTTTCTTTAAAAACTTTCTTTTAAGAATATTTTTAAAAAAATTTATTATATCATTATTAAAAGAGGATTGAAAAATATGACATTTTAAGAATCAATTATATTGCAAAGATATGAAAGTTACTTGAAAGTGAGGAAGTTAAAACATATTTTAACCATTTTATTTGTATAAAAAAATTAGACTTTTAAAATTAATGAAGATAGTGGAAATTATTTAAAAAATTAATATTTTTTTAGTAGATGTAAAATTTAGAATAGCTTATAATTTATTTAGAATCTTATCTGATTTAATCATATATATTTAGGTAATTTATAATATAATAATATTTTATTATCTTATTTATTTCATTAATCTATTTTAAAAAAAATTTAGAAGGAAATAAAAAATAAAAAAAATTATAATTTTAAATTAAAAATAATATATATTATTTTATAATTATAAAAAATAATTAATATATTAAAATATATAATAATATTTTATTTTTTTATTTTTTAAAATATTAAATTAAAATTTATTTAAAACAAAAAAATTATTATTTTTTCCTTTTTTTTAAAAAAATTTCCTTTTAAAGCTAATTTTTAGACATTCATAACTTTATTATTAATAGAGGATATAAAAATATAACATTGTATGAATCAACTGTTACAAATACATAGAAATTATTTAGAGGTGAATATATTGAAATATTTTTTATCACATCATTTGTGTGTAAAAAAACATATTATACTTTTAGCATTGATATAGATGATGAAAATAATTTAAAAAAATTAATATTTTTTTAATAGATCTATAGTTTTAAGATAGATTATGATTTATTTATGATCTTATGTGATTTGATCATGTATATTTGGCTAATCGATAATATAATTTATTTTATTTTATATATTTGATTAAATTATTTGAAGAATTTTTTAAAATAAAATTAAAAAATTCATAATTTTAACTTAAGAATATTATAAATTATTTTACAATAATAATAAATAATTAATATGTTGAAGTTTTTTAATTTATTTTCTTTTATCTTCTATTTAAAAATATTAAATTAAAATATATTGATTTTAAACATAAATTTTATTATTTTATTACTCTTTCTTTAAAAACATTTTTTAAGATTATTTTTCAAAAATTTATTATTTCATTATTAAGAGAGGATATAAAAACACAACATTTTATGAATAACTATATTGTGAAGGCATGAAAGTTGCTCAAAAATGAGGATGTTGAAACATATTTAACCATTTAATTTGTATAGAAAAACTATTTTTTTTGAATTTATGTAGATAATGGAAATAATTTAAAATTAATATTTTTTAATAGATGTAAAATTTTAGAATAGTTTATTATATATTTATAATATTATATGATTTGATCGTATATATTTAAGTAATAGATAATATAATATATTTTATTTTTTTATATATTTAACTAAGCTATTTTAAAGTTTTTTAGAAATAAATAAAAAATTTAAAAATATTATATATTATTTTATAATAAAAAATAATGAATATATCAAAATTTATATTAACTTATTGTTTTGTCCTTTTATTTTCAAATATGAACTTAAAATGTATTTATTTTAAAAAAAATTATCCTATTTTTCTTCTCTTTTAAAGAATTTCCTTTTAAAACTATTTTTGAAAAATTAATTAATTTATTATTAAGGGAGAATATAAAAACATAAAGTTATATGAATCAACAATGTTAGAAAGACATAAAAATTTCTTGAAGGTGAATATATTGAAATATTTTTTAACCTCATCATTTGTATGAGAAAAAATACTACCCTTTAAGTATTGATATAGATGATGAAAATCATTCTATAAAATTAATATTTTTTAATAAATGTAAATTTTTAAGATAGCTTATAATTTATATAGGATATTATAAAATTTATCATATATAGTTGGGTGATAGATAATATAATATATTTTGTTTCTTTATTATATTTGATTAAACTATTTGAAGGATTATTTACAAAAAAATATTAAAATTTTAAATTAATTAAATATTAATACGTTTAAGTTATAATAAATTATTATTTTTTATCTTTTAGTTAAAAATATTAAATTAAAATATATTTATTTAAAACATAAAATTAACTATTTTCTTACTCTTTCTTTCAAATCTTTTTTTAAGACTATTTTTGAGAAATTTATTACTTCCTTATCAAGCAAGGATATAAAAATATGGAATTTTATAAATCAACTATATTGTAAAGATAGAAAATTTATTAGAGTGTGAGGATATTAAAACATATTTTAACCACATCATTTATATAATGAAAATTTTAATTTTAGCTTTGATGTATATAATGGAAATCAGTTAAAATTTAAGATTTTTTTAATAAATATAAAATTTTTAAATAGGTTATTATTTATTTATAATCTTATATGACTTGATCGAATATATTTAGGATAATAGATAATATAATATATTTTATTATTTTATATATTTGATTCAACTATTTTAAATATTATTTACAAGAAAATAAAAATTAAAAAACTTATAATTTTAATTTAAGAATAATATATATATTATTTTGTAATAATAAAAAATAATTAAAATATCAAAATTTATAATAATTTATTATTTTTACCTTTTAATTACAACTATTAAATTAAAATATAGTTATTTAAAACAAACAAAAAAATTTGTGATATTTTTCCTCCCTTTTTAAGACCTTTCCTTTAAATTTATTTTTGAAGAATTCATTACTTCATTCTTAATAGATCATATAAAAACATAATAACATTGTGTGAATCAACAACGTTACAAAGATATGGAAATTACTCGAAAGATGAATATGTTGAAATATCTTTTAACCACATCATTTGTATGAAAAAAAAAATATACGATCGTTTTAACTTTGATAAATAAGATGGAAATTATTTAAAAATTAATATTTTTAATAGAGGTAAAGTTTTAAGATAACTTATAATTTATTTAGAATCGTATACGATTTGATTATATATATTTAGGTCATGGATGATATAATGTTTATTTTCTATAAATTTGATTAACTATTTGAAAGATTGTTTTCAAGAAAATTAAAAAAAAATATAATTTAAAAACAAGAATATTATATATTTTTCAATAATAATAAATAATTAATATGCTATGTTATATTAATTTATTACTTTTATCTATTATTTAAAATATATTTATTTAAAACATAAAATTAACTGTTTTCTAACTCTTTCTTTAAAATATTTCTTTAAGATTATTTTTGAGAAGTTTATTTCTTCAGTATGAAGAGAATATAAAAATATAAAATTTTAAGAATCAACTATATTCAAATACATAAAAATTACTTGAAAGTAAGGATGTTGAAACATATTTTAACCATTACATTTGTATAAAAAAAATTATCTTCGCAATATTGATGTAGATAATGAAAATCATTTAAGACATTAATATTTTTTTAATAAATGTAAAATTTAGATGAGCTTATGATTTATTTAGGATATTATATGATTTGATCGTATATAATTAGTTAATGGATAATATAATAATACTTTATTATTTTATACATTTGATTAACCTATTTGAAAGATTGTTTAGAAGAAAATAAAAAATAAAAAAATTTTGTAATTTTAAATTAAGAATAATATATAATTTTTTAATAATAATAAATAATTAATATATCAAAATTTATACTAATTTATTCCTTTTGACTTTTATTTAAAAGTATAAAATTAAAATTATTTATTTTCAAAAATTGTCATTTTTCCTCTCTTTTTAAGACTTTCTTTTTAAAATTACTTTTGAGAAGTTCATTACCTTATTATTAATAGAAGATATGGTTACAATGACATGAAAATTACTTGGAGGTGAAGATGTTAAAAAAATTTTAACCACATCATTTGTATGTGAAAAAAATATATTATACTTCAAACATTGATATAGATGATGGAAATAATTTAAAAAATTAATATATTTTTTAATAGATATAAATTTTTGAGTTAGCTTATGATTTATTTAGAATTTTATATGATTTGATCACGTATATTTGGGTGATAGATAATATAATATATATTTTTATTTTATGCATTTGATTAAACTATTTAAAGGATTGTTTAGAAAAAAATTAAGAAAAGAAAAATTTATATTTTAAATTAAGAATATTATAATTTTTTTGCAATAATAATAAACAACTAATACATTAAATTTATATGAATTTATTATTTTTATCCTTAATTTAAAAATATTACACTAAAATATATTTTTTTAAAACATAAATTTTTTTCTTTTACTCTTTCTCTATAATAATTTTTTTAAGATTATTTTTGAAAAATTCATTATTTTATTAACAAGAGAAGATATAAAGACATGACATTTTATGAATAAACTATATTACAACGACATGAAAATTATTTGAAAATGGAAATGTTAAAATATATTTTAACCATTTCATTTGTATAAAAAAATTATCGTTTTAGCATTAATGTAGATAATTAAAATCATTTAAAATATTAATATTTTTTAATAGATTTAAAATTTTAAAAGAGCTTATTATTTATTTAGGATCATATATGATTTGATTGTATATATTTAGGTAATTGATAAAATAATATATTTTATTATTTTATATATTTGATTAAACTATTTTAAAGATTGTTTAGAAGGAAAAAAATAAAGAAAAATTTATAATTTGAAATTAAGAATATTATATATTATAATATAATAATAATAATAAATAAATAATATATCAAAATTTATAGTAACTTATGATTTTGGGCTTTATTTACAAATATTAAATTAACATATTTATTTAAAAGAAAATATATTTTAATTTTTTCTTCTTTTTTTTAAGACCTTCCTTTTAAAAATTTATTTGAAAAATTCATTACTTTATTATTGATAAAGGATATAAAAACATAACATTGTATGAATTAACAATATTACAATGACATGAAATTTGCTTAGAGTTGAAAATGTTGAAATATTTTTTAAAAACATCATTTGTATCCCAAAAACACATAGTATTCTTTTAGGATTGATATATATGGTAAAAGTTGTTTAAAAAATTAATATTTTTTAATAGATTTAAAATCTTCCATGTTATTTATTAATCAAGCATATTACAAATTCATGAAAATTACTTGAATGTGAAAATGTTGAAACATATTTTAACCACTTCATTTATATAAAAAAAAATTTTCTTTTAGTGTTGATATAGACAATGGTAATCATTAAAAAGATTAATATTTTTTCACACATATCAAATTTTAGAATAGCTTATAATTTATTTAGCATCTTATATGATTACATCGTATATATTTTCCTAATAGGTAATGTAATATATGTTATTATTTTATATATTTGATTAAACTATTTTAAACATTACTTAGAAAGTAAAAAATAAATAAAATTTTAAATTTTAAATTAAAAATATTATATATTATTAATAATATTAAAAATTAATTCATATATCAAAACATAAAATAATTTATTATTTTGGTCTTTTATTTATAAATATTAAATTAAAATATATTTATTTTTAAAAAAAAAAGTTATTGTTTTTTTTTCTCTTTTTTTGAGACCATCCATTTTTTGAGAAATTCATTACTACAATATTAATCGAAGATATAAAAATATAACATTTTTTTTAACCAACAATGTTACAAATACATTAAAACTACTTGTTGGTGAAAATGTTAAAATATTTTTTAACATCATTTGCATGCAAAAAAGGTATATATTATCCTATTATCGTTTATATATATATATATGATAGAATTTATTTTAAAGATAAAATCTTTTTAATAGATGTATAATTTTAAGATAGCTTATGATTTATTTAAGATCATATATATTTGGGTGATAGATATTATAATTTTCTTTTTTTCTTTTATATTTTTTATTAAACTATTTTAAGGGTTGTTTAAAAGAAAACTAAAAAAAAGAAAAAAATTTATTTCAACTTAAAAATATTATATATTATTTTACAATCATAATAAATAATTAATATATTGAAGTTATATTAATTTATTATTTTTAAAAAATATTAAATTAAAATATTTTTATAAAAAAATTTACTATCTTCTTCCTATTTCTTTAAAATTTTTCTTTATTTTTGAAAAATTTATTACTTTATTATCAAGGGAGGCTATAAAACATGACATTTTATGAATTAACTATATTAAAAATGCATGAAAATTACTTAAATGTGAAGATGTTGGAACATATTTTAACCTCTTCATTTGTATAAAAAAATATCTTCTTTTAGCGTTGATATAGACAATGGTAGTCATTAAAAAATTAATATATTTTTTATACATGTCAAATTTTAGAAAAGCATATAATTTATTTAACATCTTATATGATTTCATCATATATATTTACATAATAGGTAGTATAACATATGTTATTATTTTATATATTTGATTGAACTATTTTAAATATTGTTTAGAAAGTAAAAAATAAATATAAATTTTAAATTAAAAATATTATATATTATTTTATAATATTAAAAGACAATTCATATATCAAAAGTTATAATAATTTTTTATTTTTATTTTTAATTTACAAATTTTAATTAAACCAAAAAATTATCATTTTTCCTTTTGTTTTTAAGAATCCATTTAAAACAATTTTTGAAAAATTTATTACTTCATTATTAAGCAAGGATATACGAATATAACATTTTTTTTTAAATCAAAAATGTTACAAAGACATTAAAATTACTTGTTGGTAAAAATGTTGAAATATTATTTAACAAGATTATTTGTATTAAAACAAATACGTAACATCCTATGATGATTGATATATACGATAGAATTCATTTAAAAGATAATATTATTTTAATAGATGTAAAGTTTTAAGATAGTTTATGATTTATTTAAGATCATATATATTTGTATAATAGATAATATATTATGTCTTTTTTTCTGTTATATGTTTGATTAAACTCTTTTAAGGATTGTTTAGAAGAAAATTAAAAAAAGAAAAATTTATGATTTTAAATTAAGAATATTATATATCATTTCACAATAATAATAAATAATTAATATGTTAAAATTATATTAATTTTTTATTTTTTATTTTTTATTTAAAAATATCAAAATTAAAATATTTTTATTTAAAATAAAAAATTTACTATCTTCTTCCTACTATTTTAAAATATTTCTTTTAAGACTATTTTTGATAAATTAAGTACTTTATTATCAAGGAAGGATATGAAAACATGACCTTTTACAAATGAACTATACTGCAAATGCATGAAAATTACTTGAATGTAAGGATATTTTAACCACTTCATTTGTGTAAAGAAAATTTTTTCTTTTAGCATTGATATAGATAATGGCAATCATTATCAAATTTAATAATTTTATAATACATATCAATTTTAGTATAAATTATAATTTATTTAACCACTTATATAATTTCACCATATATATTTACATAATAGGTAGTATAATATATGTTATTATTTTATATATTTGATTAAAAAATTTTGAAAAATATTTAGAAAGTAAAAAATAAACAAAAATTTTAACTTTTAAATTAAAAATATTATGTATTATTTTATAATATTGAAAAATAAATAATATATTAAAATTTATAATAAATTATGATTTTTGTCTTCTATTTACAAATATTAAATTAAAATTGGTTGTTTAATTAAAACAAAAAATTTATCATTTTTTCTCTCTTTTTAAGACTATCCATTTGTTGAGAAATTTATTACTTTTTTATTAAACGAGGATATAAAAATATAATTTTTTGAATCAACAATGTAATAAAGACATTAAAGTTATTTGTTGGTGAAGATGTTGAAATAGTTTTTAACAACATAATTTGTATGAAAAAAAATATATATAGCATCCTATTATTGTTGATATATATGATAGAATTCGTTTAAAAGATAATATTTTTTTAATAGATGTAAAGTCTTAAGATAGCTTATGATTTTTTTAAGATCATATGTATTTGGATGATAGATAATACAATATAATTTTTTTTTCTTTTTTATGTTTGATTAAACTATTTTAAGGATTGTTTAGAAGAAAATAAAAAAAAGAAAAATTTACGATTTCAAATTAAGAATATTATATATTATTTCACAATCATAATATGTAATTAATGTGCTTAAGTTATATTAATTTATAATTTTTATATTTTATCTAAACATATTAAATTTAAATATTTTTATTTAAAAAAAACTTCTATTTTCTTCCCACTTTTTTAAAATCTTTCTTTTCAGACTATTTTTGTGAAATTTATTACTTTATTATAAAGGAAGGTTATAAAATCATGACATTCTTAGAATGAACTATATTACAAATGTATGAAATTACTTTAATGTGAGGATGTTGAAACATATTTTAACCACTTTATTTATATAAAGAAAAAATTTTACTTTTAGATTTGATATAGACCAGGATCAGAATCATCAGTAGGACTAGCATCAGTTGTAGGAGCAGGACCACAATTTATACTATGAGCAAGACCACTAGTAGGACCGAGACTTAGATCAATATTGGACAAGGACTAGTAGTAGGTCAGGACCATGATTAGTACTATGACTAGGATCAACACAAGGATCAATATTGGAACCAAGGCTAGTAGTAGGACTAGGACCAAGATCAATAGTATGATCTGAGCAAGGAAAACAACTAGGACAAGACTTGTAGTAGGATTAGGACCAGGACAAAGAATAGGATCAATACTTGGATCAGGATTAGTAGTATGAAAGGACCATGATTAGTACACGGACAAGACTAGGACTAGCGCTAGAACCAAGACAAGTTGGAAGAGAAGGGCAATTTAGGACCAAGACCAATAGTAAGACTGGGACCAAGATAAGTACTAGGACCATAAACAAGATCAATAGTAGGACAAGGACCGGGATCAGTAGTTGGACTAGGGCAAGAATAAGTATTAGGACCACGACCAGTATTAATACTAGGATAGGGACCAATAGTAGGACGAGGATCATGATTAGTACTAGGACCAAGACTAGGATCAATACTAGGAACAATGCTAGTAGTAAGACTAGGATCAATACTAGGACTAGGACCAGTAGTAGGACCAGGATCAGTACTAAGACTAGGACTAGTAGTAAGAGCAGAACCAGGATCAGTACTAGGACAAGGATCAATAGTATGACCAGGACCAGGATCCGTACTAGGAATAGGATTAGTATTTGGACTTGGACATGTAGTAGGACCAGGAACAAGATCAACATTAGGACTAGGACCAATACTAGGACCAGGATCAAGACTAGTATTAATACTAGGACCAGAACCAGTAGTAGATCAAGGGCTAGGATGAGTACTAAGACTAGGACCAAGACCAATAGTAGATCCAAGACTAGTAATAAGATCAGGAATAGGATCAGTACTAGAACCATGACCAGTATCAATACTAGGACCAGGTTCAGTACTAGGCTTGAGACCTGGATCATTACTAGGACTAGGACCAGGATCAATACTTGGATCAGGACCAGGATCACTACTAGGATGAGGATTAGGATTAGGACAAGGAACTGCACGAGGACACCGATTAGGACCAGGATCGATACTAGGACCAATACAAGTATTAGGACAAGAAATCAGGATCAACAAAAGGACAAAGACCAGTAGTAGGACCAAGACCAAGACTAATACTAAGACGAGAATGAGGACTAGGACAAAGATTGGTAGTAGGAAAAGGAACTGTACTAGGAAACCAGTCATAAGTGTCCAATAAGACACTTATTTGGAACATAATTTGATGTAATTGCAAGTAATTGAAGCATAAAACACCATTAAAATATGAGAAAATGACATAAAACTGAGTAACCCATACACAATATGAAAAATGTAGTTTTAAAGCCTTTTAAGCGATAAATTCTCATAAATCTGATGTACTTTACTTTCTGCAATCTGTTACAGGGTTCCGTGTTGGCAATGCAACCGGACTTACGTGGACCACATGAAGATTTGAAATAAAAGGAGCAATATGTTATTTGCGTTGCTTTGGCAACGCAGCTGTGCCGCGTTGGACACGCAAGGCTACAGAGTAGTATCTATAAAAAGCCCAAAACAGAGTGAAACAGAACACACTTTTGGTATTCAAGAGACACATAACAGAGCCGCCTTTCTGCTATCTGTTGCGCCAGAACCTCCTGGTTTCTGGGTATGTTTTGGGTGAAGGAAGAAACCCTAGGGTTGAGGACGAATTGCAACTACAGCATGTTGTCATGCTTTTGACTTTCTTCCACTCCTCTATTCTTTCTCTTTATCATTATGTGTAACAAGATTTCTCTTAGGAAAGGAGGAATCCATGACTGAACCTATGTAACCCGGATGCATTATATGTATTTAAGATTATTTTTCCTTAACGTTGATTATTCATCTCTTTGCTTAATGCTTCTGTGACTTGGCCACTTATAGATTGAATCAAAATTCTTCTTCACAATTGGGAAATTGGTTTTAGAATTGGAACTGAGACTGAATAACATAATTGTGAAGGCTCTAGGGATAGAGGTTCACGATTGTGAGTGTCGCAACCGTAATTCCGACGAGACGACGAACTCGCTAAAATTTTAAATGGAATTATTTGATATGTGTGGAGTCGCTACCAAATTTTTATTTAAGGGAAAAGATTTGGAAAAAACCCTGACTCGAGGATAAGATTCTAAGTTCGGGAGTCTGTTACGAGTGGGGAAGGTGTTAGGCACCCCATTCGCCCGTTCCGAAGAATGGTACCTTAAACTGAGTGTGTGATTATTTGAAAATGGTTTGATCCCTTTAATTAGAGTGAAAATAAATACTTGATGGAGGTTAGCCTGACAGGACTTGATCCTACTCCTACGTATTCCCCGGTGCAATGGGAAACTCAAGGCTTACGTAGTTCTGGTTATGTTTTGAAGGCTTGACCTTCGAAAATGTTTAAAGAGTGTTCGGAAGATGCCCGAGGGCTTGACCTTCGGAGCTACTTGAAAAGTAATATTCGAAAACTACTCGATTATTTTGAAAGATATTTCGGAAAAGCAATCCTCATCCACATATGCACAGGGCCCAAGACAACTACGGCTGCACTTGGACCCATACGAATCTCTAAACAACGAACAGCAAAAAAAGCTACCAATTCGTCCTTAGAGCTCGTCGCGTGAGATTAAGAATTGCAAAACAAGATTTTTATTTTTAAAGAACGATGAATAAAATGAGCAAAGTTTTTATTTTGTAAAAAGGAAAGGAAACCCTAATCCACATATGCACAAGTCCCAAGACAACTACGACTGCACTTGGACCTATACGAATCTCTAAACAACGAACAGCAGAAAAAGCTACTAGTTCGTGCTTACAGTTCGTCGCGTGAGATTAAGAATTGCAAAACAAAATTTTATTTTTGAAAAATGATGAATAATAAAATAGGAAAGATGCAATCATACATAAAAGGGATATGGGGGTTTGTTTAGCATCAATGGAAATGAACTTTATGGATTTAATTTGTGATCAGAAGTACCTTGGGAAATTAAAATGCGATTAGGAGAATGTTAGAGGTTTGAATTTGTATTTATTAGAAATTTTGGGGCAATTTATCAGTTGAGGATCTTTATGAAATTACTTAGTGATTTTATGAATTTATTTAAAAATTATAGAAATTTTATGAATTATTAGGAATTTTGATGATTTCCCATTAATTTTTCAGAATTTTTATGGGTTTCTATTAATTTCTGGAATTTTTATGAATTTCTGGAATTTCTATGAATTTTTATTAATTTTTGGAATTTTTATGAATTTTATTAATTTTTTGGAATTTCTATGAATTTTTATTAATTTTTTGGAGTTTCTATGAATTTTTATTAATTTTTGGAATTTTTATTAATTTTTTGTAATTTCTATGAATTTTAATAATTTTTTGGCATTTCTATGAATTTTTATTTTTTTGGAATTTCTATGAATTTCTGGAATTTCTATGAATTTTTATTAATTTTTGGAATTTTTATTAATTTTTTGGAATTTCTATGAATTTCTGGAAAAAGGGATTGATTTGGCATTAATGGAATCCTCCTAGGGCAGTATGGTCATTTTGACCCTTGGGACATAATGGGTATTTGTAGGAATGACTAGGGGCATTTTGGTCTTTGGCATTTGAGGGACACAGTAGGTATTTGTTGAAAGACTCGGGGTAAATTTGTAATTTGTGACTGTTGGGTAAAAAAAAGAAGGGGAAACCAGAATTGCAATATGTGGGATTCGATCATGGGTCATGGTGTATGTAGGAGCGCATCTTAACCACTAGGCCAAATGCCTAGTTGGTTTTATAATATTTACTTGTATTCTAATAAGGCATTTTCAGACCCCACAAGGATACGTGATCTAAATATCAGGAGATTCCTTCCCATACTCCAATCTGCACACAAAATATTATTCACAAGGCTTGACTTTTGGTTGAGTATCAATATCCAAAGGTTCCAATAGTGTTACTATGTTGAACTTCATGCCACTAAAACGACATAGATTCATACATCAAACACTGGTTATAAGTGAAACAAAAATGACCATGAGCAGGGATAGCATTGTTAGGCAGGTTCAACTTTTGCAGCTCCTTCTTCCAATCGCTCATTTTAGCCAGGGGTTTACTGCTACCCCCGTAATTTTTCCCGGTTCTTGGTTATCACTGTCACCGTCAATATGTTTTGCACTTCATCAACAGAAACTGATCTTTCATACATGTAAATATACAAGCTATTATCAGTGATGTCAGTTATTGCACCAAAAGGAGGCCAAAGCAGCATTTTGTTGAACAGGCCATGTAAAACTGCTGAGCATATCTCGTCCACAGTCGTTCTTCAGTGTGTAGATACATCAACAGAATAGGTCCCCTAAGCCGCATTGGCAAGGGTCTCTAGGAGCACCTGGATCGAATGATCACTTGTTTTTGCTCTCTGGCCAAAATTGAACATATTAAGCCACGGATAGGTCACAAACCATAACCACCTTTGGGACGCCTACGACAATAACCGTGTTGCAGATTGGCCACCATCCCCTGGTTCTACTCTTGTGATAATTTAACATTAGCAAACGAAAATTTCACCGATCTCCCTCTAACCCACGATCTATTTTCTTTTGGATACGAAATTGACGTGCAGTTATTCTCATACAGGCATGCTAATTTTTACATGATTCTTGATTTAAACTTGATTCAAAAGAACTATAGAGGCTTCTTGATCCATGGAAAATATAAGGAAAATACTACTAACCTGTTGTGCAATCTAAGATTCCCAACACGAGAATCGATCGCCTTGTTCTTCTCCAGCTGGTGATGGGATGCCTAGAATCTAGAGCCACCGATAATGATGGGTGCGGTTTCTTCTTCAACTTCAATTCTCCAGAGCCAGCAGGTCCCCCACCAGAGAGCCCCTTGATCTGAACATGTGGGTTCCGAGTGATGCAAAGTCTCTTCTCCGGTGGGTATGTCAATCTTGGGTGACCATTGCTTGTTCTTCCTGACACCACAGAGGACCGCTTCAATTCTTTCTTGCTTGACTGGAGCTTCCCCCCGTTTCCAAGAATCCAGCCAATATTCAACGCTTCCCCACGAACCCAAGAGAGATTCCCAACCAAACTTCCATAGCCGCGCTCCTCCCCTAATTCTATTTTTTTTTTGTTATTTTCTTTATATCAAACGTTTTTTTCCTTTTTTTTTTTTGCTTGTTCTCCTATTTGTTTATATTTTCCTTTTATTTATTATTTTATATTTTTGAATTTTAAATTCTGTTTTTAATGGTTTTATTAATTCTGTTTTTCACTTTTTATTAATTTCTTATTGTTTTTATTTTTTGTTAGTTTTTCAGATTTTAAATTTTTTATTAACTTTCCAGATTTTAAAATCTTGAATTTTCTATTTAATTTTAAATTCTGATTTTATTTTTAACTTTGAAATCTTCTTATTTTTAATTTTTTTCTTTCATTTTTCTGATTTTTATTTATTTATTTATTTTCATTTTTCCAGATTTTGTTTTTTATTTATTTTGTTTCTGATTTTTACTATTTTTATTATTTTAATTTTCTGTTTTTATTTTTCATTTTTTAATTTTTTTTATTGTTTCCTTTTAATTTTGTTTTAATTTTAGCTTCTAATTATTTTAATTTTCTCTTTTACTTTATTTTACTGTATCATATACAATTTTTATTTTTTGTTTTTCCTGTTTAAAATTTTTTTTGTATTTCAGATTTTACAATTTATTTTTCTATTTTTTTGTTTTAATTCTGTTAAACAGATTTCATATTTTTATTTCTTTTTTAGTTTTTATTTTTCCAGATTTTTCTTATCACTACTTTGTTTTGATTTTCAAAATTCTTTATTTTGTTTTAATTTTAGATTTTAAATTCCTCTATTTTATTTTTATCAACCCTTTTTCTTTATTTGTTTTTGATTGTTTTCCAAATTCAGTTTTATTACTTTTATCTTGTTTTTATTTTCCCTTCTTTTTTTTGGTGTTTATTTTTTTTTCTCTCTTTCCATTTTTTTATTTCTTTTATTTTTACTTATTGTATTTTCAATTTCAGATCTTACTACTTTGTTTTCTTTTCCAACTTTCATTTTCTTCATTATTCTTTTTTTTTTAATTTCGTTGTTTTATTTGTTTATTTATTTTTTCAAATTATAATCTATTCGTTAATTAATTTTGAAACGGGCCTCAGACATAATTGAGTGTTTACAGTGATATCGTTTGAATTCTTAAACTTAAGACTCATATCAAATTAGGAATTACTAACGGATTAAGATTCCTAATTTGAGTGAAGAATTGATGAGTCAAGGGATTGACCTTCAATTATTATTTGTGAATTCGATCTTCAACTACGTTTTATCTTGAATGCATGTAATGATCCACTGTTACCTAGGGGAAGTTTTGGTGAAATCCAACCCTAACATCTTCCATAGATTGATTTCCTTCACATTCGAATCGGTTATTGAGTATTAAACAGTTCTGAATTTATTTTAATTAAGTTTTAGGCAGACTGGAACAGAATTCCAGCCCAGTGACAAACTTGTGATTCTTGTTCTTTTCTGTTTACGTTGCCTACGTGCGCAATTGCGTTTCCTACACGCCTCCATAACTTAGTTCAATTAGTGGACTAGTAGGAATTCAATACTTGAACCGAATCCCTGTGGAGACGATACTCTTACTCACTCTTTATTCTGTAAAACGATAAGGTGCACTTGCCTTCATACGATTTTACACCAACAACCAACTAGGACTAGGATCGGTACTAGGACAAAGATAAGTAATAGGATAAGAAACAAGGATCTGCAAAAGGACCAGCACCAATAATAGGACTAGGACCAATACTACAAGACAAACTAGTAATAAGACTAAGACCTGGACTAGTACTAAGACCAAGACCAGTCATAGGCCAAGACCATGATTAATACTATGACCAGGACTAGGGTCAGGATTAGTACTAGAATCAGGACTAGGACCAACATAAGCACTAGAACCAAGACCAGTAGTAGGACAAGGGCAACAATCAATACTAGGACCAGGACGAGGATTATCACTAGGACCATGACCAGTAGTAAGACCAGGACCAAGACTAGGATAAGTACTAGGACCAAGGCCAGGATTAGTAGCAGGACCAGGATCAAGACCAATAATAAGACCAGGACCATGACCCGTAGTAAGACTAAAACCAAGGCCAGGATCAGTACTAGGACTAGGATTAGGACCTGTAGTAGGACGAGGACTAGGATCAATACAAGTAACAGGACCAAGATCTGCAAGAGGACAAGGAAACGTAGTAGGGTTGGAACCAATAGTAGGACCAGAACCAATAGTAGAACTAGAACTAGTAGTAGGATTAGGAATAGGATTAGTACTAGGACCAGTAGTAGGATCAGGAACAAGATTAGTACTAGGACCAGGACCATTGTGAACATTGAATTATGTTTGAGGCTAAATTTAAAACCCAAAATAAAAAATTTTAACCAAAAGGTGATTTAGTCCAAAATTATTAAAAAAAATCAAAATAGAAATAATAAATAAATAAAATGAATAAATAAAATAAATAAAAAATAAAAGAGAATAAATAGAAATAAAAACGATAAAAAGGAATAAAAAAAATTTATTATAAAAACAGTTATGGTGGTTAAGGGTAGTTAAGGTTAGTTAAGCAAAAATTAATTAAAAAAGAAGAAAAAGGAGAAAAAGAGAAAAAAAAGAGTCTGATATCAGGAAAAATTTTAAAAAAGAAGGGAGGAGAAAGCTGAGAGGATTTGTTGGAAAAAGTCTTCACAAGACGAAGTTTTGACTCTCTCTTGCTTGCGACGGATATTACGAGGGCTCAAGAACACAGCATTGATCACTATAGATCAGTAGAGGAAGTTGGAGCATTCTCCACAAGAAGCATGGGAAGATAGGTTTCCCTCTCTTGCTTAAGAAGATCAAGGACAAAGCCACAGAACCTCACAAGCTCTCTGTATTCTCCTGCAAGATTGCCAGCATCAAATCTCCTTTCGGAAACATGAAAAGTTCAGGTATGTCATCTTGGACAATCACTCACTTGCTTCTGAAAATCCGAATTCAATCACCAAGTAAAGGAAAAACCAAGATTAGTACTAGGACCAGTAGGACCAGTAGTAAGACCAAGAACAATACTAGGACAACAACTAAGACCAGAATTAGTCTAGGACTAGGATAAATAGTAGGACCAAAAGCCAGGATTAGTAAAAGGACCAACACTAGTAATAGGACCAGAACCAGGATTAGTACTATGAGTAGGACTAGAAGTAGGACCAGAACCTAGATCAGTACTAGGACCATGACCAGTAGTAGGCAAGACCAGGATTAGTACTATGACTAGAACTAGTAGTAAGACCAGCACCAGGATCAGTACTAGAACCAGGTCCAGTAATAGGACCAGGACTAGCATTAGTAGTAGGATTTGAGAAAGGAAAACACCTAATACTAGGACTAGTAGTAAGACCAAGACCATGATTAGTACTAGGACCAAGACCAGGACCAATAGTATGAAAGGACAAGGATTAGTATTATGTCTTTATAACATTGTTGATTGTATATATTTGGATAATAAATAATATAATATACTTTATTACTTTTTTATATTTAATTAAATTATTTTAAAGATTATTTAGAAGAAAATAAAAATAGATAAAAAAATTACAATTTTAATTTAAGAGTAATACATATTATTTTATAACAATAACAAATAATTAATATATCAAAATTCATATTAATTTATTATTTATGTACTTTATTTACAAATATTCAATTAAAAGGTATTTATTTAAAACAAAAATATTTATCATTTTTCCTCACTTTTTGAAACATTCCTTCTAAAAGTATTTTTGAAAAATTCATTACATCATTATTAAGAGAGGATATAAAAATATAATATTGTATGAATCAACAATGTTACAAAGACAAGGAAATTACTTGGAGTTGAATATGTTGAAATATGTTTTAACCACACCAATTGTATGAAAAAAATATATAATATCTTTTTAGCATCAATATAGATGATTGAAATCATTTAAAAATTAATATTTTTTAATAGATATAAAATTTGAAAATAACTTATGATTTATTTAAGATCTCATGTGATTTGATCATATATATTTAGGTGATAGATAATATAATATATATTTTTCTATATATATTTGACTAAATTATTTTAATAATTGTTTATAAGGAAATTATAAAAAAAGTAAAATTAAAAAATCTTCATTTAAAACATAAAATTTATTGTTTTCTTACTCTTTCTTTGAAATATTTTTTAAGACTATTTTTAAGAAATATATTTTAATCCCTTCATTTGTATAAAAAAATTATGCTTTTAACTTTGATGCAGATAATGGAAATTATTTAAGAAATTAATTATTTTTAATAGATTTAAAATTAAGAATAGCTTAAGATTTATTTAGAATCTTATACGATTTTATTATTTTATATATTTGATGAAAATATTTGAAAGATTGTTAAGAGGAAATAAAAAATAAAGAAAAGTTTATATTTTAAATTAAGAATAATATATTATTTTATAATAATAATAAATAATTAATCAATCCAATTTTTTTTTTAATTTTGTATGTTTTCATTTTATTTTTCTTGGAGGAAAATATGTTGAAATATTTTTTAACCACAATATTTGTATTAGAAAAAAAACATACTATCCTTTTAACATTAAGATAGATGATGAAAATTATTTGAAAATTTAATATATTTTTAATAAATGTAAAGTTTTAAGATACCTTATGATTTATTTAGAATCATACATGATTTGATCATATATATTTAGATGATAGATAATATTTTTATTTATATATTTTATTAAATTATTTGGATTCTTTAAAATAAAATTAAAAAATAAAAATTTATAATTTTAAGTTAAGAGTATTATATATTATTTTAGATTAATAATAAATCATTAATATGTTAAAGTTATAGTAATTTATTCTCTATCATCTTTTATTTAAAAATTTTAAATTACAATTTATTTATTTAAAATAAAAATTTTATTGTTTTCTTTTTGTTTCTTTAAAATCTTTTTTTAAGATTATTTTTGAAAAATTTATATTTTCATTATCAAGAGACGACATGAAAATTACTTGAAAGTTAGAATGTTTAACATATTTAACCATTGCATTTGAATAAAAAAAATTATCCTTTAGTATTGATGTAGATAATAAAAATTATTTAAAATTAATATTTTTTTAATAGATGTAAAATTTTAGAAATTCTTATGTAAACATTCAATTATGTCCGAGACTCCATTTTTAAATTTAGTTAGGGAATAAACCATAATTTAAGTAATAAGTAAATACTAAAATTAATAAATAGAAAAAAAAAAAAAAGCAGATAAGTAAATAGAAACCAGAAAAATAAATTGATAACAGAATGAAAAAAAAAACAGAATCAAATAATGAAAATAAACAAAGCAAAAATAAATAAATAAAAATAAAAAAAAAACAAAAAATTGAAAAGATAAAACAAAAATAATTTAAATAATAAGATTACAAAAAATATGTAAAAAAACAGAAAAGTAAAATAATAATAATAATAATAAAGAAAATAGATGAAAGAATAATAACAAAAACAGTAAAATAATAAATAAATAATAAAACAAAAACAAATAAAAAACTAAAAAAATAAAAAAAATGGAAAAAATAGAAATCACAGAGTGAAAATAAAAACAAAAAATAAAAAAAGATAACAAGATAATAAAAAGAAATAAAAAAATGTAAACAAAAAATGAAGGAAATAAATAATACTAATAGTAAATAAAAAGAACAGAAATTAAAACTTAAACAGAAAAAAACGAAAAAACAAATAGTAAATAAATAAGGAAAATAAAAAGAACAGAAATAAAAAAAAAACAAAAATTAAATAATAAAAAAAATAACTAAAAGAACTGAAAAAACAGGAGGGAAGTAACGGAAAAAACGGAAAATGAAAACAAAGAAAAAAGAAAACAAAAAAAAGAAGAAAAGGACACTTCAGGTGCATGCATGCAGGGGTCTGTTTGGGGAAGTTGGGTTTGTCTTTGAGGAGAGAATCGAGACGCAGCCCTCTGGTTGGAGGCTCGGCTTCAAGCGTTCCTCTGGATCATTTTTTCAGGCATCACTCTCACTCAAAAGCCTAGAGAAGGAGTTGCTGAATGAAGGCGTTAAGTTGACAAGGCAGGGTGGCGCTGCGTTCTTGAAGTCGACACTAAGGGAGGCACTCTACTTCTCAAGATTTAGGGAGGTTTCGAGGAGGACCTTGAGGACTTGTTCTTATTCCTGAAAGGGATCCTCTCGAATCGGGTCTCCTCTGCGGTTCCAGGCTCCCTCCATCTTGGTTCAGGTGAGTATGTAAATTCTTTACTTTCTGATCTATACAAGCAGTTGTCACCTCTTTTTATAGAAGTTGCCATAGATGTGATTACCTGTGAGATCGAGTGAATATTGCATGAACTATTGCATGAATATCGTGAAAAATTCCTTTAATCAATACTCGAATCTCCAGTTGCGTTTACCAGTTTTAATCCGTATGTATCTCTGATTCTTGAGGAGTAAGTTTAACAATATGTTATGCATAATGATGCCATTGGTCACTGTGGTCTGCGATTTGGAGTTTATCATGATGCCACTAAATATTGGTTAAGCCACCAATCACTACCCTATCAAACCACTGTGAGAATAATTCAACATGGAATCAGTTCAAGAATTCATAAGAGATACACGAAATTAGGCCTTGAGCGTTCTGTTCTATTGTCCTTGAAGTTGCAGCATCAATTGCTCAAACATAGATAACTTTGCCATATTTGCTCACACAATGTTACGAGAATCGTTCTGCTCCCACATGAGCCGAAGGCTATATAATGGATATCATTCGTGTTCATCAAGAAAGGGCGCTGTCCATGCACACTACGTAGTTCTAATACTTTTCCTCATGGCGGCTATGAGTGCTTTGTCTTGTTCTAAACATAGTGATCGTTTACACAAATCTCTATTGAGTGAAGCTCTTCTGCCCCGCCTATTCTAACATATTTCAGTTATTATATCCGCCTCGAAGCATAAAACCAAGCTGCCCAAAAGTAGTTTGGTCTCGACATAGCCCTTCTCTCAGCAGGGCACGTTATACTCTGGATATTCTCTAAAGCCATCAGAAGTTGCACAGCTTATTGGTCCTCTATTTAGAGCATTGTATCAAAAAAGAGGAACGCGGCGAACAACCCATAATGGAGGGAGTTGTGCCCAAAATCTAGTTGGCTGGCTCCCCTCAAACCGCATGGAAACAGTCTATGCATTGGCACCTCTTGTAATCTCAGCGCATGCACGTGAAGGTCGGTTGGCAGGCGGTGGGTCCCGACTAGAAGAAGAGTGGCCAAGAGTTGATGTTCGCTCTAACGTCTATGATTGCATGCACTCCCATCCATACTCCTTTAAACATTTCGGGGGCATAATATTAAGGTGTTATCCATCATGGTTATGTGTTAAAGGTGTTCTTGTATAACATAAAGAAGACCAGTGGTTGCTTCTATAGGCTAAAAGCATAACACACATGACAAAAGGCATGTCACTGCCTTCAGGCAACATAGAGGCCACGAGCCAAGGCATGCATTCATGAATAATTCATCCATATTTAGCATAGTGAGAAGTGGTCTTGTTAGCGGCTAAGCGGGCCTTGAGCTATAGAAACAAATTGGGTAACAAAGTTCACTCTCAGCAAGATTATCAATATGAGCCCAAACGAGTCTCCCGTGAAGACCTTGACAGTTTTTGTTAGTGCTGATTCTAAATGCATGGTTAATGCAATCTTCATGCACGTACTTTGAGCTCATATCCGAATTTCTGATGTTATGGCCATCAAAATGTGGCCATCGAGGTGCATGCGAGGCAGTTGCAGTACGCCCAATAAGGACAGTGCATTCTGAAAACCTCATAAACGATGTCATTGAGAAAATAACTGAAACTTTAAAAGATCATCCGAAGATAATGAAAGTGAACGGGCCTTCAGGCATCCATGCACTGCCTACAAGGGAAGTTTTCTTGCAATTCTTACTAGAAGCATGCACTTTGGCAAGCCTCATAGACAATACTTCTTTTGACGCTAAGGCAAATAACGTCATCCTTGGTAATGGGTATTCGAGAATGGGAGTATTTTTAAAAAAGGGTTGTGTCAAAACAAATCGGTTGCAGTGTGTTTTTATTATTGGGGAAGCAACAATTTTGGTTCCTTACATGCTTGTTTGACCCCTTTAGATAGCAGCATCTACAGGTTTTTGTCACTCAAGGTGAGGCTCACTGGGTCTTCAAAATAAGCCATCCCAGATCCCAACGTCACAATGTCCAAAAGACCAGGCATATTTACATGAAATAAATAAATCCCATGCAGCTCCAAGCATGAGTTCATTGAGTTACGCTTAAGATTAATTAGCGCTGTGAATGATCCCAACCAGAGGCTCCAGTCCATTGGTCCGCTTGCTTGTACACTGGCCCCCAGATTCTGAGTTTGAATCCCCGCACATGGCTTTTGTCAGTTTAATTTACATCCAGGCCAATCTGATTATTGGGCTGCATCATTTGCCTCCTTGAAATTGGGCCACTATTTAGGGGTTATGCTGCTGCTTCAAATCCTTCCAATCTAATCGGCCCCACATTAATTGGACCACCATTCATGGGTCACGCTTGCTAACCAAGCATTGTTGCTCCAAAATGAGCCCAAACGGACACCACTTTTATGTAACTAGCTAGTACAATTTGGGCCGCGGGGCCGCGGCAGTTCTTCAATTTAAAACTTGTAGTTAATGAGATTTGGGCCAACCGAACCCACATTGGGTTTTCTTGCCACTTGGGCTAAGAGAGCCACCAGGGGCTAAACCAACAACCATTTCTTAAATTAGACCACACATTTGCAATTTTTTGACTAGGCCTTGTAAAATTGAATGAAATTTTCAATTAGTCCATTTGCATTCAATTTGTTTAGTTTTAATTTAATCTTTTATTAAAAATCTATTTCTTCTTCCTTAAATTCAAAGTAAATTCTTTGTAACAAAATTTAAATAAAATTCTTTTTCTTTAAATCAAGTTCAAATTCTCCAAGTTCAAATTCTTCAAAGTTCAATTCAATTTCTTCTAACTCAAATCTATTTCTTCTTCCTCAAATTCAAAGTAATTTTTTTTTTTTACAAAATTTAAATTAAATTCTTTTTCTTTAAATTCAAACCAAATTATTCTTCTTCAAAATCAATTTCAATCCAATTCCTTCAAATTCAAATCTCCATTTTCAAATCAAGTTCAATTCCTCTTCTCAGGTCAAAATCAATTTCAATTATTTTTCGCAAACTTTTCAATCAAGTTTATTTTAAGTTTAAGTTTGTTTCAAATCAAGTGCATTTCAAATTAAGTTCATTTCAAATCAAGTTCATTACAAGTTCATTTTAAGTTCAAGGTCATTTTAAATCAAGTTCATTTCAAGTCAAGTTTAATTTTTTAAATTCAAAATCAAGTCCATTTCAAATTAAGTTTATTTTTAGCCCAATTATTTTTCTACCTAAGCCCAATTCCTCTTCTTTCCTTTACTGTTTTCAAATTAAATTCACTGTTGTTCGACGTTTAGAGATTCATATGGATGGTGTAACGTTCGTTTGCCTCGGATTCTGTGCATATGTGGACTAAGAATTTTCTCTAAAATATTTTCAAAATACTCTATTCATTTTTCAAGCATCTTCGATGATGAAGCTTTCAAAACCAGAACTACGTAAGCCTTGAGTTTCCCGTTGCACCAGGGAATACAAAGGAGCAGGATCAAGATTCTTCCTCAAGTTAGGGTTTTTCCAAATGTTTTTTCCTTAAATAAACATTTGGTGACGACTCCACATAATCAATAAATAAATTCTTTTTAAAATTTTAGCGAGTTTCTCGTCTCGTCGTGATCACGGTTGTGACAGCTTATTACATATTTATGATCTTATATGATTTGATCATATACATTTAGGTAATAGATAATATAATATATTTTATTTTTTTATATATTTGACTAAACTATTTTAAATATTTTTTAGAAAAAATAAAAAATAAAGAAAAATTTATAATTTGATTTTAAGAATAATATCTATTATTTTTTAATATTAAAAAATAATTAATATATCAAAGTATATAATAATTTATTATTGTTTCCTTTTATTTAGAAATATTAAATTAAAATGTATTTATTTAACACAAAAAAAGTTATTACTTTGTGCTCTCTTTTTAAGACCTGAATTTTAAAACTAATTTTGAAAAATGCATTACTTAATTATTAAGAGAGAATATAAAAATATAACATTGTATGAATAAACAATGTGACAAAGACATAAAAATTGTTTGAAGGTGAATAAGTTGAAATATTCTTTAACCATATTAATTGAATGTGAAAAAAATATACTATCCTTTTAACTTTGATATAGATGATGAAAATTATATAAAAAATTATTTTTTAATAGATGTAAATTTTTAAGATAATTTATGATTTATTTATGATCTTATATAATTTGATCATATATATTTGGGTGATAAATAATATAATATATATTTTTATATATATTTGATTAAACTATTTTAGGGTTATTTAGCAAAAAATTATGAAAACCAAAGTTTATAATTTTAAATTAAGAATATTATATATTATTCTACAACAATAACAAATAATTAATATATCAAAATGTATATTAATTTATTAATTTTATCTATTATTTACAAATATTAAATTAAAATATATTTATTTAAACATTAAATTTATTATTTTTGCTTTCTTTTTAAGACCTTCCTTTTAAAGCTATTCTTGAAAAATTCATTACTACATTATTAAGAGATGATATAGAAACATAACATTGTATCAATCAACAACATTACAAAAACATGAAAATTACTTGAATATAAATATGTTGAAATATTTTTAACAACATCATTTGTATGAAAAAAAATATGTAGTATCCTTTTAGCATCGATATAGATGACATAAATTATTTTAAAAAAATTAATATTTTTTAATAGATATAAAGTTTAAAAATAGCTTATGATTTATTTAGGATCTTATTTGATTTTATCATACATATTTGGGTGATAGATAATATAATAATTTTTTCTTTTTTTTATTTGATTAAACTATTTGGATTGTTTAGCAAGAAATTAAAAAAAGTAAAATTATAACTTTAAATTAACAATATTATATATTATTTTACAATAACAATAAATAATTAATACGTTAAAGTTATATTAATTTATTACTTTTACATTTTATTAAAATATTAAATTTAAATATATTTATTTAAAATATAAAACTTACCATTTTATTACTCTTTCTTTAAAATTATTGTTTTAGATTATTTTTGAGAAATTTATTATTTCATTATCAAGAGAGGATATAAAAACATGACATTTTATTAATTAACTATTTTGCAAAGACATGAAAATTAGTTGAAGTGAGGATGTTGAAACATATTTTAACCACTTCATTTGTATAAAAAAATTATCCTTTTAGCATTAATGTAGAAAATGATAATATTTTAAAAATTAATATTTTTTAGTACATGAAAAATTAAAAATTTCTTATTATATATTTAGGATTTTGTATGATTTGATCATATATATTTAAATAATAGATAATATAATATATTTTATTATTTTTTATATTTGAGTAAACTATTTTAAAAATTATTTAGAATGAAATAAAAAGTAAAAAAATTATAATTTAAAATTAAGAATAACCTATATTATCCTTTAATATTATATAAATCAACAATCTTACAAAGACATCGAAATTACTTAAAGGTGAACATGGTGAAATATTTTTTAACCACATCATTTGTAGGTGAAAAAAATATACTATCCTTTTAGCATTGATATAGATGATGGAAATCATTTAAAAAATTAGTATGTTTTTAATAAATGTAAAGTTCTAAAATAACTTATGATTTATTTAGAATCTTATATGATTTGATCATGTATATTCGAGTGATAGGTAATATAATATATCTTTTTTCTTTTATATATTTGATTAATCTATTTGAAGGATTGTGTAAAAGAAAATTTTAATTTTAATTTAGGAATATTATATATTATTTTACAATAATAATAAAAATTAACACATTCAAGTTATATTAAATGATTATTTTATGATTTATTTAAAAGTATTAAAGCAAAATATGTTTATTTAAAACATAAAATTTACTATTTCCTTACTCTTTCTTTCAAATCTTTTTTAAAAATTATTTTTGAGAAATTTATTACTTTATTATCAAGTAAGGATATAAAAATATGGAATTTTATAAATCAAATATATTGAAAAGACATGAAAATTACTTGAATTTGAGGATGTTGAAATATATTTTAAAAAAATTATTTGTACAAAGAAAATTATAATTTTAGCATTGAGGTAATAATGGAAATCAATTGAAAAAATAACATTTTTGATAGATCTAAAATGGTATAATAATTTATTATTTATTTAGGACTTATATGATTTGATTGTATATATTTAGGTAATAGATAATGTAATATATTTTATTATTTTGTCTATTTAATTAAAATATTTTAAAGATTTTTTTAGGAGGAATTAAAGATTTTTTTAGAAGGAAATAAAAAATAAAGAAAAATTTATAATTTAAATTAAAAATATTATATATTATTCTGCAATGATAACAAATAATAAATATATTAAAATTTATATTAATTTATTATTTTGTATCTTATTTACAAATATTAAATCAACTGATATTTTTTTTAAAACCAAAGAATTTTAATATTTTTCTTCTTTTTTTTAAGACCTTCCTTTTAAAATTATTTTTGAAAAGTTCATTAATTAATTTTTAAGAGAGTATATGAAAACATAACATTGCATGAATCAACAATATTACAAAAACATAAAAATTATTTGGAGGTAAATATCTTGAAATATTTTCTAAAATAACTGATGATTTATTTAGGATCTTATATATTTGGGTGTGTGAACAATCAATTATGTCTAAGATGGTATTTATAGATTAATGCTTAAGTTAAAATTCTATATAAAAAAATAAAAAATAAAATAAGAATAAATAAAAATAAAAATAAAAAAGAGAAAAACTGGAAAAAGAGAATAATAATAATGAAAAGAGAACTAAAAAGAGGAATAAGGAAGAAAATAGAAAGCCCAAAATTAAAATTTAACCAAAAGATAATTTGGTTCAAAATTATTCAAAAAATAAATAATATTAAATAAATAAAGAAAGAAAATAAAGAAAGAAAATAAGAAAGAGGACACTTGAAACCAAAAGAATTGGTATGAAAATTCTGTTAGGAATTACTTAGTTTGTTAAATAACTATTAGTTAGTTAAAGAGCTTCGGGGATAAATAGAAGAAAGATTGAAAAAAAAAAAGGGGGAGAGGTTCTCGTTGCTGTTCTGGCTCTCCCACTTCTCCCGAAAATAACTCCATTGTTGTGAAAGGAAGAGGAGATCCTCGCACCTCCAGAGAAACTTGGCATTCTTTAGAGCTAATTTTGCACAGAACTTGGTCCATTTTTGGCCGGGAGAAGAGAAACCATTATGTGCTCTCCAAAATTAGCTTCAACCAAAATCCATTCTAGTTTCATATCCACAAATTGAAGCTCTCGCACCAGAAATCACAGAAGAACATCAAGAACTCAGTACTTAAGGAGGCTGGTAATCAAAGTTCTCTGTAAATTCTCCAGGTACAATCATTGACATTAATGCTTTTCTAGGTGTTAGTGATTAGAATTATAACATAGCAACGCACTGAAATAAGCTTAGAAATGTATTAAGATATTATACTAGGATTCTTCTCCCAATCGGAACCTCTGATCTATGCCATCAAGATAGATCTAAGATTTGCATCTCCTTATTTTTCTATGCGAGTTTCTGATAATATCTCCATAATCATTGCATCTATGCACCTGTATTATGATTTGAGATTCTTTGTGAATGATGAGCCATTTAGGTGAATGTGGATTGAATTCTGTTATTAGCATAAGAGTGTCCTATGATTTGAGCTTTGTCTGAGAAAATTAGCTTCAAAAATATTGTGGAATGCTTAGTGTCTCTTTGTGTAAAAAATTTGTTAAAATCAATTTTGTTACTGTCGCGCATGGATCAAACCAAATCTCCGACGATGTTGTTGTTCAATCTCTTAAAGAATTAACTAGGAAACCTGCCAAGCAAGTTTTCCAAGGCAAGAAGCATAAACTCTGGGTGCCATAGTGTATTTTATAGCTCCTGCAGATGATGAAATTGAAACAATTGTTGAGAGTGCATTTGTACATTCTATAAGGAGGTTTGCTTTATATTCTCAATATCTCTTGGTGCTTTGGCACCACTCATTAAAGCCAATGGATCCCAATTCAGTTTGAATGACTGATACACTACTTAAAAGCATAAGAGGTGCTTCATACACAACAAAACCTTTAGAGCTGCTTAATGTTGAGTTTTGAAAATATGAGAAATCAAATTGGTGTCCCTGTATCAAATGATGGGTGCATTTCTGTCAATATTCTTAAAGTATCTTAGAAAGGTGTTATTCTTTGCTTCAAATTGGTGGTGGACATTTTATAGAATTCAATGTAGTAAATATAATGTTAAGTTTGCTTGCTAAACCTCTGAAAAATGCTATTGAGATTGGGAATTCATCCTTGATTGAATCCATTTCTATAAATGAAGCTAAAAAGATCTATGTTTCAATGAAATTTTACCTGGTTGATGTAGTTAAAATATGCTCACTTTATCCATATCGATCATGTATAGTTTACAAGGAAATTCACTTCTTTTGGACGTGTAAGAAAAACTTTTAAATTGTGCATCTATGGTAACTACTAAGCTATTGGGAGGAACAACCTTGGATCTGGTACTGTCTCTCATTCTGGCCTTAACTGTCCTATCTTAGTTGATTGTAACCTTGCATGTGTTACTGATATCTTTGGCAATAGTTGTGAAAGTTTAGTCAGAGCAAGAACACTTATACTTGGTTAAGTTGTAATTTTCATTTATTTTGGATATTATATAATTTTATCATATATATATTTGGGTGATAGTTAATATAATATATTTTTTTCTTTATTATATTTGATTAAACTATTTGAAGGATTGTTTAAAAGAAAATAAAAAAATAAAAAAAATATTAAAATTTTAAATTAATAAAATATTAATATGTTTAAGTTATAATAAATTATTATTTTTTATCTTTTAGTTAAAAATATTAAATTCAAATATATTTATTTAAAACATAAAATTTACTATTTTTTTACTCTTTCTTTCATATATTTTTTTAAGATTATTTTTAAGAAATTTATTACTTCCTTATCAAGCAAGGATATAAACAGTGAAATTTTATAAATCAACTATATTGCAAAGATAGAAAAATTATTTGAGTGAGGATATTGAAACATATTTTAACCACATCATTTGTATAATAAAAATTTTATTTTTAGCTTTGATGTATATAATGAAAATCATTTAAAATTTAAGATATTTTTAATAGACGTAAAATTTTTGAATAGGTTATTATTTATTTAGAATCTTATATGATGTGATCGTATATGTTGAAATATTTTCTAACCACATCATTTGTATGCAAAAAAAATATACTATCGTTTTAACTTTGATAAATATGATTGAAATTATTTAAAAAAATTAATATTTTTTTAATAGATATAAAGTTTTAAGATAACTTATGATTTATTTAAAATCTTATATTATTTGATCATATATATTTAGGTCATGGATGATATAATATGTTTATTTTCTTTTATAAACTTGATTAAACTATTTGAAAGATTTTTTTCAAGAAAATTTAAAAAATAAAAATTTATTATTTAAAAACAAGAATATTATATATTTTTCAATAATAATAAATAATTAATATGTTCTTTTATATTAATTTATTATTTTTTATCTTTTATTTAAAATATATTTATTTAACACATAAAATTAATTGTTTTCTAACTATTTCTTTAAAATATTTCTTTAAGATTATTTTTGAGAAATTTCTTACTTCATTATGAAGAGAGGATATAAAAACATGAACTTTTTAGAATCAACTATATTCAACGACACAAAAATTACTTGAAAGTGAGGATATTAAATAATAAAAATCATTTAAGACATTAATATTTTTTTAATAGATGTAAAATTTAGAAGAGCTTATAATTTATTTACGATATTATATGATTTGATCATATATATTTAGTTAATGGATAATATAATAATATTTTATTATTTTATACATTTGATTAAACTATATGAAAGATTGTTTAAAAGGAAATAAAAAAATAAATAAAAATTTGTAATTTTAAATTAAGAATAATATATATTATTTTTTAATAATAAAAAATAATTAGTATATCAAAATTTATATTAATTTATTCCTTTTAAATTTTATTTAAAAATATAAAATTAAAATTTATTTATTATTAAAAATTATCATTTTTCCTCTCTTTTTAAGATCTTTCTAAAACTACTTTAGAGAAGTTCATTATCTTATGAATTTTTATGTTAGCTTATGATTTATTTAGAATTTTATATGATTTGATTACATATATTTGGATGATAGATAATATAATATATTTTTTCTTTTATGTATTTGATTAAACTATTTAAAGGATTGTTTAGAAGAAAATTAAGAAAAGAAAAATTTATATTTTAAATTAAGAATATTATAAATGTTTTTACAATAATAATAAACAATTAATAAATGAAACTTATATGAATTTATTATTTTTGTCCTTAATTTAAAAGTATTACACTAATATATCTTTATTTAATACATAAAATTTATTATTTTCTTACTCTTTCTTTATAATCATATTTTTAAGATTATTTTTGAAAAAAATATTATTTCATTGACAAGAGAGGGTATAAATACATGTCATTTTATGAATCAACTATATTGCTAAGACATGAAAACTACTTGAAAGTGGGGATGTTGAAACTTATTTTAACCATTTCATTTGTAGAAAAAAGAATTATCTTTTTAGCACTAATGTAGATAATTAAAATCATTTAAAAGATTAATATTTTTTAATAGATTTAAAATTTTAGAACAGCTTATTATTTATTTAGGATCATATATGATTTCTTAGTATATATTTAGGTAATCAATAAAATAATATATTTTATTATTTTATATAATTGATTAAACTATTTTAAAGATTGTTTAGAAGGAAATAAAAAATAAAGAAAAATTTATAATTTGAAATTAAGAATATTATATATTATTGTAAACACTCAATTATGTTCGAGATTAAATTATTATTTAATTAATAAAATTTAACAAATAAAATAATGATAATAAAAAATAATAATATTAATAAAACAAAAAAAATAATAACAAAAATAAGATTAAAAAAAAGAAAATTTTTCATTTAGAAAGTTATTACAAGTTAGTTAGGAGTTAGATAGGTTAGTTAGTTAGGTTTAACAATAAAAATAAAAAATAAAAAAAAGAGAAAATAAAAGAAAAAAGAAAGGAAATAGGCAAAAAAATAAATAAGGATTTTGGGCAGCTTCCATGGGTGAGAACAGAAGGTTAATCTTTTTAAGAGATATAAAGTTTAAAAATAACTTAAAATTTATTTACGATTTTTTATAATTTGATTGTATATATATATATATATTTAAGAATTAGATAATATTTTATTATTGTATATATTTTTTAAAAAAATATATAATAGAAATGATTTAAAAAATTAATATTTTTTTTAATAAATGTAAAGTTTTAGAATACCTTATAATTTATTTACAATCTTATATGATTTGATCGTATACCTTTTGGGTAATAGATAATATAATAATTTTATTCTTGTATATATTTATTAAATTATTTAAAGATTTTTTAGAAGGAAACAAAAAATAAAAAGTTAATTTTTTAATAGATGATGTAAAAAATATAACATTTTATAATGTTAACAAATAATTAGTATATCAAATTTATAATTTTATTTTATTTACAAATATTAAATTAAAATATATTTAAATAAAATAAAAAATTTATCATTTTTTCCTCTAATTTTAAAACCATCCATTTAAAATTAATTTTGAGAAATTCACTACTTCATTATTAAGAGGATAGAAAAACATAATATTGTTCGAATTAACAATGTTACAAAGACATAAAAATTACTTGTTGGTAAAGATGTTGAAATATTTCTAAAAACATTGTTTGTATGCAAAAAAAAACATAACATCTTTTATCATTGATATATATGATGGAAATTACTTAAAAAGTTAAGATTTTTTTAATTGATGTAATGTTTTAAGATAGATTATGATTTATTTAGGATCTTATGATTTTATATTTTTGACAATAGATAATATTGTAAACACCCGATTATGTCTGAGGCTCCATTTTTAAAATTAATTAGTCAATAAACCATAATTTAAATAATAAGTAAATATTAAGATTAATAAACAGATAACAGAATAAACAAAAAAGAGAAAACTGAAAAAATAAAAACAGAATAAAAAAATTAACATAAAAAAGAAACAAAAAAATAAAAAAGGAAAAAGAAAAAAGAAAGAGGGGACGTAGGAAAATAAGGCATGCATGGGTTTATAGAGGGGCTCACTTCAGAGATTCGAGGGAGGAGAGTTTGGAAAAAAAAAACTTTCTCTTTTTGGGGTTTCCGTTGGATTTTTCTGCATCTCTCTCACACTCGCGAAGGGGAGTGGTCTTTGGCCTCAAAAATCTTTGGAATCACCTTACAAGAATCCTCAAGAAGAGCATAAGGGGGACTATTCTGGTTTCCCGCGAGGCCCCGACAACTGAAGGCTTCTTGCATCTCATCTTCTCGAAAGTTCTCTGATTTTCGGTGATGAAACACTCCAAGGTAACCTATCATTGGGAAAAGGGGAAGATGCCTTTGGCCATAGCTCAACTCTGCATCAATCTTTCAAGTAAAGAAGAACTTCAAATCGGCTACTTTCAGGTTCTTTTTAATTTACGTGAATCACCTCATCTAATTATATTGTATGTGTTCTTGCAACTAGAGTGAACCTAGAATGTAGATAAACACTTTGTTAATCACTGCAATTCTGATTTGATCCGCAGCCAAGTAAACTAACTGTATTAGGTAATTCAAGCTAACCTAGGCTCGATCTTAAAATCAGCATGCAATTGTAAGGGATTCTTTTTGAATTATTATTCATAAAACTAGTGCTCGAAAGGTACCAACAAATGTCTTGATTGGCTGTGTAAGACCTAGTTAGTTCTTGATCCATTCATGAATTCTTTGGTAATATATAATGAAATGTTAGAATGAGAGCATCAGAGGCAGGTCTGCATGAAGACTGAGTCATTTTTTAGGGTGTTGATTCCTTTGAGTCGCTTTTGATGGTATTAACTTCCCTGAGCCACTTACCCCGAACTTGGTTGGAGGAATGGAACAATGACCTATTCTCCATGATAATAAGGACCCACCTTTGGTTAAGGGTAGTGTGTCAACTTAAAAGAGAGCTGGATCTAATATGGCTCGTGCTCACCCACCGGTGGAGGATTTTTGTATAGTCTAGATGGGAAAGTATGGGGTGTACAACTTGCTACAAGTAAGGAGCAGAGTTTTGGTCGCTCGCTCTCAATGAATTGATTAGGCTGAACATCAGTATATAGGAGTCATAATAGTTCCAATACTCCAACAATCAATTGGCAACAAATCCACCCTCTTACGTGCCTTGTTACCTTCCAGAGATTGAGCCTGGAAGAAGAGGATTCCTTTTGAAAAATAGTTGTGAAATGATATGCTACATGATCATTACTACTATGCCTTTGGCTGTAGAGTTCGAACATGGAAAAGAACTTTTAGAAGGAATCTATTCCTCTCGGACATGATGAACAAACTAGTCCGACCTTTGAGTATACACCCGCTCCTCTTCCTTCCAGTTTTCTCTACAAATATAACATTTATGGGGCTACTCGAGGTGCTTCCGTTGTGAGATTTACTGACGATCCAAACTTTTTCTCCATGAGCTTGAGGATTGGAGGTGTTGCTCTCGATTTGATAATAGCTGCCCATGCATACACAATTTTGGACGATGCCCCTGTGTGCATTGTGGCTTGCCTCGTTTAAAAGGTGTCTCTCCTGCTTGATCAAGAACTTGAGTGCAAAGTGTCAACTGAGATATAGATCATATCAGTAGCCTTCTCGCTCAAACAACGATCAGCTAGTGAATAAATGGATCGTTGGAAGTCAAAATGCATGGCCAAGCGACGTGCCAAGATCCAGTTGGGAGTGGCATGAACAGTAAGAGGCCGGACTGCTTGCGGATTAGGGGACGAAGGAAGTATGACTCCATAGGCCTATGGTTCAAGTGGCAGTTTTGCTCCCAGAAACCACACAAGTGATGGATCACCCAAAGGCTCAAGCAATGACCTGTAGTGAATGCTGGTAGAGATGCTTTGATACATACATTTTTGGTTACTTTGGAAGCTGCCATAGCCGAAGGCAGTAGCAGCTATGGCAACTGTCAATAAGCAGCTGGCTCTCCTCCCATGAATTGATTGAGCGGGCTTCAGAACCAGGGGTTGTCTATTGGCCAAGCTTGGCAATCCTATATGTATCGCTCACTGCCAGAAGGTTGATGGTAACTGTTGCATTCCTTTTATAGGATGGAATCAAGAAATTAGCACCATAGTTCATGTCTACCTTTGTATGGTCTAAATACATACCCTAAATCAGGTACCCGAGTCACATGCATGTGCACCCCCAGTATGAATGCATGCCAATGTTACTACTGACTTGGCATTAAGTAAGAAAAACGGCATTGTGAAAACTGAATCCGAGGGTCACGAGCATTGAGACAATTTTCCATAGTTCCTATCAAAGGAATAAGGTAGCTTTGGGCCTCACACAAACCAAAATGCATGAACGTATTATCAATTTAAGCTTGCATTAAAGCTAATTACTCGAATAGTGGGCCCAAATTGCAAGTTAAAATTTCACTATTCCAAGTTTCCTCATCATTTAAATGGTTGGCTTGATGCGGACGCACGTGCATAATAATGGGTAATCTCCATACTTTTCTCTTGGTGGGTCCATGCATGATGGTGAGGTTTTGGGCCAACATGTGATAGGGGGCTTTAGAAGCACTACCAACAGCTTGGTTTGATGGTGAGTATATTGCTTAGAAAGCCCTTATACCCAGATTTGATCCCTACCCGCAACGGCTACCAACACTCATTTTTTTGAATATTCATATGGGCAGCCATGGAGTGGGCCATCTTGGGCCAAGTCTCTGCCCATTTTTCAATTCATTTACTACAGCCTCATTGCAGATCAGACTAGGCTAACAAGCCACAATTAATCTAACATAATTCAAGCGATTTCACAATTAATGGTCAAATCCAACGCTTTGTTTCAATTTTTATCAAGCCCAATTTTTTTTTTTAAAATTAAATCCAATTCAAACATAAATTTTAAATCAAGTCAAGTCCATATATTTTTAAAATTTAATCCAATTCAAACATAAATTTTAAATCAAGTCAAGTCCTACTTTTAAAATTAAATCCAACTCAAGCCAGGTTTATCAATCCAATCATTAAATTCATTTCATTCCAATTCTTTTCCTTCATTTCAATACAAATCAAGTTTAAATCTTTTTCTCTATTTCAAATAAGCCAAACTAATTCTTTTCCCGAATTTCAAATCAAGCTCATTTTATTTTTAAACCAAGTTTACCCCTTTTCCCAAATTATAAAATCAAAATTCTTCAAATTCAAATCAAGTTTAATTCTTTCTTTCAAATCAAATCAAGTTTAATTCCTTTCCTCAAAATCAAATCGAGTTTAATTCTTTTTCCTCAAAATCCTTTCTTTCAAATCAAATCAAGTTCAATTCCTTTTCTCAAAATCAAATTGAGTTTAATTCTTTCCTCAAATTTTTAAGTAAGTTCATTGCAAATCAAATTCATTTTCAAGTCAAGCCCAATCCCATTTTCTTATATTTATTATTTTTAAATTAAATTCCTTTCATTCTAGGTCTTACACAATAAACCCTAAGCACGAACTGGTAGCTTTTTCTGCTGTTTGATGTTTAGGAATTCATATGGGTCCTAGTGCAGCCGTAGTTGTCTTGGACTCTGTGCATATGTGGACTAGGAATCCTTTTTAAATAATCTCAAAAGAAAATTCGTCTTGGAATCCCTAGTCTCACGCGATGAATTCGAAATAAGAACTGACGGTTTCACTGTTGTTCGATATTTAGAGATTCATATGGATCCCAATGCAGCCCTCGTTTGCCTTGGATCCTCTGAATATGTGGACTAAGGATTTTCTCTAAAATATTTTCAAAATACTCTATTACTTTTTCAAGCATCTTCTAAGGTCAAGCCTTCAAAACTAGAACTACGCCTTAAATTTCCTATTGCACCAGGGAATACGTAGGAGCAGGATCAACTCCTGTCAGGCTATCTTTTCATCAACTTATTTATTGTCTATTCTAATTAAAAGGATTAAACAATTTTCAAAAACATCACACACTCAATTTAGGGGTACGTTCTCCGGAATGGATGAGTAGGGTGCCTAACACCTTCCCTACTCGTAACCGACTCCCGAACTTAGATTCTTCCTCAAGTTAGGATTTTTCCAAATCTTTTTCCCTCAAATAAAAATTTGGTGGTGGGTCCACACATATCAATAAATTCAATTCTTTTTCTAAGATTTTAGCGAGTTCGTCGTCTCGTCGTAATAACGGTTGTGACAAATATAATATGCTTTTTATTTTATATGTTTGATTAAACTATTTTAATGATTTTTTAGAAGAAAATTAAAAAAATTATGATTTTAAATTAAGAATATTATATGTTATTTTACAATCATAATAGATAATTAATATATTAAGTTTGTATTAATTTATAATTTTTATCTTTTACTTAAAAAGGTTAAATAACAATATTTTTATTTCAAACAAAAAATTTACTGCTTTCTTCCTACTTCGTTAAAATCTTTCTTTCAAGATAATTTTGAGAAATTTATTACTTCCTTATCAAGGAAGGATATAAAATTATAATATTTTACGAATAAACTACTTCGAAATGACATGAAAGTAACTTGAAAGTGAAGATGTTGAAACACATTTTAACCACTTTATTGGTATAAAGAAAAATTATCCTTTTAACATTGATGGAGATGATGAAAATTATTTAACAGGTTATTTTTTGAATAAATGTAAAATTTTAGTATAGCTTGTCATTAATTTAGTATCTTCTAAGATATGGTCGTATACATTTACTTAATAGGTGCTATAATATATTTTAATATTTTATATATTTGAGTAAACTATTTTAAATATTATTTAGAAGAAAAAATTTGGAATTTTAAATTAAAAATATTATAATATTAAAAAATAATTTAAGAATATTATATATTATTTTACAAACATAATAAATAATTAATATGTTAAAGTTATATTAATTTATTATTTTTAAATTTTATTTAAAAATATTAAATTAAAATATTTTTATTTAAAAAAAATTTACTATCTTCTTCCTAGTTCTTTAAAATGTTTTTTTTAGACTATTTTTGAGAAATTCATTACTTTATCTAAAGGGAGGATATAAAAACATGTTATTTTATGAATTAACTATATTGCAAATGCATGAAAATTACTTGAATGTGAGAATGTTAAAACATATTTTAACTACTTGATTTATATGAAGAAGATTTTTTCTTTTAGCATTGATATAGATAACAGTAATCATTAAAAAATTAATATTTTTTCACACATATCAAATTTTAGTATAGCTTATAATTTAGTTAGCAGAACGTTTTTCTCAGAAAATTGTGTAAGCTGGATCTTGATTTACAAAATCACCTTCTAAGAAACCTCTTGCTAGCAGCATGTATATGCTTAGGAAAATGAATCATAAATGAATCTTACAAAATGAGCTTCGGTTTTCCTTAATTGAGTTTTTGTTAAAATTAGTTTGCCAATAGGTTCCTTAAAGATTTAACGTGTAGATACTGCATAGTTCTCGTGCCAATGATCCATCGGAATAGAAAACAATAGCTTTCAGCTCTACCTCGACTCTCTTGACCTCTGGCCAAGCAGGTTTCGTTGGACTAAGCATTCCTGTCTACTGAGATAAGACCTCAACAGTGGAGTATACCAGCCATCAATATCTCAGTACAAAGCTCAAGGTTTGGTTCTTGACATATGCATGAGGATCTGTTCTATCAGTCGAGGTGTAAAGTGAAACCTTGCACCTTTCTGATCCATAGTAAGGTACACCAGTAATCTAAACCTGAAGAAGAGCTGTAAACCTTAGGATTTTGCAATTCTATTTGTAGAGAGAGTCATTCGAGGAGCCTTGCATTGAGTTAAGGCAAATTCCACCTGGTTAGGGAAAGAGTGATAATTGTCGATTCCACCACAGCATGGCCTTTATGGGCCTACATTCAGTAACAGTTAGGGGCAGATATCAGTCAGCTAAATAACTTGATCAGCACTCAATCCATGCCCACTACCTTCCTATATCAATAAGGAGTACTTATTTGACTTATCTCCTTGTTGGGGGCCATTCAAGTTGTAGAAGGCCTTGGGCAAATTAGTAGCAAGACCTTTTTCCCAGTAAGCTAGCGGCTCTAGTTTACAGAAATAGTCTTAGGTTTGGGGTCCTAGGATGATGGGATAGAAAGTAAATGGGTTGGGAAGAGTTTAAGGGATAAGCAGTACCAATCAGTCAACATGTGAATGTTCTATGCTTAGGAGGAAGAGTGGTAAGGCACCAGACCACGTGTAGTGGAAGCTGTTTAGGAAGCTTTAGCATTGAATTGTAGTTGTCTTCAGTAGAAAAACAACTATTAGTTTTGCTCTGTTTAGGACCCTTGATGCCAGACTATGAGCAAGGATTTTGCATGGCTCAGATCTAAAAATTGTACGTCAATCCTAGTCCCTCAAGCTACTAGCCATAATATTTCCCACATAAGTCTGTGCACAAGAACCATTATAGACAAGACCACAAATGGTTAAAATCAGCAGCAAGCAAGAAATCAACCCCGCCTCAGTTTTATTTAAATTAATCTTCAGGAATGCTAAGTCTAAGTTGAAAGCTTGGCTTAGTGGTCAGCTTGTTGCACATATAACCACCAGACCCCAAGTTTGATTTCCGCATGTGGCTATTTGTTTTAAACTCCTTGTTTGCTAGTCTACGGTCATGGGGTTGCAGTGGGCTAATTATGAATTAGACCACGCTTGGGCCATGTGGGTTCTAAATTAGGCTAGTTGTCGTGCCACCTTCCAAATTGGAAATCAAGCTAATTTTCTAAGTGGGTCTGGCTAAAATCAAGCCAGCCTTCTAAGTGAGCCACACTAATGGATGCTCTCATGACTAGCTGCTTCTTAATTTGGGCCTCGCATACAACATGGGCCACGCTGGCAGCCTTTTTAATTGGGCCATGTTGATTCAAGTTGGTTGCCTTCTAATCGGGCCATATTAATTGGGCCTAAACCCATGATAAAAAGGAGTTGCTAAATTGTCAAACAATGAATACCAACATTATTTTTTTGAAAATAAATAATAGCCATTTAACTAACATAGATTCCTCTATCTATTCCCTTTTTTATTTGGGTCAAGCCCAATTCTTTTTTAATTTTAAATCAAATCCTTTTTTTATTTTGGACCAAGCTCAATTCCTTTTTTTAATTTGAAATCAGGTCTTTTTTTATTTGGGTCAAGCCCAATTCCCTTTTATTTAATTTGGGTCAAACTCAATTCTTTTTTAATTTGAAATCAAATCCTTTTTTAATTTGGGTCAAGCCCTATTCCTTTTTTTAACTTGGGTCAAGTCCAATTCTTTTTAAACTCAAGTCCATTTTTTTATTTTGGGTCAAGCCTAATTTCCTTTTTTAATTTGAAATCAAGTCTATTTTTTAATTTGGGTCAAACCCAATTCTTCCTTTTTTTTATTTGAAATCAAATCTATTCTTTCTTAATCTGGGTCAAGTCCAATTCCTTTTTGTTTTTATTATTTTGAAATTAAGACCATTTGTTTCTCTTTTACATTGGATTTGGGTCAAGCCCATTTGCCTTTAATTTTTTATTTTCTTTTATCTCTAATCTGGGTCAAATCCATTCCTTCTTTAATTTGGGTCAAGCCCAACTTATTCATTTCAAACTTATTCAATCTTTCAATACTAGGTTTTTTTTAGAAAAGAAGATAATAAAAAATAAAAAAGACAAAATAGGATAATGAAAAATTAAAATTCAAAAGATATATTTTAATCCTGGATTTCAGGCAATGAGTTCTAAGTGCGAACTGGTAGCATACCCTACTGTTCGACATTTATAAATCATATGAGTCTCAGTGCAACCATCGTTTGCCTCAGATTCTATGCATATGTGGATCCGGGAAAATACTTGAAAATCAAACATTACAAAATACTTCTGTAATTTTAAAAAAATAATCCTAGATTTCACACAATAAGCTCTAAATGCGAACTGGTAGCATACCCTATTGTTCAACATTTAAAAATCATATGAGTCTTAGTGCAACCCTCACTTACCTCAAATTCTGTGCATATGTGGATCCAGGAAATCATTTAAAATTTAGCTTCCTACCAGTCTCAAGAATAAATTTCAAAAATACATTTTCAAACACTTAGTCTGATGCAATGAGCTTTCAAACACTTTTTCAAGTACCTCTGAAGATCAAGTCTTTAGAACCAGAACTACGTAGCCTTGAATTTCCCATTGCACCAAGGAATATGTAGGAGCATGATCAAATCCTGTCCGGGCTATTTTCTACAAACCTATTTATTTCTATTCTATTTAAAAGGATCAAACAGTTTTCAACAACATCAAAATCACACACTCAGTTTAAGGGTACCTTTCATTTGGAATGAGCGAGTAGGGTGCCTAACACCTTCCCTATTCGTAACCGATTCTCAAACACCTTCACTAGACTGCTCTATCCTATGCTTCACTCAGGGTGCATGATCCCATTCATAAGATGGATGCATTAGTGTAGTGTGTGGAGGGCATACAAATAATTGGGCTACCTACAATTGGAGAAATCGCAACATGTATATATAGCAGTTTAAAATTCAAAAGAAAAAAAAATTATTTTTTTTGGTTCTACATAAATACATTTTAGTTTAACATTCTAAAAAAATAAAAGATAAAAAATTATTATATATTTTGATATATTAATTATTTGTTATTAATATAAAATTATATATATTATTCATAATTTAAAATTATAAATTTTTATTTATTTTTATTTTCTTCTAAATAATCTTTAAAATATTTTAATCAAATAAATAAAATAATAAAATATTATAATACTATCAATTTTCTAAATATATATGATCAAATCATATAAGATTATAAATAAATTATAAGCTATTCTAAATTTTACATCTACTAAAAAATAATAATTTTTTAAATAATTTCCATTATCTTCATTAATGTTAAAAGCCTAATTTCTTTTATACAAATAAAGTGGTTAAAATATGTTTCAACTTCCTCACTTTCAAGTAATTTTCATATTTTTGTTATATAATTGATTCTTAAAATGTCATGTTTTTCAATCCTCTTTTAATAATGAAATAGTAAATTTTTTAAAAATATTCTTAAATTTTTTTTAAAGAAAGAGTAAGAAAACAATAAATTTTATCTTTTAAATATATAGTTTAATTTAATATTTTAATAAAAGATAAAAAGAATAAATTAATATAACTTTAACTTATTATTTATTTATTATTGTTGTAAAACAATTTATAATATTATTAAGTTAAAATTATAAATTTTTATTTTTTAATTTTCTTCTAAAAAATTATACAAATTATTTAATCAAATATATAAAAAAGTATATATTATATTATCCATCACCCAAATATATATGATAAAATCGTATAAGATCCTAAATAAATGATAAATTATCTTAAAACATTACACCTATTAAAAAAATATTATTTTTTTAAATAATTTCCATCATCTATATAAATCCTAAAAGGACACTATTTTTTTTAATACAAATGATGTGGTTAAATTTTTTTTAAACACATCAGCTCCAAGTAATTTTCATGTCTTTGTAACGATGTTCATTCATACAATGTTATGTCTTTATATCCTATCTTAGGTCTTAAAAAGAGACAAAAAATGATAAAATTTTTTGTTTTAAATAAATATTTTAATTTAATATGTATAAATAATCATAAACATAATAAATTAATATAAATTTTGATATATTAATTATTTGTTATTCTTATAAAGTCACGTGTTATTCTTAATTTAAAATTATAAAATTTTCTTTATTTTTTATTACCTTATAAATAATATTTAAACTAGATCAATCAAATATAAAAAATAATAAAATATATTATTTTATCTATTATATAAATATATATGATTAAATCATATAAGATTCGACATAAATAATAAGCTATTCTAAAATTTTACATTTGTTAATCAATACTAAAAAGGATAAAAAAAAATTTATACGAAAGAAATGGTTAAAATATGTTTCAACATTTCTACTTTCAAGTAATTTTTATGTCTGTGCAATATGGTTGATTCATAAAATATATGTTTTTATATCCTCTCTTAATAATCAAATAATAAATTTTTTAAAAATAATATTTGAAATTTTTTTTAAAGAAAGAGTAAGAAAATAATAAATCTTATGTTTTAAATAGAAATATTTTAATATAATATTTTCAAATTAAGAATAAAAATACATAACTTAATATAACTTTAGCGTAATAATTAGTTATTATTATTTTAAAATAATTTATAATATTCTTAATTTAAAATTATAAATTTTTATTTTTTTTAACTTTCTTCTAAACTATCCTTTGAATAGTTTAATGAAATATATAAATGAAAAAATATTATATTATCTATCATCTAAATATATATGATCAAATTATACATGATCCTAAATAAATAATAAGTTACATTAAAACTTTTACATATATTACAAAATTAATTTTTTAAATAATTTTCATTATTAACATCAATGTTAAAAGGATAATTTTTTTTATACAAATAAAATGGTTAAAATATGTTTCAACATCCTCACTTCAAGTAATTTTAAGTCTTTACAATATCGTTGATTCATAAAATATCATGTTTTTATATTATCTCTTGATAATGAAGTAATAAATTTCTTAAAAATAGTTTTAAAAATGATTTTAAAGAAAGATAATAAAATAGTAAATTTTATATTTTAAACAAATATATTTAAATTTAATCTTTTTAATAAAAGGTAAAAAATAATAAATTAAGACAACTTTAAGGTATTATTTATTTATTATTATTATTGTAAAATATTATATAATATTCTTAATTTAAAGTTATAATCTTACTTTTTTTAATTTCCTGCTAGACAATCCAAATAGTTTAATCAAATAAAGAAAATAAAAAGCATATATTATATTATCTATCATCCAAATATATATGATTAAATCAAATAAGATCCTAAATAAATTATAAGCTATTTTTATACTTTATATCTATATCAATGCTAAAAGGATATTGCGTATTTTTTTTTTCATACAAATGATGTTAAAAAATATTTCAACATATTCACATCGAAATAACTTTCATGTATACGATGTTATGTTTTTATATCATCTCTTAGTAACGTAGTAACGAATCTCTCAAAAATAGCTTTAAAAGGAAGGTCTTAAAAAGAGAGAAAAAATGATAAATTTAATGTTTTAAATAAATATATTTTAATTTAATATATTTAAATAAAAGATAAAATTAATAAATTAATATAAATTTTGATATATTAATAATTTGTTATTATTGTAGCATAATATATAATATTCTTAATTTAAAATTATAAATTTTTCTTTTCTTAATTTTCAATTAAACAACCCTAAAATATTTTAATCAAATATGAAAAAGAAAAGAAATATCATATTATCTATCATTCAAATATATCTAATCAAATATATAAGATTCTAAATAAAGCATAAGTTATTTTAGAAAATATTTTAAGATATTTACCTCCAAATAATTTTTATGTCTTTGTAATATTATTGATTCATACAATGTTATGTTTTTATATCCTCTCTTAAAAATGAATTAATGAACTTTTCAAAAACAATTTTAACAGAAAGGTCTTAAAAAAAAGGAAAAATATTAAAATATATTTGGTTTTTAAAAAAAATATAAGTTTATTTAATATTTATAAATAAAATACAAAAATAATAAATTAATATAAATTTTGATATATTTATTATTTTTTTATTATTGTAGAATAATATATAATATTCTTAATTTAAATTATAAATTTTTCTTTATTTTTTATTTTCTTCTAAAAAATACTTTTAAATAGTTTAATTAAATAGATAAAATAATAAAATATATTATATTATCTATTACCTAAATATATACAATCAAATCATTTAAGTCCTAAATAAATAATAAACTATGATACCATTTTAGATCTATTAAAAATATTAATTTATCAATTAACTTTCGTTATATACATCAATGCTAAAATTATCATTTTTTATAAAAATAATTTTTAAAAATATATTTCAACATCCTCACATTCAAGTAATTTTCTTGTCATTTCAATATAATGGATTTATAAAATTTTATATTATATTATTTATCACCCAAATATATATGATCTTAAAAAAATCATAAACTATCTTAAGACTTTACATCTATTAAAAAAATATTATCTTTTAAATAAATTCTATCATATATATTAACGATAATAGGATGCTATATATTTTTTTGCATACAAATTATGTTGTTAAAAGATATTTCAACATCTTCACCAACAAGTAATTTTAATTTCTTTCTAATACTATTGATTCAAAAAATGTTATAGTTTTATATCCTCGATTAATAACAAAGTAATGAATTTCTCAAAAAATGGATGGTCTTAAAAAGAGAGGAAAAAATGATAAATTTTTTGTTTTAATTAAACAACCAATTTTAATTTAATATTTGTAAATAAAAGAGAAAAATCATAATTTATTATAAATTTTGATATATTATTTATTTTAAGTATTATAAAATAATATATAATATTTTTAATTTAAAATTTAATTTTTTTTTTATTTTTTACTTTATAAAATGTAAATCATCATCATTATCATCATTTATCATCATAAAGATCATTATCATCATCATCATCATCATTATCATCATCATCATCATCATCATTATCATCATCGTCACCCTCAACATCAGCATAAATCATCATCGTCATCCACACAAAAATCATCATCATCAACGTTTACTATAGTTCATCATCATCATCATCATCATCATCAACGTGTACCGTAGTTCATGATCATCATCATCATCACTGTCATCATTTATCATCATGCTCACCATCGTTCTTCATCATACTCATCATCAACATCGTTCATCATCATCATCATCATCATCATCATCATCATCATCATCATCACCCCCCTCAACATCATCATAAATTATCATCATCATCAACGTTATCTTTACGATCATCATTGATCACCATGCTGATCATCGTTCATCATCATCATCATCATCATCATCATCATCATCACCATCGTTCATCATCATCATCATCATCATCATCATCATCATCATCATCGTTCATCATCATCATTATCATCACCAGAACTATCATCATTCATTATCGATACAGTGAATATCATCGTCAATATCAATCCTCTTTATCATCGTCAACATCATCATCATCATCATCCTCATCAAGATCATCATCACTATCATCATTTATCATAATGCTCATCATCGTTCATCATCATTATCGTCACCCTCAAAATCATCATAAATAATCATCGTCATCCACAAAAAAAATCATCATCATCATCATGATTCATTATCATGCCCATCATCGCTCATCATCATCATCATCAACCTCATTATCATCATCGTTCATCATCATCATCATCTTCGTTCATCTTTGTCATCATCATCAACATCTACGCAATTCATCATCATCATCATCATCATTAAGATCATCATCATCATGATCACTAGCATCATTCATCATCATGCTCATCATCGTTGTTCATCATCATCGTACACCATCATCATCACAATCGCAATTATCACAATCACTATCATCATACATTATTGACACATTGAATATCATCATCATCATCAATCATATAGTCATCTTCTACATCATCATCATCATTGTCAAGATCATCATCATCATCATCACTATCATTAATCATAATCATACTCATCATTGTTCATCATCATGCCCAACATCGTACATCAACGTCATCATCGTTCATCATCATCATCATCGCCGTCCCTCAACATCATCATAAATAATGATCATCATTCAAAAAAAAATCAACATCATCAACGTTTACTGTTCACCATCATCATTATCACGTAGATCGTCATCATAATCATCACCATCATCATTCATCATCATGCACATTATTGTTCATTATCGCAACTGCAATTCCGACGAGACGACGAACTCGCTAAAATTTGAAAATAGAATTCTTATTGATGATGTGGAGTCACCGCCAAATTTTAATGTCAGGGAAAAAGATTTGGAAAAACCCTGACTCGAGAAAGAGATTTAGGTTCGGGAGTCGGTTACGAGTGGGGAAGGTGTTAGGCACCCCACTCGCCCGTTTCGAAGAACGGTACCCTTAAACTGAGTGTGTGATTTCTTGAAAATTGTTTGATCCCTTAGTTAACGTGAAAATAAATAACTTGACGGAGGTTAGCCTGACAGGACTTGATCCTTCTCCTACGTATTTCCCGGTGCAATGAGAAACTCAAGGCTTACGTAGTTCTGGTTTGCGAAGGCTTGACCTTCAGAGAAGCTTGAAAAGGAGTGTTTGAAAAAATATGCTCGAAGGCTCGACCTTCGGGGGTGTTTGAAAAAGGTGTTTGAAAATATTTCAGAGAAAATCCTTAGTCCACATATGCACAGGATCCAAGACAACTACAGCTGCACTGGGATCCATACGACTCCCTAAGCATCAAACAACAGAAAAGCTACCAATTCGTCGTGCTTAAGGTTCATTGCGTGAGACTAGCGATTCAAAAATGAAGTTTTCTCGAGATTTATTTGAAAGGGATTCTTGGTCCACATATGCACAGGATCCAAGACAACTACGGCTGCACTTGAGGCCCATATGAATTCCTAAACATCGAACAACAGAAAAAGCTACCAGTTCGTGTTTAGGGTCCGTTGCGTCAGACCTAGAACCAAAGAATTTTTCTGGAATTCATTTGAAGGGGATTCTTAGTCCACATATGCACAGGGCCCAAGACAACTACGGCTGCACTTGAGACCCGTATGAATTCCTAAGCATCGAACAGTAGAGAAAGCTACCAGTTCGTGCTTAGGGTCCATTGCGTGAGACCTAGAACCAAAAATTTTTCTTAAGTTTATTTGAAAGGGATTCTTAGTCCACATATGCACAAGGTCCAAGACAACTATGACTGCACTTGGGACCCATATGAATTCCTAAGCACCGAATAGCAGAAAAAGCTTCCAGTTCGTGCCGAGGATTCATTGCGTGAGACCTAGAACCAAAGAATTTAATTTGAAAATAATTGAGAACAAGACTGGGTTTGATTTAGAGTAAAAGAGAATACGAGAGCTTATCGGGAACTTGGAGGGATTCAGGGGATTTAATTTATAATTTGGGAAAGTTAGGGGGGCTGATTGTAATTTTGGAAAGACTAGGGCCTAAGGGTAATTTCTGGAAGCTTAGGGGCCCAAGGGTAATTTCGAGAAATTAAGGGGTTTAATTGCAATTTTGGGAAGTTAAAGGACTTAATTGCAATTTTGGGAAGTTGAGGGACTTTATTGCAATTTTGGGAATCTGAGGGACTTAATTGCAATTTATAGGAAGTCAGAAATTAGCCACACATAAGATTCGAAGGCAGGTCATGGGGTTGTTCGTCTGAGCCCCCAACCACCTGTGCTACCCTAATCTTATGACACATGCTGCTTGCTTTTTGAGTATATTTTTATTAATGGGTCCCACGATTACCCTTTTCTCATGCATGCATTCTCTCTCTCTCGTTGGGACCCCTGTTCATTTAAATAGAATTTGGTGTACGTAAGGCGCTTGGCATTTCGCATTTATTCTTCGACGCTTTCGGACTTGGCCTCTGTGCATGTTTTCTCTTCACCTTGCGTGGAGAAGCTATGTGCCTACTCGGTTGGCCTTATATTCATACTCCTTTGATGTGTTTGTCAAAGCCATAACCACTGCCCAGATATGTGCACTGCTTGATCAGGCTTACAGAACTATCTTCACTATGCCTTGATCCGAACGTGTTTATTGCCAAGCGGATGCACACACCATGGAAGTCCGACTCATGCTAAGATACTGACTCAACTACAAACCGGACGAGACGATTGCGTGACTATGGTGGTCCTCCTGTCTTCTTTCATTTTAACCTTCTTGCATGCTTTTGCATGGCGTTCTGGGTTATGACTTAAGCAACTCGTGATTACCCCTTCTTGATTTTTCTCACTCTTACCATATGGAATCACCCGAACGTATGGTGCTCCCTGCCTGGTCGTAAATTTAGGCTGTTATTGGCTTCAGTGTGAGTGGGTTTGGCCATTTCTCTATCATGGGTGCGGGTTTAGTGCATGAAGACCCAAGTGTTGGAGAGGACTCAACAGTGGTGCTGCCCTCCTTCTAAACATGAACCCAGAGTAACAAGACTATCATTTTCTGGACCTGATTTTCACACACTCATACAAACCGGGTGGGATCTTCTTCGAGAGATGACATAGTCTGTTTGGAATTCAGCATCTTCATGCATCAGTAGGAGTATGGGGAGCATAGTATCCGTCATCTGCATCAAGTGGACTCTTCCATTGGTGGAGATCCTCATTTGAGCCAGCTGATCATGCAATTTTCAACACCCATTAGTCCAAGCAAGAAAAACCAAATAAGAGTTGATCGGTCATGATGAGGATAGTTGAGATATCACAATCTAAGGTATCACAATCACTATTTGAAGCCCTTGACTTTGAGAATTCGAAGAACGGGTATACCAGCACTTGTGGGGAAGACATTTTAAAAGGAAAAAGCCATGCATAGGGATCAACCTGTGGACTTAGGAGTTACAACCCAACCACCCATTTGAGCTTTGAACTTGAAGCTTGGTGCGCATTGATTTGCTAAAACACGTGGAAGGCAGCATTGACGAGCATTGGACACGGTCTAGGTCATGCACGTATATGCCAAAATTGGAGGCTTCCCTTGCACCTAAATTTATCTTTATGACCAAATACGTGACTAAAAGTTGAATGCAACTGTTGCATTGAGTTTCGTCTTGCCCACCTATTTGTATGTGAGAGCTCATATGAATGTTGGCTGGGGAAAGCACGCAAGAACTAAAATGTAAAGTATGTACAAGGTGGCCTGACTACATAGGCTGAGGTACAAAAGTCTATCTATGCTTGAGGCCTGACATCATAGGCCCAACTGTGGAAAAATGAACTTGATGATGGCCTGACACTATAGGCCAACATGCGGAAAAGAAAATTTGAACTTGCAGAAATGTAATAGGCCAAAAGATGCAGAAATGTAAATTTGATGGTGGCCAGGCACTATCGGCCAAAATGCAGAAAAGAAAGCTTGAAGGAGGCTTGACATCATAGGCCAAGAATGCAGAAATGTAAACTGGAGGATGACCTGACATCATAGGCCAAAAAATGCAGAAATGTGAATTTGATGGTGGCCTGACACTATAGGCCAAAATGCGGAAAAGAAAGCTTGAAGGAGGCCTGACATCATAGGCTAATGTGCAAAAAAGTAAACTTGAGGGAAATCCTGTTGTTAACGGGAAGGAATGCAAAGGGGGTCCCGCTGTTGCCGGAAAGAATGCAAATGAAATCCTGTTGTTGCCAGGATGAATGCAAGCCTGTTAAGACAGGCAGACTGAATTTAAACATGCTTGAGATCCCGTCGTTGATAGGAAAAAGCAAATGAAGTCCCGCTATTGTCGGGATGAATGCAAACGAGATCCTGCTGTTGCCAAGATGAATGCAAACCTGCTTGACAGGCAGACAGAAATTAAAAATGCTTGAAGTCCTATTGCTGACAGGAGAATGCAAATGAGGTCCTGCTGTTGCTGGGAAGAATGTAAATGAAATCCTGCTGTTGCCAGGATAAATGCAAACCTTCTTGACAAGAGGACTGAATTTAAACATGCTTGAGGTCCTGTTGTTGACAGGAGAATGCAAATGAAGTCCCGCTGTTGCTGGGAAGAATGCAAATGAGATCCTCCTGTTGCCAGGATGAATGCATGCCTGTTAAGACAGGCGAACAGAATTTGAACATGCTTGAAGTCCTGTTGTTGACAGAAGAATGCAAATGAGGTTCCGCTGTTGCCGGGAAGAATGCAAATGAAATCCTGCTGTGGCCAAGATAAATACAAACTTGTTTGACAGGTGGACAGAAAATTAAAGATGCTTGAAGTCCTGTTGTTGAAAGGAGAATGCAAATGAGATCCCACTGTTGCCGGGAAGAATGCAAATGAAATCCTGATGTGGCCAGGATAAATGCAAACCTGCTTGATAGGTGGACAGAAAATTAAACATGCTTGAAGTCCTGTTGTTGACAGGAGAATGCAAATGAGGTCCCGCTGTTGCCAGGATGAATGCAAATGAAATCCTGCTGTGGCCAGGATAAATGAAAACCTACTTGACAGGTGGACAGAAAATTAAACATGCTTGAAGTCCTGTTGTTGACAGGAGAATGCAAATGAGGTCCCGCTGTTGCTGGAAAGAATGCAAATGAAATCCCGCTGTGGCCAGGATAGATGCAAACCTGCTTGACAGGTGGACAGAAAATTAAACATGCTTGAAGTCCTGTTGTTGACAGGAGAATGCAAATGAGGGCCCGCTGTTGCCGGGATGGATGCAGATGAAATCCTATTGTTTCCAGGATGAATGCAAACCTGCTTGATAGGCGAAGAGAATTTAAACATGCTTGAAGCCCTGTTGTTGACGGGAAAAATGAAAGCCTGCTAAACAGGCAAAGAGAGCGATGAAAGCCTGTTCAGACAGGAAAAAATAAAAAGATCCTGTTGTTGACAGGAAAAATGCAAGCTTGCTAGACAGGAAAAGAGAACGATGAAAGCCTGTTAAGATAGGCAAAACAAAGAGATCCTGTTGCTGACAGGAAAGATGTAAACCTGTTAAGACAGACAAAAAAGAACGATGAAAGCCTATTAAGATAGGCAAAACAAAGAGATCCTGTTGCTGACAGGAAAAATGTAAACCTGTTAAGACAGGCAAAGTAAAATGAAGGGAACCCATTGAGACAGGTAAAATGTAAATGGAGTCCTGTTGTTGACAGGATGGAAGCAAGCCTACTAGACAGGCAAACGGAAAGATGAAAGCCTATTAAGACAGGCAAAGGGAAATGAAAGGAAACTGTGAAGACAGGCGAAATGAATGACGAGAAATAAACTATGTAGAAGAGCCACTGTTGTTGACAGGAAAAATGCGGCACCTGTTACGATAGGTATAGCAGAATGATGAAAACCTGTTAAGACAGGTATAGAAGAAAAATCCTGTTGCTGACAAGAAAGAAATGAGCCTGTTAAGAGAGGCAGGAATTGTGTAAATGTCCTGTTGTTAACAGGATGGAATGAAGATAGATGCTTGTTAAGACAGGTGTGGTAAATAAAATGACAGCCTGTTAATGCAGGTGAGAGAACGACCTGTCAGGACAGGTGTGGAAAACAATCTGATGTGTCTTGGGCAGGCACGTGAGGAGGGAATATGGACTTCTTCATCAGCTACCCCCGGACAATGTGTTTTTCTTGAATTAAAACAAATAGCTTATTCTACCTTGCACTCGAAGGTTTTTAAGCATCTGATAATTATCCTCTTGAAGAAACTTGGGCAACCATTTTGCCCCAGTTTGGAAAATTCTTGATAATTGAGGGGTGTCTTGACTTGAAGGGATTTTGGGCAAGCGTTTGTCCCAGTTGGACCCCGACGAGATTGAGGATGAGGTTTACTTGAATTTTTTCTGGGAAACTTTGCCCTATTGGACCTGATTAGAGTTGAGGATTTGAAGATTGCCCCAACTTGAATATTTTGGCAATCGTTTGCTTTAGTTTTGAACTTGATTGGAGTTGAGGAATTGAGGATTGGCTCAACTTGAATTTTCTGGGCAACTGTTTGCCCCAGTTTGAATTTGATTGGAGTTGAGGAATTGAGGATTTCCCCAACTTGAATTTTCTGGGCAACTGTTTGTCCCATTTTTACTTCTGTTCTTGAATTTAAACCTTTCTAAGACAAATGTTTGCCCCAATTCAAGCTTGACTCAAAATTTGAGGATGACCTCAAATTGAAAATTTTTGTGGGCAAGTGTTTGCCCCAGTTCACGTTGGACTCAGAATTTGAGGATGACCTCAAATTGAATTTTTGTGGGCAAGCGTTTGCCCTAGTTTGAATTTGATTCCGAGTTTAAGGAGGTCCTAAATTGAATTTTTGTGGGCAAGCATTTGCCCCAGTTTGAGCTTGATTTTGAATTTGAGGATGACCTCAAACTGAATTTTGTGGGCAAGCGTTTGCCCCAGTTTGAACTTGATTTTGAGGATGACCTCAAATTGAATTGTGTGGGCTAGCATTTGCCCCCAGTTTGATTTTTTTTGCGTTGAGGAATTGAGGATTGCCTCAACTTGAATTTTCTGGGCAAGTGTTTGCCCCAGTGTTGAGATCCTCGAAAATCTCTTAATTATGATTGGTTCGAGAAATTTTCCCTAATCTTAATTAGTTTTGCGAAGGAATTGTGCAATGCTTGAATAAAAAGATGCTTATGTGCTGTTTGACTGAATGAAAAGAATGTGGTATTTGTGATGCTTGAATAAATGCAAAAATGATGCGGGGTTCTTATTTTGGTGCTTGAAATAATTATTTGATGAAATAGATGCTATGGGATGAATGCAAAGCATGAAATGGTGTAAAAATTTTTGTTTCTCTTGATTTTTTGATTTTTCTGACACATCCTTCCTCGACAACCCCATAGTTGGTGTGAAAGGAATCAAGAATCAGGACGAGCTAGATTGGCTTAAGTTCGGTGTTTTGGTCAATCTCAAAATTTTCTTTTGTCAGGATCTTTGAGACCCAACAGTGGTCAGTATCATTGAGTAAGACACACTCCTTTTGTAGTGGCATTATGACCGGTAAGAGGATGAATCTTTGGGAAACAATCCTGTTGTGTTGCGACGGTCGACGACTCATCCGGTTTTGTCATGACTTTTCAAAATTAATCTTTTTATTTTTACATTCTCCATACCTTTTTTGGCATGTGCACTATTAAGGTGTGCAAAGTGATTCTGGATGGTTACTGGAAATAAATAGAGAAGATTTGCAAAAGATGTTTGAGGTAGTGTACTTGAAAGGGAAGGATGACAAAGGATGTGGGTTCGATTGCCCAAATGGCACCTTTTGATGAAGAATGCCAATGCTGCTTTTCATAATCTTGATCGTCCAATTTATCAAACTTGAGAAACGACAAAATTTTGCCCCAGTTTTAGGAAGATATGAGGTGCAGAAACGTCATGTTGTCCTAAGATTCCTGATTCGACCTTAACCTTTTCCTAGGTTGTTCTTTTGAGTCTTCAACCCAGCAGGTATTTTGTTTTGCCCTAACTTTTTCTTAGGTCGCCCTTATGGGTTTTGAACCTAGCGGGATTTTTGTGCATGTGCCCTAATTTTTGCCTTGGTCGTGTTTTGAGGATTGTCGACCTAGCGGGCTCTTGTTTGATTGTGCCCTAACTTTTTCCTAGGTCGTTTTTTAGGATTGTCGACCTAACGGGCTTTTGTTTGTGTGCGCCCTAACTTTTGCCTAGGTCGTCTTCGAGGGTTTTCGACCTAGCAGGCTTTTGTTTGATCGTGCCCTAACTTTTGCCTAGGTCATCTTTGAGGATTGTCGACCTAGCAGGCTTTTGATTGATCGTCCCCTAACTTTTGCCTAGGCTGCCCTTTGAGGGTTTCCGACCTAGCAGGCCTTTGTTTGATCGTGCCCTAACTTTTTCCTAGGTCGTCTTTGAGGATTGTCGACCTAGCGGACTTTTGTCCTGATCCCATTTTTGCCTGAATTATTTTTGGAGTCTAGCAAGACTTTTTCTGATCATGCCTGGATTATTCTTTTGAACTTGAACCCTGCTTTTTCCTGGATTATTTATGGGTTTTAATCCAGCGGGTTTCACTTCTTAATTTTTGGATTTTGACCCTGATATTTCCCAGACTATTCTTGATTTTAATCCAGCAGGGTTTCTTTTTCTTTTCCTTGAATTTTGCATGGTTAGATATTGATCTTGCCTAGATTATTCTTATTCTCGATTCAGCAGATCTATTTGGCATCCCTAATTTTTCCTAGATTTGAACTTTGTTCCAGCGGGATATTTTATTTGATATATGATGATCTAGAATCCTTGGTCGCTTATTTTGCTTCCTCACTGGGCTTTTCTTTGAGCTTGATTAATCAAACGTTCAAAATTATTTATTACAGCACTGACATCGTCACCCACAGGTATTTATTTGTTTAGGAAAGATAAAAAATGGGTTGAGTGATGAAAAAGGAATGGTAAAATTTAAAAAGTAAAGCCAACAGTGCGAGGCACATGCTTAAGAAACATGAAAAATGTAATTTTTGTATTTATTCATTGATATTTATTTACAAAAGATTGACTATGAAAAGTACGACAAATTTTGGATGAATATCCTCATTCTCAGTTTGTACAAGGCAACCCATTGTGCCACTCCCATTTCTTAGCTAGCTGATGGGCTCTCATGATTCGGCAACGAATTGTTTTATGTGTTAGGGGAAAGCCTCCAAAATCGAGCCACTTTGCATCAATCAATTTTTGCACTTTACGCTTCAGTGCTAAGCAATCCTCCGTGGAATGACCAATGAATCCTGCGTGGTAATCGCATCTGGCATTTGCATCATACGATTTAGGATATGGTGGTTCTTGCAGTTTTAGAGGATAAGGAGCCACTCAAGAGTTTTGAATCAGCCGAGGTAGCAACTCGGTGTAAGAGATTGGAATAGGGTCGAATTGGACGAGCTTCTTCTCCTTTTTCTGGCTTTGGTTGGTATTTTGGCTCGTGGTTTGTGTTTGGGCCGTATATGGTGTTAGTGGCCAGATTTGCATTGGATAGTTATAAGTAGGAGGGTATGGTGTTTGGTATATGTTGGTAATGTAAGGATATGGTATGTAAGATGTATATGGTGGTGGTTGGAAACCAGCCGGACCATAGTATGCCACCTGCGGAGTGTATTGGCCTTGACCAAAAGCCATGTTGCAAGTCTCGCCTGTCTTCTTCTTCCCTGATCCGGTGGAAGCATTGACTGCACCTGCGGGCTTTTGCGCGATCTTTCCACGGCGCATGCCACCCTCGATCCTTTCTCCAATGATGACGACATCGAAGAAGCTAAAAGTCACATTGCCAATCATCTTGTCATAGAAAGGATCTTGGAGTGTGTCAAGGAACATGCTGACCAGCTCCTTCTCAGAAAATGGAGGTTGTACTTGAGCAGCTAACTCCCTCTATCTTTGAGCATACTGCTTGAAGCTCTCGTCTTCCTTCTTGGCCATGTTCTAGAGTTGGGTTCGGTCCGGAGCCATGTCCACATTGTACTGGTACTATTTGAGGAAGGCATCAGCTAGGTCCCTCCATGAACGAATGTGGGTCCGTTCTAGCTGAGTGTACCAAGTTGTAGCTGCCCCAGTTAAGCTCTCTTGAAAGAAATGGACAAGTAGCTTATCGTCGTGCATGCAGGGAGACATCTTCCTGCAGTACATGGCTAAGTGACTCTTTGGGTAGCTAGTTCCTTGATACTTTTCAAATTCAAGAACCTTGAACTTTGGAGGGATGACCACATCTGGGACCAAGCACAAATCGACTGCATCCCTGACTTCATAAGCGCTCCCTTCGATTGCCCTGATTCTGTCCTCTAGACCTTTCCACTTTTCTGTATCCTCAATCGAAGGATGGTTTGGGTATCCCTCAGGCATGTGGTGGGGATGAGAAGATCGTATGTACACAGGGTGAGGCCCTTGGGTGAACATAGGGTGCGTTCCCCCAACGGCTGTTTGGTAAGCTTGTGAAGTGGTGTTTGGAGGTAGGTTATGTGTTTAGGTTTGTGTTTGGGCTTGTGTTTGGTTTTATGAGGGTGCATGCCCATAAGGATACCCATAATGAACTCCTTCGATTGGCAGAGGCATAGTTGATGGCAAAGGGTTGTGTGGAGTGAAGCTAGGAGGATATGGTAGTCCCACAGGTTCTTCTGGAACATCCTTTTGTTTGGACAGTTGCATGGCCTCCATCAGTCTGGCCACTTGATCTTTTAGAGTTCTGACCTCATCTCTCAACTCCTCATTCTGTCTCTCTAGTTCATCCATGATTCTTGATTGTGATCTGGTTCTATAAGGATGTCGAGGAAGTTGTCTTTCTCTAATTTTTCTGTTAAAGTTAAAAATTAATTTTTTAGAAATAGTTTGAATGCGAAAAAGAATCATGAATGATAAGAATGCATGGATGATTTTCAAAATCTTCTTCTTTCAATGATAAATTTATGAATGGATGAATGAATGCATGTATGCTATGCATAAATAATTTTTAGGGTTTAGAATTTTGAGAATGATTAAAAGCTGTTTTTTGTCTTTTACCCATTTTATGTTTTATGAGTTTCGGTGTTCTTTATTTTGCTAGAAAACCTTTTGTTTTGTTTTTTAGTTTTGCTAAAAGATGTTCTTTAGATTTTCTTTTGAACTTCATTTTCTCTCTTTTTATATTTTTAGTATTTTTTAGAAATTATTTTTCTAATTTTCCCTAGGAATTTTATTTTCCTTTTCCTTGATTTTATATTTTTTATTTGATTTTTTTTTAATTTTTTTCCTTTTGCTTGATTTTCTTTTTATTTTTTCTTGATTTTCTGTATTCCCCCAATTTCAGATTCCTCTTCTTCCATCTTGGATGATTCGGTTTACTTAAGCACATGACTAGCATATGAGCCATGTATCATAAAAGAGGTGTGTGCCCTCCTTGCCTCTTATGTGGGTTACTTGTCCTAAGGGTCTAATGCCTTTAATGCATGAACCTCTGAATGGTGGTTAGTAATCCTGGGGTGTAGAGGTCACTAGAGTTAAGTTCCAGTCCATAATGCTTGCCACAACAGTAGAAGTAGCCCCTAGTTGCGGAACATTATGAATAGGACGCACTCTAGCCGGGATTTTCATGATAGCCAATCAGGACGTAGGCCCCAAAGTGACACCACTAGATCCCTCTAATCCTAGGCATCACTCAGACCAGGGTATAGGGCCCCACTCATGAGATGAATGTAAGATGATGAGTGGATGGCACACAATTATTTGGGATACCTGCAATTGGGGAAATTGCACAGATATATAGCAATTTATCGTTCGTCTACCCTAAGGTTATTCAGAGAACAAACAGACACAACAAATAGATAAACAAACAAATAAATCGTGAAAATAGAAAAGAAAGGGATCGTGCAAATAAACGGGAAAGGGATCAATACAGTACACACTCAATTGAACGGGCTTGACTCTTTAATATCCCCAGTGGAGTCGCCATCTGTCGCAACCGCAATTCCGACGAGACGACGAACTCGCTAAAATTTGAAAAGAGAATTCTTATTGATGATGTGGAGTTGCCACCAAATTTTTATTTGAGGGAAAAATATTTGGAAAAACCCTGACTCGAGAAAGAGATTTAGGTTCGGGAGTCGGTTACGAGTGGGGAAGGTGTTAGGAACCCCACTCGCCCGTTCCGAAGAACGGTACCCTTAAACTGAGTGTGTGATTTCTTGAAAATTGTTTGATCCCTTAGTTAACGTGAAAATAAATAACTTGATGGAGGTTAGCTTAACAGAACTTGATCCTGCTCCTACGTATTCCCCGGTGCAATGGGAAACTCAAGGCTTACGCAGTTCTGGTTTGCGAAGGCTTGACCTTCAAAGAAGCTTGAAAAGGAGTGTTTGAAAAAATGTGCTCGAAGGCTTAACCTTCGAGGGTGTTTGAAAAAGGTGTTTGAAAATATTTCAGACACAACCCTTAGTCCACATATACACAGGATCCAAGACAACTACGGCTACATTGGGATCCATACGACTCCCTAAGCATCGAACAGTAGAAAAAGCTACCAGTTCGTGCTTAGGGTTCATTGCGTGAGACTAGCATTCAAAAATGAAGTTTTCTCGAGATTTATTTGAAAGGGATTCTTGGTCCACATATGCACAGGGTCCAAGAAAACTACGGCTGCACTTGAGGCCCATATGAATTCCTAAACATCGAACAGCAAAAAAAGCTACCAGTTAGTGTTTAGGGTCCATTGCGTGAGACCTAGAACCAAATAATTTTTCTTGAATTCATTTGAAAGGGATTCTTAGTCCACATATGCACAGGGCCCAAGATAACTACGGCTGCACTTGGGCCCCATATGAATTCCTAAGCACCGAACAACACAAAAAGCTACCAGTTCATGCCCAGGATTCATTGCGTGAGACCTAGAACCAAAGAATTTAATTTGAAAATAATTGAGAACAAGACTGGGTTTGAATTAGAGTAAAAGAGAATACGGGATCTTATTAGGAACTTTGAGGGATTCAGGGGATTTAATTTATAATTTTGGAAAGTTAGGAGGCCTGATTGTCTTAATTGCAATTTATAGGAAGTCAGAAATTAGCCACACATGAGATTCGAAGGTAGGTCGTGGGGTTGTTCGTCTGAGCCCTCAACCACCTGTGCTGCCCTAATCTTATGACACATGCTGCTTGCTTTTTGAGTATAATTTTATTAATGGGTCCCACGATTACCCTTTTCTCATGCATGCATTCTCTCTCTCGTTGGGACCCCTGTTCATTTAAATAGAATTTGGTGTAAGTAAGGCGCTTGGCATTTCACATTTATTATTCGACACTTTCGGACCTGGCCTCTGTGCATGTTTTCTCTTCACCTTGCGTGGACAAGCTGTGTGCCTACTCAGTTGGCCTTATATTCATACTCCTCTGATGTGTTTGTCAAAGCCATAACCATTGCCCAGATATGTGCACTGCTTGATCAGGCTTACAGAACTATCTTCACTACGCCTTGATCCGAACGTGTTTATTGCCAAGCGGATGCACACACCATGGAAGTCCGACTCATGCTAAGATACTGACTCAGCTACAAATCGGACGAGGCGATTGCGTGACTATGGTGGTCCTCACGTGGTCCTCACGTCTACCTCCATTTTAACCTTCCTGCATGCTTTTGCATGGCGTTCTAGGTTGTGACTTAAGCAACCTGTGATTACCCCTTCCTAATTTTTCTTACTTTTACCACATTGGAATCACCCGAACGTATGGTGCTCCCTTCCTGGTCATAAATTTAGGCTATTATTGGCTTTAGTGTGAGTGGGTTTGGCCATTTCTCTATCATGGGTGCGAGTCTAGTGCATGAAGACCCAAGTGTTGGAGAGGACTCAACAGTGGTGCTGCCCTCCTTCTGAACATGAATCCCCAGTAACAGGACTATCATTTTCTGGACCTGATTTTCACACACTCACACAAACTGGATGGGATCTTCTTCGAGAGATGATAGTCTGTTTGGAATTCAGCATCTTCATGCATCAGTAGGAGTACGAGGAGCATAATATCCCTCATCTTCATCAAGTGGACTCTTCCATTGGTGGAGATCCTCATTTGAGCTAGCTGATCATGCGGTTTTCAACACCCATTAGTCCAAGCAAGAAAAACCAAATAAGAGTTGATCGGTCATGATGAGGATAGCTCAGATATCACAATCTAAGGTATCACAATCACTATTTGAAGCCCTTAACTTTGAGAATCCAAAGAATGGGTATACCAGCACTTGTGGGGTAGACATTTTAAAAGGAAAAAGCCATGCATAGGGATCAACCTGTGGAATTAGAAGTTACAAGCAGTCAACCCAACCACCCATTTGAGCTTTGAACTTGAAGCTTAGTGCGCATTGATTTGCTAAAACACGTGGAAGGCAGCATTGACGAGCATTGGACATGGTCTAGGTCATGCACGTATATGCCAAAATTGGAGGCTTCCTTTGCACCTTAATTTATCTTTATGACCAAATACGTGGCTAAAAGCCGAATGCAACTATTGCATTGAGTTTCATCTTGCCCACCTATTTGTATGTGAGAGTTCATATGAAGGTTGGCTGGGGGTCCATTCTGTTCTTTGAATATTGATATACACAAGCTACCGAGATGGATAGCAATCTGCCCTATGCACTGCGTCATTGCTTGCCATGATAGTATCACAAACCATAATGCCACTGGACCCTCCACCTATAGTATTTCATTAACCCAAAACCATTTGAGTGGGATCTCATTGGGAGGATATCATTGGAAGCTGAATTGAGTCTATACAAAAACTACGACTGATAGCTCTTTTGTGGAAAAATCTCCATTCCACGACCAGAGATGTTATCACTGTTACTGTAGAAGAACAATCTCAGCGTCTCCACTAGCTTCACGAGTGACTAAGAAGTCAGCTGTGATGAACGTGTTGCACAAGAGACTAAACGAATAGGACTTTATTATTTATCCAGGAACTTTCAGTAACTCATAACCTGGTTTCACTCTCTTTGTCTTTTTCAAGGATCAATTGCCTCAATTATGTATTATGCTCATGCGGGAGGGAGTTTCAGTTTCGTTGTTGCATAATTTCAACCATGATCGAGCCATAGCAGAATTCAGAGTTTTCATAGATCATTTCAACTATATATTATACTCATACAGAGGGAGGTTCGGTCTTATTATCGCATAATTTCCACAGTAATCGAGCCATATCAGAATTCACAATTTCATTTACACTACAACATGATTTTGGGCTACGATACATTCAAAAGAGGATCCAATGATTCATTCATACACTTTAACAGAGAGATGATATGAACTAACCTGTGAATGCGATTTTCCTTCGACTGAGGTAGCTTCTTCTTTCTACGGCCATAAAGTTGCTGGAGGGTGCTCAATCAAGAAATCCAGTCGCTCGCCTTCCCTGTTTGGTTGAATCTAGTAGATCTGTGATGGAAACTTTTCAAGAAACACAGATGTCCTTCCTACTTTCAGCTGCCATTTGAAGATTGTCAATATCTGTGCGGATTCTTCTTTATGAAGATGAAACTCACGAATCCATGAAACGTCCATTACTCTCCAAAATCGAATCCATGCTCAAAGAAGATCAAGATCCAGAGGTCCCCGTTACTATTTCAGAGGATTAAGGAGAGGTTAAGGAGATCCCCGAGCCCCCCGATGAAGATCCGAGAGTCTTTCCTTCCCCCTTTTCTTTCTATTTTCCAAAATTTCCAAGAGTTTCTATTTTCCAAAATTTCCAAGAGTCCTCCCATTTTCTCTGTTTTCGGGTATATATAGGCACCAAGGAGGGATAGCCTCTGTTTCCCGCTTTTTGCATTTCATTAATTGCATTTTGGATTATTATTTTTGGTTATATTATTTTTTCAAGTTTTTATATTAATTCTTCTCTCTTTTCTTTATTTTTTGTTGTTATTTATTTATTTATTTTTATTTTATTATATTTATTTTATTTTATTTTATTTTGGTTTATCTTTGTTTTTATTTCTTTCTTTTGTTTTAGTTCTATTATTTTTATTTTTTGGTTATTAATTTTTGGATTTTCTAAATTTCTTCTTCTTCTTTTTCTCTTTTTGCTTACTTTTTTTTTCTCTTTTTGTTCTCCTTTTATTTGTTTGTTTCCCTTTTTTGCTCCTTTTCATCATTTAATTTAGTATTGATTTTTTGATTAATTTTAACAATTGGGGGCCTCGGACATAATTGGGTGTTTACATTCATCACCTGCATCATCATGATTGTTCATCATCATCATCATCACAATCGCCATCATCACCATCACTATCATCATTCATTATCCACACATTGAATATCATCATCATCATCATCATCATCAATACAATTGTCATCTTCAACATCATCATCACTATTATCATTCATCATCATGCTCATCATTGTTCATCATCATGTTCATTAGTGTCATCATCATCATTGTCATCATCACTATCATCATTTATCATCATGCTCATCATCGTTCATCATCATGCTCAACATCGTTCTTCATCATGGTCATCATTGTTCATCATCATCCTCATCATGAGCATCGTTCATCATCATCATCATCATCACCCTCAACATCATCATAAATAATCATCATCACCATCATCAACGTTTACTGTAATTCATCATCATCATGATCATCACAATCGCCATCATCACCATCACTATCATCATTCATCATCAAGAATCCTATTTGTCATCATCATCATCACCATCATCATTAAGATTATCATCATTCATCATCATGCTCATCATCGTACATCAACGTCATCATCGTTCATCACCATCATCGTCATCATCGTCATCCCTAAAAAAAAAACATCATCATCAATGTTCACCATAGTTCATCATCATCATCATGTTCATTATTGTTCATCATCAGGCTCATCATCGTTCATCGTTTATCATCGTCATCCACAAAAAAATCATCATTATCAACGTTTATCATAGCTCATCACCATCATCATCATTGTTAAGATCATCATCATAATGATCATGCTCATCATCATTCATCATCATCGTCATCATCATCATCATCATCATCATCATCACAATCGCGTTGTTCATCACTATCACTATCATCATTCATTATCGACACATTGAATATCATCATCATCATTAATCCTATTCGTCATCCTCAACATCATCATCATTATGAAGATCATCATCATCATCAGTATCATTAATCATCATGCTCATCATCATTCATCAGCATCATCATCACAAATCATCATCATCAACGTTTACCGTAGTTCTTCAACATCATCATCAACAAGATCTTCATCATCATGCTCATCATCGATCATCCTCATTATCATCATCTTCATCATCATCGTTCATCATCATCATGCTAATCATCGTTCATCATCATCATCATCATCATCATCATCATCATGACAATCATCATCATAACCATTATCAATATCATCATCATTGTAATCATCATGCTAATCATCGTTCATCATCATGCTTCTCATCATCACCGCAATCAATCGTACATTATCGACACATTGAATATCATCATCATCATCAATCCTATTCATCATCCTCAACATCATCATCACCATCATCATCATCATCATCATCATCACAATCATCATTCATCATCATGCTCATCATCATTTATCATCATCATCTTCATAAATAATCATCATCATCATCATCATCGTCATCCACAAAACAATCATCATCATCAACGTTTACCGTAGTTCATCATCATCATCATCAAGATCATCATCAAGATCATCATCATGCATCATCATCGTGCATCATCATCGTTCATCATCACCATCATCATGATCACCATTACTATGATCATTCATTATCATCACATTGAGTATCATCATCATCATCATCACAATCGCCATCATGACCATCACTATGATCATTCATTATCAACAAATTCAATATCATCATCATCAATCCTATTCGTCATCCTCAATATCATCATCATCAATCCTATTCGTTATCCTCAACATTATCATCATCATCATCATCATCATCATCATCATCGTTCATAATCATCGTCATCATCATCATCATTATCGTTATTCTCATCATCACTATCACCATTATTCGTCATGGTCATCATCGTTCATCATCATCATCGTAATTATCATCAACAACCTCTACATCATAATAAATCATCATTGTCATCCACAAAAAAAAAGTCATCCTCAACGTTTACCGTAGTTCATCATCATCGTCATAATTACCATCGTTCATCATCATCATCTTAATCGCCATCATCACTATCACTATCATCATTCATTACCGAACAATTGAATATCATCATCATGATCAATCCTATTTGTCATCCTCAACATCATCATTATCGTCATCATCGTTCATCATCATCATCTGATTCACCATCATCACCATCACTATGATCATTCAATATTGACACATTGAATATCATCATCATCATCAACCCTATTCGTCATCCTCAACATCATCATCATCAATGCGGATCGTTATCCTCAACATTATCATCATCATCATCACAATCACTATCGTCAATCATTAGCGACTCATTGAATATCATTATCATCATCATCAATCCTATTCGTCATCCTCAACATCATTATCATCATTATAATCATCAAGGTCATCATCACCACCATATCATTCATCATCATGGTCATCATCGTTCATAATCATCATCATCACAACTATTTACTATAGTTTATCATCATCCTTTATCATCATGCTCATCATCGTCACCCTTAACATCATCATATCATCATCGTCACCCACGAATGGATCATCACCAGCAATGTTTACCATAACTCATCATCGTCACCCTTAACATCATCATATCATCATCGTCACCCACGAAAGGATCATCACCAGCAATGTTTACCATAACTCATCATCATCATGATCAATAGGATCATCCTCATTATCATCACTATCATCATTCGTCATGACGCTCATCATTGTACATCAGCGTCATCATCGTTCATTATCATGATCATCATCACCATTGTTCATCATCATGCTCATCATCGTTCATCATCATGCTCATCGTCGTTCATCGTTCTTCATCATCATCTTTATCATCATCACCCTCAACATCATCATAAATCATCAACGTCATCTACAAAAAAATCATCATTATCAATGTTTATCCTAGGTCACCACCATCATCATTATTGTTAAGATCATCATCATCATGATCATGCTCATCATTGTTAAGATCATCATCATCATGATCATGCTCATCATCATTCATCATCATCGTTTCGTTGTGATCATCACCATTTATCATCATCATCATCATCATCACGTTCATCACCATCACTATCATCATTCATTATTAACACAATGAATATCATCATCATCATCAATCCTATTCGTTATCCTCAACATCATCATCATTATGAAGATCATCATCATCATCAAGCTCATCATCGTTCGTCATCATCATCGTTCATCCTCATTGTCAACATCATCATCATCATCGTTCATCATCATCATCATCATCATCATCACAATCGCCATCATAACCATTATTATCATCATCATTATCATCACATTATCATCATCGATGTTCATCAACATCATCATCATTATCATTATTAAGATCATCATGCTCATCATCGTTCATCTTCATCATCTTCATAATTCATCATCATCATCAACGTTTACTGTAGTTCATCATCATCAAGATCATCATCGCTCATCGTCACCATCATCATGATCACCATTCTTCTTCATCATCATCATCATCACCAAGATCATCATCGTTCATCATCACCATCATCATGATCACCATTCTTCATCATCATCATCTTCATCACAATCACCATCATCACCATTACTATGACCATTCATTATCATAACATTTGAATATCATCATCATCATCATCACAATCGCCATCATCACCATCACTATCATCATTCATTATCGACACATTGAATATCATCATCATCATCATTATCATCAATCCTATTCGTTATCCTCAACGTCATCATCATCATCATCATGATCATCATCATCGTTCATAATCATGATCATGATCATTATCATTATTATCATCATCGTTCATTTTCATCATCATCATCATCATCACAATCACCATCACTAACATCATTCATTACCGACACATTGAATATCGTCATCATTATCATTACTATCATCATTATTCATCATGGTCATCATCGTTCATCATCATCATCATCCTTCTAAATCATCATCGTCATCCACAAAAAAGAAGTCATCCTCATCGTTTACCGTACTTCATCATCATCATCATCGCCATAATTATCATCCTTTATCATGATCATCTCAATCGCCATCATCATTATCACTATCATCATTCATTACCGAACAATTTAATATCATCATCATGATCAATTCTATTTGTCATCCTCAACATCATCATCGTTCATTATCATCGTTCATCATCATCATCCGATTCACCATCACTACATCAATCAAAATCGACACATTGAATATCATCATCATCATCAATCCTACTTGTCATCCTCAACATCATCATCATCAATGTTATTCGTTATCCTCAATATTATCATCATCATCATCACAATCACTATCATCATTCATTATCGACTGTCGCAACCGTAATTCCGACGAGACGACGAACTCGCTAAATCTTTGAAAATTAAATTTTTATTTGATTATGTGGAGTCGCCACCAAATTTTTATTTAAGGGAAAAAGATTTGGAAAAACCCTAACTCGAGGATGAGATTTAGGTTCGGGAGTCGATTACAAGTGGGGAAGGTGTTAGGCACCCCACTCGTCCGTTCCGAGGAACGGTACCCTTAAGCTGAGTGTGTGATTATTCGAAACTTGTTTGATCCCTTTAATTAGCATGAAAATAAATACTTGATGGAGGTTAGCCTGACAGGACTTGATCCTGCTCCTACGTATTCCCCGGTGCAATGGGAAATTCAAGGCTTACGTAGTTCTGGTTGATTTGAAGGCTTGACCTTCGAATAAAGTTTAAATTGGAAGGTAAATGTTTTGTTGTTGTTTTTTGGAAAAACATTTTGAGGGTGCAAGCCCAATCCACATATGCACAAGGCCCAAGACAACTATGGCTACACTTGGACCCATTAAGGCCTCTAAACAACGAACAGTAGAAAAAGCTACCAGTTCGTTTTTAGGGCCCATTGTGTGAGATTAAGGAATGCAAAAATGGGTTTTTATTTGTTTGAAAATGGAAAGGCAATCCCAATCCACATATGCACAGGGCCCAAGACAACTACTGCTGCACTTGGGACCCATATGAATTCCTAAGCATCGAACAGCAGAAAAAGATACCAGTTCGTGCCTAGGGTTCATTGAGTGAGACCTAGAACCAAAGAATTTTCCTTTGAAAATAATTGAGAAGAAGATTAGGTTTGGTTTAAAACAAACTGGGCTTGATTGGATACTTTTAGAGAAAAGGAATTGGTTGAAAAGAAATAGTTGACTTGAAATTTTATGGAAAATTAAACTTGATTTAGTTGGAGAAAGAGAATCTAAAAGAAATTGGACTTGATGTGGGAAAAGGGTTTGATGTTATTTGAAAAAAAAAATTGGTTGGGGGCTAATCTGCAATTTATGAAAAGTTACGGGATTATTATCAATTATGAAAAGTTAAGGGGCTTATTAGAAATTATGAAAAGTTAAGGGGCTTATTAGCAAATATGAAAAGTTCGAGGGAATGATTTGCAAATATGGAAAAATTGAGGGGCTGGTTTGCAATTTCGAAAAACTCCAGGGGCCTGTTAGCAAATTTAAAAAGTTTGGGAATTTTACAATAATTGCCAACAAGGGCTCTTCTTCCTTTGCACCTTGGACGTGTTTTCTATTACAGGGCTTCCGCCATGGCCACCATTGGTCTCGCCTCCTGTAGCTTCCCAAGCACCGAGTGCTTCCCTGGTACAGTCGCGGGCACTGCTCTGCTTCCGTTCCACACCATGGCCAGACACTCACGCAGCGTTAACAGGTCCAGGGACGCGTAGGGTCTTATGCTATGATTTATCAGAGCTTGGGGACTTACATCGCCCAGGCCTTGAACTAACATCGTCGAGTAGGAGACGCACGCACGCGAGGCAGCCGAAACATGTTCGTTTGAAGGTGGGCATCTGTATCTGATGCTGTGGCCGGCGAGACGTGAGCACGTCGAGACGGCGGCGGCTGCTTGGGGTGGGATCCCCTGTTTCAGCTGAGGATTGAGGCAGGACTACCAAGGGGGGAACAGTTAGCATGAGTAGGAGCAGAGACGGTCTTGGTAAGTATCTACTACAAATTTCTCCCCAAGCTGCTGCTCGCCTGATCCGCCTATCCCCTGTTTCAGCAGCAGTATCTATATGTCAGTCACAGACCTTTGGCTCGTGGTAAATGCTTGGGGTACGCGGTTCTTGCTCGGGTCGATGGCCTCCTCTATGATCAGGCGTGCGTGGTGAAATGGACCACCATCCCTAGTAGACGACCATGATCTACCCCTCTTCTGTGTGAGATAGTTTGATTTCGCCGGTTTCGTGGGTGTTAATTACTGGTTTAGGGGCTGGGGCATTATCAAATTCGTATGTAATTTTTATTGTGTCTTTATTACACTCACTTAAGCATTTCCACGAACACAAGTCGGGGTCACAGTGGATTCTAGTAAGAGCTACATTTCCCTTAGGAGTGCATTTGGTTTTCACATTAATAGATCAGACAGATTTATATCATATGTGAGATTAGAATAAAATGTATTGGTTATCATGTAGTCCCCTGATCAGTGGAGAAGAATCGACTCACCTTAGGAATGCCGATGGGGAGCTTGCACTTCAGTCACGACATGGATGGGTTCTCTAGGTCACGATCCAATATCCTAGAGTGCTATGTGAGTTTTTCTTCCCTCCAATCTCCAGGAGCCAGCCAGAAAAACCAAGACCCCTACTCTGCTGCCCTATCCCTATTTATAGCCCTCGACGTTTTTCATTTTTCTCAGTTTTGATTATTTCCCTTTTTGTATCATCTTCATTTTCTTTTCAAATTTTTATTTATTTTATTATATTTCCAGATTTTTAATTTTTATTTTTATTTGCAGCTTTTTAATTAATTTTTTTCTTTTCAGATTTTAATTCTAAAATTTCTTTTTCAGATTTTCTTTATTATTTTTTTCGGATTTTAATTTTAAAATTTTTTTCAGATCTTTTTATTTTTTGTTTTTTTTTCAGATTAATCATTTTACTTCTTTTCCAAATTTTTAATTATTTTTATTTCTTTTCATATTTTTCATATTTTTAATTTTTTTAGATTTTTATTTTTTTAATGCTTTTCTAGATTTTTAATTTTTTAATTATTTTTCATATTTTTTAATTTTTAATTCTTTTCCAGATTTTTAATTTTTTAATTATTTTTTCAGATTTTTTAATTTTTAATTCTTTTTCAGATTTTTTATTTTTTAATTTTTTTTCTGATTTTTTATTTTTTATTTTTTTCATATTTTTATTTTTTATTTTTTTCAGATTTTTATTTTTTCATTCTTCTCCAGATTTTTATTTTTTAATTATTTTTCAGATTTTTTAATTTTTAATTCTTTTTCAGATTTTTTATTTTTTAGTTTTATGTTTAATTTAAATTAGTCATTTGTTATTTGAATTAGGGTTAATTGATAATTTTAGCGACCGGAAACCTCAGACTTAATTGGGTGTTTACATCGACACATTGAATATCATCATCATCATCATCATCAATCCTATTTGTGATCCTCAACAACATCATCATCATCATCATAATCATCAAGGTCACCATCATCATCACTATCATCATTCATCACATGGTCAACATCGTTCATCATCATCATCATCATCATCATCATAATCATCAAGGTCATCATCATAACCATCATCATTCATCATCATGGTCATCATCGTTCATCATCATCATCATCATTAGTAGCATCATCATCATCATCATCATTTTCTTCACCATCATCATCATCATCCTTCATCATCATCATCACAACTATTTACTATAGTTTATCATCATCATTCATCATCATGCTCATCATCGTCACCCTCAACAGCATTATATCATCATTGTCACCCATGAAAGGATCATCACCATCAATGTTTGCCATAACTCATCATCATCAAGATCATCATCATCATCATCAATAACAGGATCATCCTCATTATCATCACTATCATCATTCGTCATCACGCTCATCATTGTACATCAGCGTCATCATCGTTCCGTATCATGATCATCATCATCATCACAATCACCATCATCACCATTCACTATCATCAAGCTCGTCATCGTTCATGATCATGCTCACAACCATACATCATCATCGTCGTCGTCATCATCATCATCATTATCATCATCATCATCGTCATCGTCGTCGTCATCGTCACCCTCAACATCATCATAAATCATCATCGTCATCCAAACAAAAAACATAATCATCATCAACATTTACCATAGTTCTACATCATCATCATCTTCATCATCATCATCACTATCATCATTCATCATCATGCTCATCATCATACACCAGCATCTTCATCGTTGATCAGCATCACCATCACCATAATCGCCATCATCACCATCACTACCATCATTCATTATCAACACATTGAAAATCCATCATCATCATCATCATCATCACACAATCGCCATCACCACGATCACTATCATCAGACATTGACAACATATTGAATATCGTCACCATCATCAATCCTCTTCATCGTCATCATCATCATCATCATCTTCAATCATCGTTCGTCATCATCATCAAGGTCATCATCAACATCAACACTATCATCATTCATGATCATGCTCATCATCATTCATCAAAGTGCTCATCATCCTTCATCATCAAGCTCATAATCGTGCATCATCATCATCATCATCATTCTCCTCATCGTTTATCATCATCACATTCGCCATCATCACGATCACTATCATCATACATTATCGACACATTGAATATCATCACCATCATCAATCCTATTTGTCATCCCCAACATCATCATCATCATCATCATCATCATCATCATCACTATTATCATAATCATCATCGTTCATCATCATCATCATCGTCATCCACAAAATAATCATCATCATCAACGTTTACCGTAGTTCATTATCATTAAGATTATCATCATGAATCATCATCGTTCATCGTCACCATGATCATGATCACCATTCTTCATCATTATCATCATCATCACAATCGCCATCATCACCATTACTATTGTAAACACCCAATCATGTCCGAGGCTCCTCTTTCTAAATCAATTGATTGGATAATTTAAATAATAGGTAAACAAAAAGAGAGGAAAAAAAAGAAAAAAATAAAAATAAAAGCAAAAAGATTAAATTAAGAGCTAATTAGAAAAGAAAGAGTAAGAGATAAAGAAGAGAAAAGTCAAGGAAAATTTAACAAAAAAAAAGAAGGAAAAAAGGAAGAAAAAAAAAGGAAAAGAAAAAGGAAGAAAAATATATGAAAGAAAATAATAAAAATAATAATAACAATAGAAAGAAATTAAGAAAAAAGAAAGAAAAAAAAGGGGAAAAAAGAAAAGTAATAAAGAAAGAAAAAGTATGAATAAATAAAATATATATATAAATAAATAAAAATTTAAATAAATTTTTTTTTAAAAGAAAAATAGAATTTACAAAAAAGAAAATAAAAAGTAAAAGGAAGAATTAAAATAAAAAAATAGAACAGAAAATCAAATAAAAATAACAAGGGCGGGAAAATAAAAAAGGAAAAACAAAAGGGAAAATTTAAAAATTGAAAAAAACGGTATATATAAAAAAGAGGGATTAGAGGAGGGGGCTCTTTTTTTTTCTTTTCTTTTTCAAAGTCTAGTGGAGGAAAAAGGGAAAGGGAAGAACCTCCAGAGTCACAAAGAGAAGAGCAAGAAAGCGGAACCTCCAAAGCTACACCTCCACAACAGAATCAGCTGTGAGAGGGATTGATTCTAGCCTATTGAAAGAGATTTTGCAGGCTCTGATTCACGCCTTCTCCAGGTTAGTGGCTTGAACCAAGCGCTGATTATATAGGCTCTGCCTTGTCTACATGAATTCTATCAATTCGAATGGATTTCTCTTCGATTTTAAGCTAATGCTCAGATCTGATGTTGGTGACGAGATAAATTGAGTAAATAGCTGTTGATTTTCCTCAGTTAACCAATCGAACAGGTTAACTCTGCTACGTTGCCTAACTTCTAGTGTAAATGATCCTGTTCATCTGATTTGGGCGGTTTGGCCTAGTTCATTATTCGATTTATGGGCTTTTTACTTGTGTTGTTCTTCCCTCACGTGGTCATTTTGCTAATCGCTAATGAAATATTCTATATGATACCATTGCATCCTGTTTTCTTGCTGATCATTGGTGTAGCGATTGTTGTCTAATTCATGCCTGAAATCTGGGATATGCTTATGTGAACACGTGATTCAGTTACAATCTGCACTGAGCCTGGATCCTTTTCACTTTGCTAAATGGCATGCTCCATAGTCCCATGACTGATTCAGTCATTTAGCTGCTTTGTAGCCTAGGAAGGAAATGGAGGAATTGATAAATGCTGCTTGTTGTGTGCATTGATTGGCTGAACTTAAGTCCATAATTGCAAACTCCGGACCTTATTCCCTTCATTAAACAGTAATAGAAGATCCAAAATCTGGTAGACCTGAATAAGCAAATGGTTCCACCAATTAACTTCATAGGTCCACTTTTGCCTAAGGGATTAGTGCGATAAAAACCATTGACTAGGGGGGTAAATAAGTACGCATATAGAGCCTAAAATCAGTCACGACTATGAAGTGGTGCATGCATTAAGGTAAGGGTCCCATATTGGCCGCCGGCCAAGAAACAAGAGTCGTACACCATTGGTTGTTAAACAATTAGAGACTCAGAGTCTACGACGGGGTATTCTTTAGTATGGATTCCAGGGACTTGCTGCCAAATATTCTGGGTCTTGGGACTTTGCAACATCCATCCTCGAAGCTCCTAGTCTTCCCAGGTCTTCACGTAAATCGGCCGATATGAGGCAAGGGGCATGGGATTGACGCTTAGTTCCATCTACATCGTTGTGTAATCTCATTGTTGAGGCCCTGGTTCTGTGCACATGCAAGTCTGAGTAAACCTCAAAACGCAGCCTCTAGGCACGAGCTAGCTGAGTCGAGGTTAACATTATGAGGCGTTGTGAATGATCACGACCAAAAGCCCATACAAGTGGCGATTTCGTCGCTCCATCTGGGTACGGTGCTGTTGTTTCATGTGGCGCGCTTAGCTCATCTACCAGCATTTTGGAACAGCTGGAAGAGACCTTTGGGTGAGGACTTCTGCCAACTCTCCAGGCCCATGGCAAGCAGGCTTATGAATGAAGGAGACAGGGAAGTATGGATCTGTAGAAGACACCCCTGTGCACGAGTGTCTGTTGTCTATTCTCAAGATGGCTTGAAGAGGTATCAACAACTTTGCGGATCGAGGTAAAAGCAACAAGCTCCTGGCCATGCCAAATCGAAACCACTGGATCTCTCAGCCATGTCGAGCTAGGGTAGTGCTACGTTGATGAGGTTGGGCAGATTCCCCAATACCCAGGCATGTAGGGTGTCCTAACAAAGAAAGATTCCCTAGCAAGAAGGAAACCAATTAACTGAACGTGAGGCCCTAAGTAGCTCTTATCCAGGAACATAACTCGACCATAAATAGGACATGGCACAGCATAAGTCAAAGCATGGTTCAGGGTCTTCGCTTGAAGGTAAGGATCGAGCATTAGATAGCTTATGTCCCATGCACGAGAAGACCAGGCTGAAAGGTAGACGTCTGATAAGTAAGAGGGCCCACCGATAAACCTTAATCAAAGTAAAGGATGGCCCAAGCATGGTTATTATTTCAAGCTTGCAATGCTTAAGGCATAAAGATGAGTGAGCACAAATGGTTGAGCGTGCCGCTGCGTTCCTCGAGTCACTGGGTTCGAGCCTTGGTTGGAATAAATTTTGAATGCTTCCTTCCTTGAATCCTTAATACAGTCAGACCGAGCCATGCGCGCCTCACACACACCAAGCCACCAAAGTCACTTGTGAGCCATGAGAGCCATGCAGATGAGGGAGGGTCCCACCATGGGCAGCTTTGGCTTTTCCACACATTCCCATTATTCAAGCTCCTGGACCCACCAAAATTGCAAAACAGCCCTTCCTTTCCCTTAATTCCAGGATTGCCCCTCATCTCACAAAATTACCAATCTGCCCCTTACCTTTTTCAAAAAGACTAATCTGTCCCTTACCCTTCAAAATTACCAAGCTACCCCTTACCTATTTCAAAAAGACTAATCTGTCCCTTACCTTTCCAAATGACCAATCTGGCCCTTACCTTTTTCAAAATGACTAATCTGCCCCTTACCTTCCAAATGACCAATTTGCCTCCTACCTTTCCCATAGTCACAATTTTGCCCCTCACTCTCCCATAATTACAATTTCAACCTCTAATCTCCCATAATCACAATTTTTCCCCTCATTTTCCCATAATTACAATTTCAACCTCTGATTCTCCATAATCACAAAACCAACCCCCAACTTCCCATAATTACAAATTTTAACCTCTAATTTTCCATAATAACAAAACAAACCCCAAAAATTCCATAATTGCTAATAAATCTCCAACAATTCCATAATTGCTAATAAACCCCAAAAATTCCATAATTGCTAAATAAATTCCCAAAAATTCCATAATTGCTCATTAACCCCTAAAACCTTTCATAATTAAAATTTCACCCCCACTCTTCCCCAAATCTCAAATAGAATTTCTTCCTTTTCGAGAATCAAGCTCTTGGACTAAAAGTCAAAATAAATGCTCTCTTTTAACCCTCTTTCAAAAAATAAAATTCCTTTTAAGTATTTTTCGGATTCTTGGTCTAACACAATGGGCTCTAAATGAGGAACTGGCGATTCACCTGCTGTTCAACGTTTAGTAGTCCGTATAGGCCCCTGTGCTGCTGTAGCTGCCTCGGGTCTTGTGCATAAGTGGACTAAAGGTCCTTTCAAAAATAAAATTCTTTAAATATTTTGGGATTTTTTGTCTCACGCAATGGGCTATAAATGGGGAACTGGCGGTTCACCTGCTGTTCAACGTTTATCAGTCTGTATAGGCCCCTGTGCTGCCATAGCCGCCTCGGGTCTTGTGCATGAGTGGACTAAGGGTCTCTTCCAAAATAAAAGCTCGTTTTTCAAATATTTTGGGATTCTTGGTTTGACGCGACGGGCTTTAAATGGGGAATTGGTGGTTCACCTGCTGTTCAACGTTTAGTAGTCTGTATAGGCCCCCGTGCTACCGTAGCCGCCTCGGGTCTTGTGCATGAGTGGACTAAAGGTCCTTCCAAAAAATAAAGATCTTTTCAAAATGTCACCTTTCCTTTAGACACCTTTGAAGGTGAAGCCTTCACGAACCAGAACTACGTAAGCCTTGAGTTTCCTATTGCATCGGGGAATACTAGGAGCAGGATCAAGTCCTGTCAGGCTAACCTCCATCAATCTATTTATTTTCACATTAATTGAGGGATCAAACAATTTTTAAAATCACACACTCAATTCAAGTGTACCGTTCATCGAAACGGGGGAGTGGGGTGCCTAACCCCTTCCCCACTCGTAACCGACTCCTGAACCTGAATCTCTTCCTCAAGTCAGGGTTTTTTTCCAAGTATTTTCCCTTAAATAAAAATTTGGTGGCGGCTCCACACATAATCATCAAATAAAATTCCATTTAAAAGTTTTAGCGAGTTCGTCGTCTCGTCGGAATTACGGTTGTGACAACTATGATCATTCATTATGATCACATTGAATATCATCATCATGAATCCTATTCATTCTTCTCAACATCATCATCATCACAATCGCCATCATCACAATCACTATCATCATTAATTATCGACACATTGAACATCATCATCATCATCCTAACCATAATCATTATCATCATCATCATCATTCATCATCAAGCTCTTCATCGTTTATCATCGTCGTCGTTGTCAAGATCATCATCATCTTTCTCCTCATCGTTTATCATCATCACCATCACCAATCCTAATCGTCATCCCCAACATTATCATCATCATCATCATCATCATCACCATGATCACTATCATCATTAATCATCATACTCATCATCGGTCATCATCATCATCATCATCATCATCGTCATCCACAAAAAAATCATCATCATCAATATTTACCGTAGTTCACCATCATCATCATCATCATCATCACAATCACCATCATCACCATTACTATGATCATTCATTATCAACACATCGAATATCATCATCATCATGAATCCTATTCAGCCTTCTCAACATCATCATCATCATCACAATCGCCATCATTACCATCACTATCATCATTCATTATCAACACATTGACTATCATGATCATCAATACTATTTTTCATCCTCAACATCATCATCATCATCATCCTCATCATAGTCATTATCATCATCATCATCATTCATGATCATGCTCATCATCGCTCATCATCGTGCTCATCATCATTCTTCATCAAGCTCATCATCGTTCATCATCATCATCGTTATCAAGATCATCATCATTATTCTCATCATCGTTCATCATCATCACGATCACTATCATCATACATTGTCGACACATTGAATATCATCGCCATCATCAATCATATTCGTCATTCCCAACACCATCATCATCATCATCACTATCATCATCATACTCATCATCGATCATCATCATCATCATCATCATCATCGTCATCCACAAAAAAATCATCATCATCAATGTTTACCGTAGTTCATAATAATAATAATCATCATCATTGTCATTGTTGCAACCGTAATTTTGACAAGACGACGAACTCGCTAAAATTTGAAAATGAATTTATTTGGTAATGCGGAGTCGCCACCAAATTTTTAATTAAGGGAAAAGATTTGGAAAAAACCCTGACTCGAGGAGGAGATTTAGGTTCGGGAGTCGGTTACGAGTGAGAAGGTGTTAAACACCCCACTCGCCCGTTCCGAAGAACGGTACCCTTAAACTGAGTGTGTGATTTTTGAAAATTGTTTGATTCCGTAATTAATGTGAAAATAAATAGATTGAAGGAGGTTAGCTTGACAAGACTTGATCCTTCTCCTACGTATTCCCTGGTGCAATGGGAAACTCAAGGCTTACGTAGTTCTGGTTTGTGAAGGCTTGACCTTCAGAGGTATTTAATGGACAAATGGAATTTTGAGGAGATTTTCATTCTTTCAAAGGACCTTTAGTCCACTCATGCACAAGACCCGAGGTAGCTACGACAGCACGGGGACCTATACAGATTGTTAAACGTTGAACAGCAGGTGAACCGCCAGTTCCTCGTTTAGAGCCCGTCACGTGAGACCAATGATCCCAGAATATTTGAAAAAGAGCTTTTTATTTTTGAAAGGACCTTTAGTCCACTCATGCACAAGACCCGAGGCGGCTACGATAGCACGGGGGCCTATACAGACTGTTAAATGTTGAACAACAGGTGAACTACCAGTTTCTCGTTTAGAGCCCGTCGCGTGAGGCCAAGTATCCCAAAATATTTGAAAAAGAACTTTTTATTTTAAAGAAAAGGATAAAAAAGGATAATTTATTTTGACTATTAGATAAAAAACATGATTTTGGGAAAGAGTTCATATGACCCAATTTTGATCTTAATATGACCCCTATGAATTGCATGGGAGTGCATGAGGTTTGCAATGGCTTCGACTTCTCTTTATACGAACGCGTCATGTCCTCTTCCTTGAGACGCACATTTGTCCACCAGGTCTACGAGACGCATTCCACATGGCCAAGATGCCCAGGCGGGTCAAGGGGAATAAGCGACGATCGAAGACGTCGGGAGGATTACTTCACCTTCAGACACAGGGGAAAAGAAAGGATAGATGCCTGTACTTCCCTCTCCTCAGCCAACCGCTATGTCTATGCCTTGGTAAGGAGGGATGAGAGTGGCTTAAGGTACTTGAATGCTCCAGTCTGCCTACGCTTCCGACTAACAGACTCGAAAGGGACAGGAACGAGGGAAAGCATGGCAACTCAACGCGTCGGAGCACCGACCTGAGGTGTTCTGTTTTGTGCTCCGAAGGACGAATCAGAAGGGCAGAGGCGTGGAGCTCGCTAGGTTTTCTGTGAATGGCGCTTCTTCTTCGTGATTGATGCTCATTGCCTCAAGGTGAGCTACGCATAGAGGAACTGGATTTGAGTTGATTTGAGAGGTTTATCCTAGAACAGAGTTTGCGCTCCCGTGTTTCGTGTTGCTGATCGAACGACCGTCATGGCTTACTCGCGCGCTGTTGAGACCTTCTCCAATCTCATTCGATCGGTCAAGCACGTCACGTCATCGGATGCTCGTTCGAGCCCTTGGTTCTTCTCCGTCTTGCTCGCGCTTCTCCTTCTTTTGGAATCTCCAATTTAGAACACCTATATCTGCTCTTACCCTATTTCCCCGATTTTCTTCCAACCCCCCACAATGGCACTATGCAGCCCTTTTTATAGGCCTCTCTCTCCGCCTTTTTCAGAATTTTCCATTTTCCTTATTTTCTTTTTTTTGTTTTGATTATTTATTTGTTCCACAAGAATTTTTACTTTTCATTATTATTGTTTACTTATTTATTTTAAATTATTTCTGATTTGCTTATTTGTTTTTTATTTATCATATTATTATTATTATTATTTATTTTATATTTTTTGTTGTTTATGTATTTTTCTCATAATTTTATTTTATATATGCATATTTCCTGTTTTATTATTATTTATTCTTGTTTTCAGATTTTTTATTTTTTAGTTTTTATTTCAGATTTTTTTTATTTTTGTTTTTATTCTTATTTTCCGAGTTTTTCCATTTTGGTTTTTATTTCATATTTTTTGTTATTTATTTATTTTTATTCTTATTTTCAGATTTTTTCTATTTTAGTTTTTATTTCAGATTTGTTTTTTAATTTTATTTCAGATTTTTATTTTTGTTTTTATTTCAGATTTTTTAGTTTTTAATTCTATATTTTCTTTTTATTTTTTCTTTATTTTTATTTTCTTTTTCTTTTTCCTCTTTTTTCCTTTTTATTTTTTCTTCTTTTTTCTCGGGTTGTTTATTTATATTCAGATTTTTTTTATTCTTTCCTCTCTTATTTCTTTTTTCCTTTTTATTCCATTTTCATTTTTATTTTATTCATTTCCTCCTGCTTTATCAATTTCTTCTGCTTGCCTGTTTTTCTGTATATATTTTGTTTGTTTTCTGTTTAATCTAATATTCATTTATTATTTAAATTAGGGTCAGTTCGCTAATAAATTTAGCAACCAGGAGCCTCAGACACAATTGGGTGTGTACAGTTTGCCCCTCTTTACTCATTTTCCTGCTGGATAATGTGAGAAGCAATTCTCGGAATTATCATGGTAGAGAATGAGTAAAGACGTGAACACTTTGTGTCCAAGACAGGATGTTTGGAAGAGTCTAACGATCGCGAGTCGCCATGGACTTGAAGATAGGTGCTTGAGAAAGGGATGGCTTCTGAGCACTCTTGTGGGCTTCTTGTGTCGAACCAGCAAGATTTGTCTGTACAAGGCTTAATTATATGGCCTAATCAGGCTACGAATGCTGTTGGAGTGCAGTGAAAATGACGAAATGGCTTGCTTAAGATAGCAGAGCCTGCCAGCACTAATGTGTGAGGTGTATACAAGATGGCCTGACGACATAGGCCGAGGTGCAGGAAGTCTAGCATGCAGATGCTTGACAATATAGGCCGAAGTATTGAAATTTAAACATGCAATGGCCTGACAACATAGGCCGGAGTACTTAATTTAAAATGCAAGGCCTAACATCATAGGCCAGAGTGCGGAATTTTAAACATGCAATGGCCTGACAACATAGGCTGGGGTGCTGAATTTAAAGATGCAAGGCCTGACATCATAGGCCGGAGTGTAGAAATTTAAACATGCAATGGCCTGACAACATAGGCCGGAGTGCTGAATTTAAAGATGCATGTCGTAACCGTAATTCCGACGAGACGATGAACTCGCTAAAATTTTGAAAATGAATTTATTTGATTAAAGTGGAGCCACCACCAAATTTTTATTTAAGGGAAAAGGATTTGGAAAAACCCTAACTTGAGGAAGAGATTTAGGTTCGGGAGTTGGTTACGAGTGGGGAAGGTGTTAGGCACTCCACTCGCCTGTTCCGAAGAACAGTACCCTAAAACTGAGTGTGTGATTATTTGAAAGTTGTTTGATCCCTTTAATTAGAGTGAAAATAAATAATTGGATGGAGGGTAGCCTGACAGGACTTGATCCTGCTCCTACATATTCCCCGGTGCAATGGGAAATTCAAGGCTTACGTAGTTCTAGTTGGATTTGAAGGCTTGACCTTGGAATGGAGTTTAAATTGAAAAGCAAATGTTTTGTTGTTTTTTTGAAAACATTTTGAGGGTGCAATCCCAATCCACATATGAACAGGGCCCAAGACAACTACGGTTAGACTTGGACCCATACATGTCTCTAAACAACGAACAGCAGAAAAAGCTACCAGTTCGTTTTTAGGGCCCATTGCGTGAGATCAAGGAGAGAAAAAATGAGATTTTTATTTTACTGAAAACAAAGGAAAGGAGGGGCAATCCCAATCCACATATGCACAGGACCCAAGACAACAACGGCTGCACTTGGGCCCATACAGACTTCTAAACAACGAACAACAGAAAAAGCTACCAGTTCATTTTTAGGGCCCATTGCGTGAGATTAAGGAATGCAAAATGGGTTTTATTTGTTTGAAAACGAGGGAACAGAGGAGGAATCCCAATCCACATATGCACAGGGCCCAAGACAACAATGGCTGCACTTGGACCGATATAGACCTCTAAACAACGAATAACAGAAAAAGCTACCAGTTCGTTTTTAGGGCCCGTTGCATGAGATTAAGGAAAGCAAAAATATTTTTATTTAATCGTTTTCTTGACTTGTAAATATCGGAAGCGCGTGGGCTTAATCGGACTTTGGGGAAATTTGGGGGTCAAAATATGAATATAAAAAGTTTGGGGGTCAAAATGTAAATATGGAAAGTTGAGGAGTTGAAATGTAAATATGAAAAATTGAGGGGTCAAAGTGTAAATACAAGAAGTTGAGGGGCTGATTTGCAATTTTGAAAAGTTAAGGGGATGATTTGCAATTTTTAAAAAGTTGGGGGTAGATTTGCAATTTTAAAAAGTTTAGGGGCCAAACTGTAATTTTAGGGAAATTAGGGACATGGGCATAATTTTTTACAAAATCTGAGGACCCTCTTGTCATTTGGACAAGTCTTAAGGGTCTGATGGTAAACTGACATATGCAGGCTCATCCATTGTTCCTGGTGGGGCCCTCTCTCACATGCATGGCTCTCATGGCTTGGTTGGCTTGGAGGTTCACTTTGGTCGGCTCGTCGGCTAGAGAATGGAGCATGGATCACATGGCTTGAGGGAAGCTTGGCTCATGTGGCTTGGGCGGTGGCTGGTTATGGCTTGGGTATTTTTCCATAAAAGTGGTTGAATGTAGCAGGAGGGATTCGAACCCAGTGTCCAGGGGTTGGGGGCAACCAGCAGAACCACTTGACCAAGCCTTTGGTTGTGTCATTGGTCACTCCAATCAACCTTTAAGCATAATCTTTTGGGACGCAGGGACTGCATGCGATGCAGGGGACTCCTGAGATGTTCTGATTACTAGCCCTTGTCTCTACCCCAGAATCACTACCAAAGAATTCACGATAGCTTGGACGTTCCTGGACTAATCATGTACGACATCATTAAGGGGTTGGATTTTCTTTCATTGGCAGGAGTTAAGTAGAAGTTTGTGAAGTTCAACGTAATATGAGGAAACTTAAAACGAACTAAGGACGAGGAGTGAAGAGATTGGGTGTTTACACTCAGACCCAGCATGTTGGAGCTAGCATATTGACGAACCACGAATCAGGCTTAAGCGTACCAAGTATCAGGCTCCAAATCCAGTGGCTCGAATCGTTATACCATGTACCAAACTCGACGATTTCTCCTTTGATTTTTGGCTTTCTAAGATCACCCATTCTTCGTCCTATTTCCACATGAGCTCAAAGGTCTCTGCCAAACTGTGTTCAGTGGCCATGACACTCACCCGAATCTTCAAGACCCTACCAACTCAAACGAATGATGCAAGTTTTTCAGTGGGGTCGTGTGGCATTTATAGGACTTCCATGTATGGCTTAGAGATTTGCATGGCTATTGGTACGACCTTTTCATTATCGAACCTGCCAAGCTGGTTTGCTGCACTGTTCTCACACATGCACGACTATTTGGGATCCGGATTCTCTTGAACAAGGGTCTTCACCCAGGCGTTGGTAGATCAAAACTCAAGCAGCCTTCGCAGCACTCAAGCTAGGGCCAGAGAGTCAAATCCTTCTCCTGGTGTATCACAAGGAGCCAAACTATATCATTGGCTCGTGCTAAAGCAACCAGGTGGGCCCTTACTCATCACATACGGGCCCTAACCTTTCTCTCATGTATCCACCACGAATGTTAGGCTTGGCTAACATGCCTTTGACCTACAGACCTTCCTCTACAGTACACTGTTTTGCCTTCGTTCATATAGTTACCTCATACCCACGAAAGGAATACACCAACACTAGGAATTAGAACAGTTTGACCAGGGGGTTTAAGCCACACCATCTCGGGGTTTCCAGAATTCGACATCTATTATGGTTCTTGAAATTGCTAACAATGCATGACCATAAACTTAAAGTGAGATCGTGACTAAGCTTTTGATCCTGACATGCTAACGATAAGTAAAGCAAGAAATCAATACACCTCAACTAATTCTAAGCAGGGCAATTTCTTCCAAGATCTATCCTAACCATCATGATGTTTCAACAGAGTTTTGTACGCGGAGGATTTTAAATTGGAGCAACCGGTGCTCTCCGATTTATTTTACAAGGGCGATGCATCTTATATTGGAATCAGAGGCAGGGATTTACAAGCTTAATCAGACAGAAGCGACATTAATTATTACTTATTGGAGATCTAGGACAATACAACAGAATCGAGATTTCGAATTCTCACCTGGAAATCAGTGGTTTATCAGTTTGGGAGCATGAACAGAATCAAGATCAACACCCTGGTCCTCGATTCCAATTCAGAGACCTTTCACTTCTCCTCTGGCTCGATCCTTGCTCGTTTCTTTGAGCACCTTCCTCAAATCTGACCAAGGAGCTTGATTTTGCAAGTTCCCTTCTGAATCTTCGAATCCCCCCTCAAAAAAATATTTTCCTCTTTTTATATTCCCCTTTTCTCCTTGCTGCCCCCTCTTTTCAATTTTGATAATTCTTTTTTCCATTTTTACATTTTTGCCTTATTTTTATTATTTTTATTTGATTTCCTATTCTGTTTTTTCTATTTTAATTTTTTCGTTTACCTTTTATTTTCTTTTTCTTTTTTTGTAAATTCTATTTTTCCCTTTCTTTTTTTTCATTTTATTATTTTTATTATTTTATATTTTTCTTATTTTATTCTTTATTTATTTATTTATTATTATTATTATCATAATTTTCTAATTTTATTTATTTATACTTTTTCTTTCTTTATTATTTTTCTTTTTATTTTCTTTAAAATGCAAAGCCTGACATCATAGGCTGAAGTGCGGGAATTTAAACATGCAATGGTCTTACAACATAGGCCGGAGTGCTGAATTTAAAATGAAAGGCCTGATATCATAGACCGAAGTGCGAGAATTTAAACATGCAATGCCCTGACAACATAGGCCAGAGTGCCGAATTTAAAGATGCAAGGCCTGACATCAGAGGCCGGAGTGCAAAAATTTAAACATGCAATGGCCTGACAACATAGGCCGGAGTGCTGAATTTAAAGATGCAAGGCCTGACAACATAAGCAAGAGTGCAGAAATTTAAACATGCAATGACCTGACAACATAGGTCAGAGTGCTGAATTTAAAGATGCAAGGCCTGACGTCATAGGCCGGAGTGCGGGAATTTAAACATGCAATGGCCTGACAACATAGGCCGGAGTGCTGAATTTTAAAGATGCAAGGCCTCACATCATAGGCCGGAGTGCGAGAATTTAAACATGCAATGCCCTGACAACATAGGCCGGAGTGCTGAATTTAAACATGCAAGGCCTGACATCATAGGCTGGAGTGCAGAAATTTAAACATGCAATGGCCTGACAACATAAGTCGGAGTGCTGAATTTAAAGATGCAAGGCTTGACATCATAGGCCGGAGTGCAGAAATTTAAACATGCAATGGCCTGACAACATAGGCCGTAGTGCTGAATTTAAAGATGCAAGGCCTGACATCATAGGCTAGAGTGCAGAAATTTAAACATGTAATGACTTGACAACATAGGCCAGAGTGTTGAATTTAAAGATGCAAGGTCTGACATCATAGGCCGGAGAGTGGGAATTTAAACATGCAATGGCCTGACAACATAGGCCGAAGTGCTGAATTTAAAGATCGAAGGCCTGACATCATAGACTGGAGTGCAAAAATTTAAACATGCAATGGCCTGACAACATAACCCGGAGTGTTGAATTTAAATATGCACGGCCTAACATCATAGGCCGGAGCGCAGAAATTTAAACATGCAATGGCCTAACAACATAGGCCAGAGTGCTAAATTTAAAGATGTAAGGCCTGACATCATAGGCCGAAGTGCAGAAATTTAAACATGCAATGGCCAGACAACATAGGTCGGAGTGCTAAATTTACAGATGCGAGGCCTGACATCATAGGCTGGAGTGCGGGAAATTAAACATGCAATGGCCTGACAACATAGGCCGGTGTGCTGAATTTAAAGATGCAAGGCCTGACATCATAGGCCAGACTGCGGGAATTTAAACATGCAATGACCTGACAACATAGGTCGGAGTGCTGAATTTAAAGATGCAAGGCCTGACATCGTAGGCCGGTGTGCGAGAATTTAAACATGCAATGGCCTGACAACATAGGCCGGAGTGCTGAATTTAAAGATGCAAGGCCTGACATCATAGGCCGGAGTGCGGGAATTTAAACGTGCAATGGCCTTACAACATAGGCCGGAGTGCTGAATTTAAAGTGCAATGGGATGGCTTACTAGTAGGCTTGAGGGGGAGAACTTTGCGACTTTGTGTGCAGTCTCCGACTTCCCGGCTTTCTTCTAGCACTGATCATGTTCTTCAGAGTGAGCTAGACTCCATGAACTGCTTGCTTCCTTCTTCGCTTTTACAGGCATATCTTTTGCGTGCCCCGTTCTTTTGAAAGATAAGATTTCAATCAGTAAGAAGTTGCAATTAGGAAAATTTCGACATAACTTCGATTTTGAACAGTACCCGTAATGGTAATTGTCATTCAAGATTTAAGTAACTGCATTTTGCATATACATTTCAACGAAATAAAATACAGTTGCATATGGTAGGGAATTCTCAAGATGGTCAAAATGATGTAGGTCATTTTATGACCAACTGTCTAGTGGCATGATTTTGGTCGGTGGGATGCCTTTGGGACGATTAGTGCTAGTATTATACTTCGGTGACGTCTTCATATCTTGCCAACCCTGTTTCTGAAAGACAAAATTTTGCCCCAGTTTATTCGACTTGCCCCAGATCGGTTTTGGACCTTTCGTTTTAATCACAACCAAGCTTGATTCTGTTCACCGCTTTTCAGAACCCCGGATACTTTCCAATTTGGCCCCAGTATATGGCCTAGATTGTCATTTGACCACAGATTTGCCCCAGTTTGGACGGAGACTGCCTGTCACTCTTTTTTCAATCTTCTTAACTGGAGGGAGAAACTCCTCCCTCACTCATCTTGTCAGTGCCGTTTTGCTCTGATTTTGCCCAGGCCGCCCTTGTGGGTTTTCGACCTAGCGGGCTTTTTTCTGCTTGAATCGCCCTAACTTTTTCCTAGGCCACCCATGTGGGTTTTCGACCTAGCGGGCTTTTTTGCTTGAATCGCCCTAACTTTTTCCTAGGCCACCCTTGCGGGTTTTCGACCTAGCAGGCTCTTTTTCTGCTTGAATCGCCCTAACTTTTGCCTAGGCCGCCCTTGCGGGTTTTCGACCTAGCGGACTTTTTTTCTACTTGAATCGCCCCAACTTTATCCTAGGCTGCCCTTGCGGGTTTTCGACCTAGCGGGCTTTTTTCTTCTTGAATCGCCCTAACTTTTTCCTAGGCCGCCCTTGCGGGTTTTTGACCTAGCAGGCATTTTTTAAGCATAATACCTCTTGACGGCATCTGAGTTGATAGGGTTAGGCAAGTCCTTCCCATCCATGTCAGCCAAGATTAAGGCGCCTCCGGAGAAAGCCTTCTTAACTACATAAGGTCCCTGATAATTTGGGGACCATTTTCTGTCCAGCACTTTCTACATAGGCAGTAGCCTTTTGATCACCAAATCTCCTTCTTGGAACTCCCGAGGATGGACCTTTTTATCGAATGCTTTCTTCATTCTCCTTTGGTATAGTTGGCCATGGCATATCACCGCCAACCTTTTTTCTTCAATTAAGTTCGATTGGTTCATCCGGGCTTGGACCCATTCGGCCTCTTCTAATTTGGCATCCATCATGACTCTCAACGAAGGGATCTCCACTTCAATCGAGAGTACGACTTCCATCCCATACACCAGTGAGAATGGCGTTGCCCCAGTAGAAGTACAGACTGAGGTCCGATATGCATGCAATGCATAAGGGAGCATTTCGTGCCATTCCCTGTATGAGAGAACCATCTTCTGAATGATCTTCTGGATATTTTTGTTGGCTGCTTCAACCGCTCCATTCATCTTTGGTCGGTAGGGGAACGAGTTGTGATGTTGGATCTTGAATTGGCAGCACAGTTCCGAAATCATCTTATTGTTCAAATTGGAGCCGTTGTCCGTGATGAGCTTGCTGGGCAGTCTGTATCGGCAAATCAGCTCTCTCTTCACGAATTTGACCACCACATTGCGAGTCACACTAGCATATGAGGTGGCCTCGACCCATTTGGTAAAGTAGTCAATGACAACCAATATGAAACGGTGCCCATTGGATGCTTTAGGCTCTATCGGGCCGATGACATCCATCCCCCACATAGCGAATGGCCAGGATGATGATAGTACATTCAACGACGCTGACAGCACATGGATGTTGTCTGCGTATACTTGATATTTATGACAAGTCTTGACGTGTTTGTAACAGTTAGTCTCCAAAGTCAGCCAATAATATCCGGCTCTAAGAATCTTCCTCGCCATTGCGTGTCCGTTGGCGTGAGCACCAAAAGACCCTTCGTGAACTTCCTTAAGAATTTTGTTGGCTTCTGCTGGGTCTACACACCGAGCAGAACCATATCGTGATTCCTTTTATACAAGATTTCCCCGTTGAGGAAGAAACTTGTAGCTAATCTCCATAGGGTTCTTTTGTCATTCTCTGACACATTGGCAGGGTATTCTTTGCTCTTCAGGAATTGCCAAATATCATGATACCTGGGCTTTCCGTCCAGTTCCACCTCTACCGCTTGACAAAATGCCGGTCTGGGGCAATGTTGGATGCGAATGAGAGGCATGTCCTCTTCACGTCTAATTTCAAACATAGATCATAAATGGCTAAGGCATTAACCAATTGATTGTCTTCTCGAGGTATGTGCGAGAAGGTGACCTCCTCGAACTGCTCTCGCATTTCTTGGAGCCGGACTTGATAGGGCACTAGTTTTACATCTCTGGTCTCCCACTCCCCTTTGACCTGGTGGATGACCAAGGTTGAATCACCAAAGACCTCTAGGCGTTTCACATTAGCTTCGATTGCAGCTTGAATCCCCAAGATACAAGCTTCATACTCTGCCACGTTATTGGTGCAATCGAAAGCCAGTCGGGTGGTGATAGGTATATATTGTCTTTCCGGGGAAATCAGTATAACCCCTATACCATGGCCCATCATATTGGATGCGTCGTCGAAAAACATGGTCCATTTATCTCCCTCCGTCTTCTCTTCTTCGTTAAAGATTTCCATCAAGTTCTCATCAGGAAATTCTGGTTGCATGGCCTGGTAATCGTCCAAGGGTTGTTGGGCCAAATACTCTGCGAGTATGCTGCCTTTGACAGATTTCTGGGTCACATACAAGATATCATATTCCGAAATCATTACCTGCCACTTCGCAATTCATCCTGACAATGTGGGCTTCTCAAAAATATACTTGATCGGATCCATCCTGGATATCAGTCATGTGGTGTGACTTAGCATATACTGCCTTAAGCGGTGCGCCACCCATGCCAAAGCGCAGCATGTTCGCTCTAAGAGGGAATACCTGGCTTCGTAGCTAGTAAACTTTTTGCCCAAGTAGTATATTGCCAGCTCCTTCTTCCCAGATTCATCATGTTGGCCGAGCAAACAACCCATTGACTCGTCTGTTACCGTCAAATACAAGATTAGAGGCCTCCCGGGGACTAGCAGTACCAGGACCGGCGGGTTCTGTAAATATGATTTGATCTTCTCAAAAGCCTCTTCGCAATCCTCATCCCAACTCATTGGTTGATTCTTGTGCAAGAGCTTAAAGATCGGCTCGCATGTAGCTGTCAACTGGAAGATAAACTGGGAGATGTAATTGAGTCTTCCTAAGAAGCCTCAGATCTCTTTGTCGGTCTTCGGAGCTGGCATGTCTATGATGGCCCGGGCTTTGTCAGGGTCGACCTCGATTCCCTTTTCGCTAACAATGAAGCCCAACAGTTTCCTGACTTTACTCCGAATGTACATTTGGTTGGGTTCAGCCGCAGCTTGAACTTTCGAAGCCTCTCAAACAACTTTCCGAGGTCTGTGAGATGGTCATCTTCCGTCTGGGATTTGACAATCATGTCGTCCATGTAGACTTCTATCTCCTTATGAATCATATCATGGAACAACGTTACCATGGCCCTTTGATAAGTTGCCCCAGCATTTTTCAATTCGAAGCGCATGACTTTGTAGCAAAAGGTTCCCCAGGCCGTAATGAAGGTGGTCTTTACTCTATCTTCTTCGGCCATCTTGATCTGATTGTAGCCTAAGAAACCATCCATGAATGGAAAATAGGAGAATTGGGTGGTGTTATCGACCAGCACGTCGATGTGGGGAAGCGGAAAGTCGTCTTTCGGACTAGCTCGATTGAGGTCTCTGTAGTTTATGCACATTCGGACCTTGCCATCCTTCTTGGGGACCGGTACTATATTGGCGACCCACTCGGGGTAATTTGCAACGGCCAAGAAGCCGACGTCAAACTGTTTCTTCACCTCCTCCCGGATTTTGAAGGACATTTCCGGCTTCATCCTCCTTAGCTTCTGTTTGATGGGCACACATTCAGCTTTCATAGGCAGCCTGTGCTCTACTATAGAAGTATCCAAGCCCGGCATGTCTTGGTAAGACCAGGCGAAGATATCACTATAGTTCCGTAAGAGTGAGATCAACCACTCACGATTGTCTCCAGTGATAAGCATGCCTATCTTGACTTCTTTCCTATCCTCTTCGTTCCCCAAATTTATCAGATCCACAGGTTCTTGATGGGGTTCAATTACTTTAGATTCGCGTTCCACCAATCTCAACATCTCGTCAGTGGGTTCGCATTCAAATTCTGCCTCCTCATCGGCCGGATTGACAATACAATTGAAATCGCCTGATACAATACTAGCACTGTCGTCGCAAGGCGGTTTTTTATCAGATCTGCGAGTTGGGGTACGAAAGAAAGAATAAGATATATATATTTAGCAGAGGGAAATATATTAGGGAGAGGAAAGGGAAGATTTCTATATAATGCAACTGTATTTATCATTTATCAAAACAAGTATATACAAAATGTTTATGATTTGAAACAGAATTTTGTTATGACAATTACAAAATTGCATTTGAACTGAACTAAAACTCAGAGGTAGGTCAAAAATTTCCCAATTGTTCAGTTCTTGTCCGGGAGGACAGGCTGTCACCAGGTTTTCAATATCGATTGTCCTCTCTCCGTCGATGGCCGCGACCATGCCAGGGTGTTCGAAGCCGGCACTTCGAAAACTTTGTGAAATATGGAACAGGACCTTACCTACCCGGGGCCTGACTGCCTGATCTTCTCCTGTGGGCTTGTATCCCAACCTGTACCGCCGTCTGTTCTTTTTTAGTGCCAACGACTGAGACAAGCCACCATTGTTTTGCCCCAGTTTATCGTCAGGCTTGAACCCGTTCTTCAACATCACTCGGGCCATCATCATCAGTGCTTTGGAGGGCCGCTTTTGGTCAATCACTTCTCCCTCCCTGATAGTAGTAACGTTAGCAACTTCCAAGGCTTGGAAGTGTGTTTCCAAAGCCTCTTCTGCTGCCTCAATGTATGGAGGGTTGGTGGGTTTGCTTACCAAGTAGTCTTCCTCCGCAGAGACGATAATCAGCCTATCGTCCATGATGAATTTCAGCTTTTGGTGCAGGGTTGATGGAACTGCTTTAGCGGTATGGATCCAGGGCCTACCTAACAGGAAACTGTAGGCCGGTTGAATGTCCATTATCTGGAGGGTTACATTGAAGAGAATTGGGCCAATTTGGACTGGTAGTTCCAATTCGCCGATTACCTCCCTCCTTGACCCGTCAAAATCTCTGACCACCATGGAACTGGGCTTGATGGACCTTCTCATGTGGAAGTTTCGCAATGTGAGCTGAGGCATTACATTTAGAGAAGAACCATTATCCACCATAACTCTGGCCAGGATGTGGTCCATGAACTTCACTGATATATGTAACGCCTTGGTATGGTCGGCCCCCTCATCCGGAATTTCCTGGTCGGCGAAGGTGAGGAAGTTGTTGGATGTAATGTTGCTGGAAATCCCTTCAAACTTGTCCACTGATATATTATGGACCACGTGAGCCTCATTTAGTACCTTCAGTAGTACCTTCCGGTGGGGCTCTGAGTTCATCATAAGGGCCAGTAGCGAAATTTTGGCGGGTATGCGGTTAAGCTGCTCAATCACCACGTACTCACTTTGCCTGATTATTTCTTCAGAGACGGGCTTCTTTATTTCTTTTTTCGCTTGCCGTCTACTAGTTTCAGGCTCTGGACCCGCCAATATGGCCTCGCCACAAGGCGATTTTCCTCTTTCCTTAGAAGGAGAATAGATACGACCGCTCTGGGTCATACCCCCAATCCCAGCTATATTAACCACGTCGGAAGTTGCGTTAACCAAAGCCTCTGGTTTTGGTCCCTCCTCTACTTTTCCACCGGATACTTCCACATCATACTTCCACGACACCACTTGGTTGCTTTGGTATGGGAAAGGCCTGGGGATCTTTATTACAACAGATCTCATCCCCTTTGGCGTTAGCGGGCTGGTGTTTCGGTGTACCGAATGACCAGTGGCCTGGGATGTCCCAAAAGGGATTCATTGACCATGTTGATTTCCTCCTCCATCTCGATGCAATTCACTGAAGGCCCCGATCCCCCATGGTTCAGCAGTGGATTATTCCCCACACTCGATGCATCCTTTTTAAAATTAAGCCATTTCGCATTGATTAGCTTTTGGACCCGATGTTTCAAGGCCAAACAGTTTTCTGCAGAGTGTTCGGCTATTCCCGCGTGATATTCGCATTTAGCCTCATGATTGTACCACTTCGGGTATGGGGGTTCTAGTGGCTTCATGGGACATAGTGCAATTAAGGAGTTTTGAATTAACCGGGGTAACAACTCCGACTAACTCAATTCGTTCTCTGATTAGTACCATGTCGGAGAAGTTGGCGGCCACACTGCCCACCATTTTGTCGTAAAAAGGAGCAGGGAAGGTCTCCATTAAAGTGCTGATCATTTCTCGGTCCAACAGAGGTGGTTGGACTTGAGCACCCAATTCCCTCCACCGCTGAGCGTACTCTTTAAAGGACTCATTTTCCCTCTTCATCATGTTTTGCAACTGAGTCCGGTCAGGAGCCATCTCCATGTTGTACTTATATTGCTTGAGGAAGGCGTTAGCCAGATCCTTCCAGGTACGAATATGTGACCTCTCCAGCTGGGTATACCAATTAGCCGCTGCTCCAACCAGACTGTCCTGAAAACAGTGGATAAGCAGTTTGTCATTGCGAGAGCGGGAGGCCATTTTCCGGCAATACATCGTTAAGTGACTCTTTGGACAGCTAGTTCCGTTGTATTTCTCGAACTCGGGGGTCTTAAACTTGGGGGGTATGATGACGTCTGGCACGAGGCAGAGGTCGGAAGCCTCTACCGTTCCATACCCGCCCCTTCGATGGCTGACCCTTTCTTCTAGGAGTTTCCATCTCCCTCCGAGGTGGGCTTCTTGATCAGCTGGTCTTGGCCATGGCTCATTCAGCGGTTGGCCGGTGTGGTGGGGTACTGCGTGTGGTCTCTCAGTTCTTGCAGCATGACCGTAGGGATGTGGTTCATGAGGATTGGCAAGGTGGGTGGTGACCGGGACCGGGTATGTAGGGTCCTCGATGACGGTCGTATTCATATGGGTGTAGTCAGGGTTGGCGTAAGGCGGATATGTGGCTGGCTGATTATTGTGAAGAAGGAAGGATGAATTTATGTGTGGGGGGAAGGCAGAGGAAGTGTTTGGGTTGTAAGGATAGGGTGGTGGATTCATATGTGTTGGGTATGAGTGTGGGGAAGTTGTAAGTCCGCTATCTTTGTTATCTGCGCAAAGTTAAATTAATTAATTGATTAGAAAAACAAATTTTGGGTCCACAATAAATATGGGGGACCAGAATCTCGCTTGAACGTTCTTTTCCAGTTGATCGCATCTTTTGTGCTTCGAGCATGAGATGGAAATTAATATGGAATCATATGCAGAGATGAAGCCATTTTATTCAATCAGAGACAAGGTATATTTTACAGTTTGTTCCTCTTGCTGGGCTAATACAACATACTTTTTCATTCTTAAAACTAAGTCTTTACAAAACTGAATGAAAGTTGCAACTTTAGGCGGGGTGTGGAGTGGGTGTAGCGACGCTGTAGCCTTTTTAAGCAGTTGTGGTACTTCCTCTATTGCCGGGTTTGCTAGGTTGGCCAACCTGTCGAAACACTTGGTCCAATGATCGCCGTGTCTTTGTACCACTTGTTTTCATCTTGTATGTCGCTTATGCCCCTTTGCTGCATTCGTATGACTTTGATGACCTTCCATTTTTCTTCGTTCACCTCATTCTGCCATGCTTTAAGTAGGCCATCGATCTGTTTTTTCATCTCTTCTACCCATTGCAGCAGGTCGTTCCTTTCTTCAATCACGTAATCCGCCTCCATTTGGATTCTATCCTTTGTGGCTAGGATCTGGTTTTTCTCCTCCCTGATCGTGTGGAGTCTAGCCCTTATTTGTTGCACAGTGCTTCTCAACTATCGGTTCTCTTGGAGCGCGGCGTCCCTCTCTTGGACTGTCATCCTGAGCTCCTTGTTAGCTGCTTGGAGGTTTATGCGAACCCGGGTGGCGTGCTCGCGTTCGCCTTTTTGTTGTTCTTGGATGCTCTCTATGACAGTTTCATTCACATGTTTTTCTCTTTTTAATGCAGCGCACTCTTGGTGAGTTTTTAGGAGCTTTTCTTCTAGTTGGCTGTTCTTCTTAGTCATGGCCTCTAATTGTTTTTTTCAAATTCTTCACAGCCTCATCTTCGAATACTGCGGGTGGAGGTTGACTTCCAGAAGGGATGGTCGGGGGTCTAAACGGTAGTTTGATCTGCTATACTCTGTCCTTGACCCACTGCTTGTATTCTTCTTTGGCAGCACAACTCCAAACTCCCAGCTCTTTTCCTTTGCGTGTGACATCCTCCCAAGCTTCTCAAACTTTCCAAAGACTATCGGTGAAATCTCCTTCACATTTCAAGAAGAAAGGGGTCACTTGCTCGTCTGATGGCGGGGTCTTGAGAGGATAAGCCAGCTGTCTTTGCCCTAGTATTGGATTATAGTTTATACAACCCTTGTCTCCCATGAGCGGTACGTTTGGGAACCCCTTGCAATGATAGATGATGCTTGTTCTTTGTTGCCACGAAGGTTGCCATCTGATCCGCTCCTCAGTTAGGCCGGCGAAGTGAGCCGACCATTCATCGTTGCTCATGGGCTTTATCTAGTAGCACAGCAAATCTGATACAGGGCATTGTGTCTTCACGTTCCTCTTGAAGATGTGGGCTGTTATCCATACATACAACATAGGCAAACAGTAAATCAACCTCATTCTCTTCTTCTCATGGCAAAAGTTCAGCGTACTATAGATGTCCGCCAATAACATTGTAACGGGGTTTTCCGCTTTGTTCTTCCTTGCCAAGAATATGTCCACAACGTTTAGATCCACAAAATCCTCCATGTAAGGGAAAAACACCAGCCCGAAAATGGTGAGAGCTAGTACATCCATGTACACAGCCCACTAGTTACTGCTTGCCAAGTATTGCATGTATTCCTCCAAGAACTCCCTGGTGAACCCTTTGACTAGGCTCTTGCTTTGGTAATCGGCCAGCCGGTCTCCGGACTGTAGACCTAGAGCCTGCGCAGCAACTCGGAAGGTGGAGTGATGTTCCAAGTGCTGGTATGGCCTACTCCCTTCCAGCGGCAGATCCAGAATCTGATCGAACTCCTCCAAGGTGGGAGCTAGCTGGAAATATGGGAATGTGAAGCATCGAAGGGGAGGGTCGTAGTACTTCACCACGGTTGTGAAGGGCCCTTCTTGCACCTGGACCTTCGACAATTTCAGTATGTTGCCATATTTCTTGTTGAAGGACATCTGTTGTATGCTCGACAACTTGTTCCCAAACCTTTCCAAGGTCGTAAGATTTATCACTTTGACCCCAATCTGTCTCCTCTTCTTCAATTGCCCAGATTCCATATTAATTTCCATTTCACCTCTTTCACGACAGTCCCTGAGAATCTGGCCCCCCAAAAAAAGAAAAAGGAAACACACTAAACATGTTAGATTCTGGGTGAATAGGGTTAATGCATGATGCACAAAGAATCAAAACAATAAATACGGTTAGATTCTTTTTACCACCCGCTTTTCTTTCCTTCCTTTTCCTTTATTTTTGCCTTTTCTTCTTCTCTCCTTTTTTCTTCTCCTTTTTTGTATATATCCTTTTTCTTTTCTTTTCCTTTCTCTCTCCTATTATTTTCTTTTCTCCTTTTTTCACTTCCTTCTTTTCTCTCTTCCCATTTTGGAATTTCTTTTTCTCTCTTTTTCATTTTTAGTCTCTCTTTTATTTTGAGATTTCTATCTGTTTCCCCCATTGCAGGTAAATAAAATGCTTACAGAAAACAGATGTCGTGTAACCAGAGTGTGCTCTCCATATGTCCTAAAGGGGTAACCTGGCCTATGGGTCTAGGGCTTTTAATGCATGAACCTCTCCAAGGTGGTTTGTAATCCTAAAGGTGTAAAAGTCACTAGAGCCAAGTTCCAGTCCATAATGCTTGCCACAACAGTAGAAGTAGCCACTAGTTGTGGGGCATTATGAATAGGACGCACTCTAGCTGGGATTTTCGTGATAGCCACACAGGATGTAAGCCCCAGCGTGACACCACTAGATCCCTCTAATCCTAGGCAGCACTCAGACCCGGGTATAGGGCCCCACTCATGATATAATGTAATGCAATGTGTGGAGGGCACTTTATTTGGGATACCTGCAATTGGAGAAATTGCGCAAATATGTACAATAATTTATTGTTCGTCTAACCTAGAGTTATATAGATAATGAACGAGTCAATAAAGCAAAGCAAATAAATAAATCATGCAATAAATAAAACATGCACATGAACAAAGGAGGGATCTAAATTAAATAAAACGTACTCAATTTATTGGGCTTGACTCTCTAAGAGTCCCCAGTGGAGTCGCCATCTATCGCAACCGTGATTCCGACGAGATGACGAACTCACTAAATTTTAAAAAATGAGTTTTTGTGATTATGTGGAGTAGCCACCAAATTTTTATTTAAGGGAAAAGATTTGGAAAAATCCTTACTCGAGGAAGAGATTTAGGTTCGGGAGTTGGTTACGAGTGGGGAAGGTGTTAGGCACCCCACTCGCTTGTTCCGAAGAACAGTACCCTTAAACTGAATGTGTGATTATTTGAAAATTTGCTTGATCCCTTTAATTAGTGTGAAAATAAATACTTGATGGGGGCTAGCCTGACAGGACTTGATCCTGCTCCTACGTATTCCCCGGTGCAATGGGAAACTCAAGGCTTACATAGTTCTAGTTTGTGAAGGTTTCACCTTCAGAGGTGTTTAAAGGAAGAATGACATTTTGAAAAGATTTTCATTTTTGGGAGGACCTTTGCCCACTCATGCACAAGACCCGAGGCGGCTACGGCAACACGGAGGCCTATACAGATTACTAAATGTTGGACAGTAGGTGAACCGCCAGCCCCCCATTTAGAGCCCATTGCATGAGACCAAGAATCCCAAAACATTTTAGAAGGAGCTTTTATTTCTAGGGAGGATCTATAGTCCACTCATGCACAAGAGCCAAGGCGGCTATGGCAGCACAGGGGCCTATACAGACTACTAAATGTCGGACAGCAGGTGAACCGCCAGCCCCCCATTTAGAGTCCATTGCGTGAGACCAAAGATCCCAAAATATTTTGAAAAATTTTATTTCAAAGAAGAAGAAAGAAAATTATTTAGACTATCAGTAGCATAGAGTGTTTTGGGGAAGGAAGCAATTTTATTGGAGGTTTGGGGATTTGTTAACAATTATGGAATTTTAGGGGATTTTATTAGCAATTATGGAATTTTTGGGAATTTTATTAGCAATTGTGGAAGTGTTGAGAATTTTATTAGCAATTATGGAATTTCTGAGAATTTTATTAACAATTATGGAATTTTTGAGAATTTTATTAGCCATTATGGAATTTCTGGAAATTTTATTAACAATTATGGAGTTTTGGGAATTTTATTAGCAATTATGGAATTTTTAGAATTTTTGAGAGCTTTATTAACAATTATGAAATTTTTTGAATTTTTGAGAGCTTTATTAACAATTATGGAATTTTTGAGGGCAAATTGGTCATTTAGAGAGGTAAGGGCAGTTTTGGAATTTTTGGGAAAGTGGAAGGGCAATTCTGTAAATTCTGATGGTGGGGACGGAATAGGCATTTAGTGATTTGTTGGGGACAATTCTGTAAATTCTGATGGTGGGGACATAATAGGCATTTAGCGATTTGTTGAGGGCAATTCTGTAAATTCTGATGGTGGGGACAGAATAGGCATTTAGTGAGTTGTTGAGGGAAATTCTGTAAATTTGCAAGGCAGGGGATTTGGCTGGAATTTTTGGGAAAGGCCAAGGGTAAACTGGTCATTACAGGGGCAGGGATTTGGCTGGAATTTTTGGGAAAGGCCAAGGGTAAACTGGTCTTTTCAGGGGCAGGGATTTGGCTGGAATTTTTGGGAAAGGCCAAGGGTAAACTGATCTTTTGGATGGCAGGGGCTTGGCTGGAATTTGGGGATCTGGTGAGGGCGATATGGTCATTTCATGTGCTGAAAAATGAAATGGGGAAGAGTGGCACTTGGGGATCGAAGGTGGGGCTTGAGGCTTGCAAGTAAATGCACTAACCACCAGCCCAAGTGCCTTGCTGGTTTTATAGTGACCTTTATTTGCTTTTAAGGTAGGGTGTGGCTCATGTTGAGTTTGTAGAGTTGTAGGGCCTGGATGCTCGTCGTCCTCATCCTCCCACTCTGGCCTGTGCTTATGGCAACGTCTAGGGGATCCTCAAGTCCTTTCAGGGTTATGTCGGCGTCCTTCAGTACGTGACCGAGCTAGCCTGGAGGAGGTTCTAGTTCGTCGCGCCACCGGCCACCGTGGCGAGCCACCTGGTTAAACAGGAGAGGTCTGGTGCTCCTCGTCGGAAACAGGGGATGAGTTTGTTTAGTTCCTTGGCTCGGCCTGCCTTCCCCTTGGTTCTCATGTCGCTCCCGAGGCTCACAGTGAAGACTCTAACATAGACAACATAGTGGGCGCAGGCTTCGACGTCATCCACACAAGCAGGGGATCTCCATGGAGAGTTTGGCCGGCGACGAACCAGAGGAGCTTAGCTGGATGCCGTAATTCCTCTCGGATCTATCATGCTCTAGATTCCGATCAGCTAATGTGAGGGGCGTCGTCCTTAGTGAGAAGGATCGGACGCACTGGAGCTGACAAAGGCATGCTCATGGCATACGTAGCAGTGTCACTCACAACAGGGACCTTGTTCACTATGAACCTGGCTCATGCTTGGAGGATCACAGCGGCTAGCTCAGTGTTGAGGTTCAGTTTAGGATCGGAGGGAGACGCTTGATCGAATTTGTTTTCCGAAATAGGCCAGTGCTATGTTTGATCGGAAATTGTTTCATCCACAACCTCATCACGTAGTTATACTAAGCATAATTCAGATCCAGTTACACAAACCGCATCAGATAATTGAGCAGATTTTCATCTAATGTTCTATTTCCTAGAATTGCGTTACGGATCTCTATGCATAAGCAACAACATCAACCGATAAGGAATTTTAACAATTATCCAGAACTTACACAACACAGATAAATGGCTCTCAACCTCAATGATTTGGGAATACACTAAATGTAATCGCTTACCTGGAATAGATGGAGCCTAGGCCTTTAGTTCTTTCTCCTAGACCTCTTGGTGAGCTCACTGAATTCTGATCAATCTCCAGGAGCTTCGTGAATTTATTCGTCGCCTTCCCCCTCTCTTCTCAGCCAGCCAGAAATCTCCAAAAATCCAACCCCTCATTTGGTCCCTTCACTCCTATTTATAGGGGTTTTCTCGAGCCCCCCTTTTTTCTTTTTCCGATTTTTATTTTCTTCTTTATTCTTTAATTTTTATTTTTAGGTTTTTTAATTTTTCTTATTTTTCAGATTTTGATTTTTTTCAGATTTTTCTTTATTGCTTAATTTTTGATTTTCCCTGATTCCTTTTTACTTCCCTCATTTTTAGTTTTTTCTCAGATTTTTTTAATTTTTTAATTAAAGTTTTTTTTCTTTTGTAATTTACATTATTTAAATTATGGTTAATTAACTTTAGTGGTCGGGAACCTCAAACGTAATTGCATGTTTACAGTTTGCCCCTCTTTACTTATCTCCTGCCTGATAATGTGAGGGATGACTCTCTGGATTATCAGGACAGGGAATGAGTAAAGATGTGAACACATTACGTCCGAGGTGTCTCGGGAAGCCCTGGATTCGCTTGCGTGCCCTGACTAGGCTGTGGGCGCTGCCGATGTGCAGGCAAGACGTTGTGGAACCAATTTGTGAAGACGGGTGAGGGCAAAGGATGGGGTGCTTTGGCGGATCTTGTTTGGTCGAGCAAGGCGAGATGAGAGGACATTAACGGCCTGACATCCTAGATCGAGGGTGCAGAACTTAAAGATGCAATGGCCTGACAACATAGGCCTGGAAGCAGTAAACTAAACTAGATGGTGGCCTGACGACATAGGCCTGAAAGCAGAAATTTAAACATGCAATGGCCTGACAACATAGGCCGGAGAATGCGGAAATTTAAACATGCAATGGCCTGACAACATAGGCCTGGATGCAGTAAACTAAACTAGGTGGTGACCTGACAACATAGGCCCGAAAACAATAAACTAAACTAGATGGCGGCCTAACAATATAGGCCTGAAAGCAGTAAACTAAACTAGGTGGTGGCCTGACAACATAGGCCTAAAAGCGGTAAACTAAACTAGATGGTGGCCTGACAACATAGGCCTGAAAGCATTAAACTAAACTAGATGGTGGTCTGGCAACATAGGCCTGAAAGCAGTAAATCTAGACTAGATGGATGCCTGAAGACATAGGCTTGAAAGCAGGAAACTAAACTAGGTGGTGGCCTGACAACAAAGGCCGAGGGTGAAGAAATTTAAACATGCAATGGCCTGACAACATAGGCCTGGGTGCAGAAATTTAAACATGCAATGGCCTGACAACATAGGCCTAAAAGCAGTAAACTAAACTAGATGGTGGCCTGACAACATAGGCTTGAAAATGAGAAACTAAGCTAGATTGTGGCCTGACAAAATAGGCCTGAAAGCAGGAAAAGAATGAAGCATGCTATGGCCTGACAACATAGGCCAGTGAGCAGGAATGTAAGGATGCAATGGCCCGACAACATAGGCTTGGGTACAGAAATTTAAACATGCAATGGCCTGACAACATAGGCCTGAAAGCAGTAAACTAAACTTGATGGTGGCCTGACAACATAGGCCTGAAAGCAATAAACTAAACTAGATGGTGGCCTGACAACATAGGCCTGAAAGCAGTAAACTAAACTAGATGGTGGCCTGATAACATAGGCCTGAAAACGAGAAACTAAACTAGATTATGGCCTGACAACATAGGCCTGAAAGCAGGAAAAGAATGAAGCATGCAATGTCCTGACAACATAGGCCAGTGAGCAGGAATGTAAGGATGCAATGGCCCGACAACATAGGCCAGAGAGCAGGAAAAAAAGATGCAATGGGATGACCTACTAGTAGGCGCTTGAGGGGGAGAACTTTGCGACTTTTGTGTGCAGACTCTGACTTCCCAACTTTCCTCTAGCAATGATCGTATTCTTTAGAGTGAGCTAGACTTCGTGAACTGCTTGCTTCTTTTCTTGCTTTTACAGGCACATCGTTTGCACGCGCCATTCTTCTAAAAGATAAGATTTTAATCAGTAAGAACTTGCAGTTAAGAAAATTTCAACATACTCCGACTTTGAATAGCCAATAATGGTAATTGTCATTCAAAATTCAAGTGATTGCATTTTTCAATATACATTTAGACAAAATAAAATACAGTTGCATCTGGTAGGGAAATGTCAAGATGATGAAAATGATGCAGGTTATTTCATGGTTTACTGGTTTTGGCAGCATGGTTTTGCCTGGTGGGATGCCTTTGAGACGGTTAGTGCTAGTATTGTACTTCGACGACGTCTTCATGTGCTGCCAATCCAGCTTCTGAAGAAACAACATTTTGCCCCAGTTTGTTCGGCTTGCCCCAGACCGGTCTTGAACCTCTCGTTTTATTGTGTCCGAACTTAGCTCTGTTTATCACCTTTCAGAACCCCAGATGCTTGCCAATTTTTCCCTAGTATGAGGACCAGATCGTCATTTGACTGCTGGCTTGCCCCAGTGTGAACGGAAACCGCCTGTCACTCCCTTTTTAGCTTTCTTAACTAGAGGGATTGACTCCCCACAACTCCTCCTTTATTCATTTTATCGGTGCCGCTTTGCCTTGATTTTTGCCTAGGTCGCTTTCACAGATTCTCGACCTAGCTGGCTTTTTCTGCTTGAATCGCCCTAACTTTTGCCTAAGCCACCCTCGTGGGTTTTCGACCTAGCATGCTTTTTGCTTGAATTTCCCTAACTTTTTCCTAGGCCGCCCTTGCGGGTTTTCGACCTAGCAGGCTTTCTTTTGCTTGAATTTCCCTAACTTTTGCCTAGGCCGCCCTTGCGGATTTTCGACCTAGCGGGCTTCCTTTTGCTTGAATTGCCCTAACTTTTGCCTACGTCTCCCTTGCAGGTTTTCGACCTTGCGGGCTTCCTCTTGCTTGAATTGCCCTAAGTTTTTCCTAGGCCGCCATTGCGGGTTTTCGACCTAGCGGGCTTCCTTTTGCTTGAATTGCCCTAAGTTTTGCCTAGGCCGCCCTTGCGAGTTTTCGACCTAGCGGGCTTCTTGCTCTAAGCATAATACTTCTTGACGGCGTCCTAATTGACAGGGTTAGGCAAGTCTTTCCCGTCCATGTCGACCAGGATCAAGGCGTCTCCAGAGAAAGCCTTCTTAACTACATAAGGTCTGTGGTAGTTCGGAGACCACTTCCCTTGCAGCGCTTTCTGCATAGGCAAGAGTCGTTTGATCACCAAATCTCCTTCTGGAACTCCCGAGGATGAACCTTCTTATCAAATGCTTTCTTCATTCTTCTTTGGTATAATTGGCCATGGCCTATCGCTGCTAGCCTTTTTCCTTCGATTAGGTTCAATTGGTCCATTCGGATCTGCACCCACTCCGCTTCTTCCAATTTAACATCCATCAAGACTCTCAACGAAGGGATTTCCACTTCAATTGGGAGCACAACTTCCATCTCGTATACCAGCGAGAATGGCGTTGCCCCAGTAGATGTGCGGACAGAGGTCCGATATGCATCTAATGCATAAGGGACCATTTCATGCCATTCTTTGTACGAGAGTACCATCTTCTGGATGATCTTTTTGATGTTCTTATTGGCCGCCTTGACCGTTTCATTCATCTTCGGTTGATAGGGGGAAGAGTTGTGGTGCTGGATCTTGAATTGGCCACATAGCTCCGACATCATCTTGTTGTTCAAATTAGAGTCGTTGTCCGTGATGAGCTTGCTGGGCAGTCCATATCGGTAGATCAATTCTCTTTTCATGAATTTGACCACTACATTGCGAGTTACACTAGCATATGAAGCGGCTTCGACCCATTTAGTAAAGTAGTCAATGACCACCAGTATGAAACGGTGTCCATTGGACGCTTTGGGTTCGATTGGGCCGACGAAATCCATCCCCCACATAGCGAATGGCCAAGGAGATGACAATACATTCAATGACGTGGCTGGCATGTGGATGTTATCTGCATACACCTGGCACTTGTGGCAGGTCTTAACATGTTTGTAGCAATTGGCTTCCATGGTCAGCCAATAATATCCGGCTCTAAGAATTTTCCTTACCATGGCGTGTTCGTTGGCGTCAGCGCCAAAAGACCCTTCGTGAACTTCTTTCAAAATCTTGTCGGCTTCTGCTGTGTCTACACATCTGAGCAGAACCATGTCGTGGTTCCTTTTGTACAAGATCTCTCCGTTGAGGAAGAAACCTGCAGATAGTCTCCGTAAGGTCCTCTTGTCATTTTTGGACACGTCGGCAAGGTACTCTTTACTTTTCAAGAATTTCCGGATGTCATGGTACCAGGGCTTTCCATCTGGTTCCACCTCCACTGCTTGACAAAATATTGGTCTGGAGCGATGCTGGATGCGGATGACAGGCATATCTTCTTCTCGCTCGATTTCGAACATAGACGACAATGTGACTAGGGCATCAGCCAACTGATTGTCCTCCCGTGGTATATGTGAGAAGGTAACCTCCTCAAAATGTTCTAGCAATTCCTGGAGGCAAGCTTGATAAGGCACTAGCTTTGCGTCTCTAGTCTCCCACTTCCCCTTGACCTGGTGGATGACCAAAGGTTAATCACCAAAGACCTCTAGGCGCTTTACCTTAGCTTCGATTGCGGCTTGAATCCCTAAAATACAAGCTTCATACTCCGCCACATTGTTTGTGCAATCAAAAGCTAGTCAGGCGGTGATAGGTATATACTGCTTTTCTGGGGAAATCACTATAACTCTCATACCATGGCCCATCATATTGGACGCGCCGTCGAACAACATAATCCATCTTTCTCCTTCTGCCTTCTCTTCTTCATTAAATATCACCATCAAATCCTCATCAGGAAATTCTGGCTGCATAGCTTGGTAGTCATCCAGGGGTTGTTGGGCCAAATATTAAGCGAGCGCGCTGCCTTTGACAGATTTTGGCGTCACGTACAGGATATCATATTCAGAAAGCACCATTTGCCATTTTGCAATCCGTCCGGACAACGCAGGCTTCTCGAATATGTACTTGATCGGATCCATCCTGGATATTAGCCACGTGGTGTGGCTCAACATGTACTGCCTTAGGCGGTGTGCCGCCCATGCCAAAGCGCAACAAGTTCGTTCTAATAGAGAATATCTGACCTCGCAGCTCGTGAACTTTTTACTCAAATAGTATATCACCTGCTCCTTCCTTCCGATTTCATCATGTTGACCGAGCACACAACCCATCGATTTGTCCGTCATTGTCAAGTACAGTATCAACGGCCTTCCAGGGACTGACGGTACCAGAATCGGCGGGTTTTGTAAGTATGATTTGATCTTCTCGAAGGCTTCTTGGCAATCCTCATCCCAACTCATGGGTTGATTCTTGCGCAAGAGCTTAAAGATCGGCTCGCATGTAGCTGTCAACTAAAAGATGAATTGGGAGATGTAATTGAGTCTTCCTAAGAAGCCTCGGATTTGCTTTTCAGTTTTTGGAGCTGGCATGTGTATGATTGCTCGAGCTTTGTCGGGATCGACCTCGATTCCCCTCTCACTAACGATGAAGCCCAGCAGCCTCCCTGATTTGACCCCGAAGGTACATTTGGCTGGGTTCATCCGCAGTTGGAACTTTTGCAGCCTTTCAAACAGCTTCCGAAGGTTTGTGAGATGGTCATCTTCTGTTCGGGATTTGGCGATCATGTCATCCACGTAGACTTCTATCTCCTTATGGATCATATCATGGAACAGTGTTACCATGGCCCTTTGATAAGTTGCCCCAGCATTTTTCAATCCGAAGGGCATGACTTTGTAGCAAAAGGTTCCCCAGGCTGTAATGAAAGTGGTCTTTTCTCTATCTTCTTCGGCCATCTTGATCTGATTATAGCCTGAGAACCCATCCATGAATGAAAAATAGGAGAACTGGGCGGTGTTATCGACCAGCACGTCGATGTGAGGCAGCTTTAGTCTACGCACATTCAGACCTTTCCATCCTTCTTGGGGACCGGTACTATGTTGGCAACCCACTCAGGGTAATTTGCAACAGCCAAGAAATCGGCGTCAAACTACTTTCTCACTTCCTCCCGGATTTTCAGGGACATCTCCGGTTTCATCCTCCTTAGCTTCTGTTTGACCGGCACATACCCAGCTTTCATAGGCAGCTTGTGCTCTACTATAAAGGTATCCAGGCCCGGCATGTCTTGATAAGACCAGGCGAAGATATCACTATAGTCTTGTAAGAGCGAGACCAACCGCTCACGATTGTCTCCTGTGATGAGCGTGCCTATCTTGACCTCTCTTTTGTCTTCCTCGGTTCCCAGGTTTATCAAATCAGTGGGCTCCTAATGAGGTTCAATCACTTTAGATTCGCGCTCCACCAATCTCAACATTTCGTCGGTGGGTTCGCATTCAAATTCTGCCTAAGATTTTGGGAAAGAAAGAAATTTTGTTTGAAATTTGGGGAAATATGTGGTAGAATTAGAATTATAAGAAATTTGGGTTTAGATTGCAATTAGGGGAAAATTTTTGGGGTTAAATTGAAATTATGAGATTTTTATGGGTTATCTTACAATTAAAGGAAGTTTTGAGCGAGTAATTTTGAATCATAGGATTTTTTATGGGTCATTTTTATAATTATGGAAAGTTTTGGGGTTATTTTGCAATTATGGATAATTTAGGGGTAAGTTTGCAATTATGGAAAATCTAGGGGTCAAATTCTAATTAGGAACAATCTAGGGGCCAGTTTGCAATTATGGAAATTTTGGTGATCGGTCTGCAATTATGGAAATTATGGGGATCCATATGCAATTATGAGAAATTGGAATAATGAGACAGAGGCCAAAATGTGGCGTTTGGGGGTTCGAAGGCTGTGCACGAGACTTACAGAGGTAAGCGTCAACCACTTGATCCGACGCCCTTTTAGAGTTCATATGACCCAATTTTGATCTTAATATGACCCCTATAAATTGCATGGGAGTGCATGAGGTTTGCAATGGCTTTGGCTTCTCTTTATACGAACACATCATGTCCTCTTCCTTGAGACACACATTTGTCCACCAGGTTTACGAGACGCATGCCACATGGCCAGGATGCCCAGGTGGGTCAAGGGGAATAAGTGATGATCGAAGACGACGGGAGAATTACTTCACCTTCAGACACAGGGGGAAAGAAAGGGATAGCGGCTTGTACTTCCCTCTCCTTAGCTAGTCGCTATGTCTATGCCTTGGTAGGGAGGGATGAGAGTGGCTTAAGGTACTTGAATGCTCCAGTCTGCCTACGCTTCCGACTAACAGACTCGAAAGGGACAGGAACGAGGGAAAGCACGGCAGCTCGACGATTCAGAGCATTGACCTGAGGTGCTCTGTTTTATGCTTCGAAGGACGAATCAGAAGGGCAGAGGTGTGGAGCTCGCTAGGTTTTTTACGAATGGTGCTTCTTCTTGGTGATTGATGCTCGTCGCCTCAAGGTGAGCTAGGCGCAGAGGAACTGGATCTGAGCTGATTCGAGAGGTTTATCCTAGAACTGAGTTTGCGCTCCCCTGTTTCGTGTCTCCAATCGAACGACCGTCATGGCTTACTCGCGCATTGTTGAGACCTTCTCCAATCTCATTCGATCGGTCAAGCATAGGTGTTCGTCATCAGAGTGGACCGGGAACTAGCCAATGCAAGTTGTTTTTCACGATTGCATGTTGTTCTATGTTTTCTAACCTTCGGTTTTCCCAAATCCGGCATGGCATCAATTAAATCATACATGGATGCTAGTTTCCTCACACACAATCGACTATGTCTTAAGCGAATAATATGAATTGGTATTCTATAACCTACCGCGTTTAATCTTGAATCTTAACATAGATTCTACATTTCATCTTGCCGAGAGGAGAAAATCGGAAACAGTTAACACAAACATAGATCATACAACTAAAGTTCTAGCATGGAGCACTAACCTGTGCACGATGACGAACCAGGTCTTCTCCAATGGAAGTTTTGCTTGATCGACGAACGTTCACGAGAACTGGAAGGCAACGTCCGATTCGGATGCTCGTTCAAGAGCCCTTGGTTCTTCTCCGTCTTGCTCGCGCTTCTCCTTCTTTTGGAATCTCCAATTTAGAACACCTATATCTGCTTTTACCCTATTTCCCCGATTTTCTTCCAACCCCCCCCCCCCCACAATGGCACTATGCAGCCCTTTTTATAGCCTTCTCTCTCCGTCTCTTTCAGAATTTTCCATTTTCCTTATTTTCTCTTTTTTTGTTTTGATTATTTATTTGTTCCATAAGATAAGAGTTTTTACTTTTCATTATTATTGTTTACTAATTTATTTTAAATTATTTCTGATTTGCTTATTTGTTTTCTATTTATCATATTATTATTATTTTTTATTTTACATTTTTTGTTGTTTATGTATTTTTATCATATTTTTATTTTATATATGCATATTTCCTGTTTTATCATTATTTATTCTTGTTTTCAGATTTTTTATTTTTCAGATTTTATTTCAGATTTTTTTTTTATTTTTATTCTTATTTTCAGATTTTTTCCATTTTGGTTTTTATTTCAGATTTTTTGTTTTTTATTTATTTTTATTCTTATTTTCATATTTTTTCTATTTTGGTTTTTATTTTAGATTTTTTTTTGTTTTTAATTTTATTTCAGATTTTTTTGTTTTTAATTCTATATTTTCCTTTTATTTTTTCTTTATTTTTATTTTCTTTCTTCTTTTCTTTTTTGCTTCTTCTTTTTTCTTCTTTTTTCTCGGGATGTTTATTTATATTCAGTTTTTTTTTATTCTTTTCTCTCTTATTTCTTTTTTCCTTTTTATTCTTTTTTCATTTTTATTTTATTCATTTCCTCTTGCTTTATCATTTTTTTCTGCTTGCCTGTTTTTCTGTATATATTTTGTTTTTTTCCTGTTTAATCTAATATTCATTTATTATTTAAATTAGCGTCAGTTCGCTAAGAAATTTAGAGCCTCGGACACAATTGGATGTTTACAGTCATCATCATCACTATCATCATGCATCATCATCATTCATCGTCACCATCATCATCATCACCATTGTTCATCATCATCATTATCATCATCATCATAATCACCATCATCACCATTACTATGATATTCATTATCAAAACTTCGAATATCATCATCATCATGAATCCTATTCAGCCTTCTCAACATCATCATCATCATCATCACAATCGCCATCATTACCATCACTATCATCATTCGTTATTGACACATTGACTATCGTCATCAATACTATTTGTCATCCTCAACATCATCATCATCATCATCATCATCATCATAATAATAATAATAATAATAATAATAATAATAATAATAATAATCATCATCATCATCATTATCATCATTCCTCATCATTGTTCATCATCATTGTTGTTATCGTCACCCTCAACATCATTATAAATCGTCATCGTCATCTACAAACTGATCATCATCATCAATGTTTACCATAACTCATCATCATCACGTTCATTACTGTCATCATTCATCATCATGCTCATAATCATTCATCATCATGCTTATCATCGTTCATCATCATGCTCACCATTGTTCATCATCATCGTCATCGTTCATCATCATCTTCATCACAATCACTGTCATCACCATCATTATCATCATTCCTTATTGACACATTGAATATCATCATCATCATCATCATCATCATCATCATCATCACTATCATCATTCACCATAATGTCATCATCGTGCTCATCATCATACATCAACGTCATCATCAAAAATCATCGTCATCCAAAAAAAAATTGTCATCATTAACTTGTACAATAGTTCATCATCATCATCCTCATCAAGATCAAGATCATCATCATCATCACTATCATCATTCATCATCATGCTCCTCATCGTTCATCATTATCATCATCATAACTATCATCATGCTCATCATCGTTCATGATCATGCCCATCATCGTGCATCAGCGTCATCGACGTTCATCATCATCATCATCATCATCATCATCATCATCATCATCATCATCATCATCATTATCATCATCAATATCATCACAATAATCATCATGCTTATCATCATCATCACAATGGCCATAATCACCATCACTATGATCATACATTATCAACACATTAAATATCACCATCATCATCAATCCTATTCATCATCCTCAACATCATCATCACCATCATCATCAAGATCATCATCATCATCATCATCATCGTCATCATCATCATCATCATCATCATCATCACTATCATCAATCATCATTAGGCTCATCATCATTCATCATCAAGCTCATCATCGTTCATCATCATCACGATCACTATCATTATACATTATCGAGACAATCAATATCATCACCATCATCAATCCTATTCGTCATCCTCAACATCATCATCATCATCATCATCATCATGGATCACCATCGTTCATCGTCACCATCATCATGATCACCATTATGCATCGTCATCATCATCATCATCACTATCATCATGAATCATCATTGTTCATCGTCACCATCATCATGATCACCATTGTTCATTATCATCTTCATCATCACCATTACTATGATCATTCATTATCATCACATTGAATATCATCATCATCATGAATCCTATTCATCCTTCTCAACATCATCATCATCATCACAATCGCCATCATCACAATCATTATCATCATTCATTATCGACACATTAAATATCATCATCATCATCATCATCATCATCATCATCATCACTATCATCATTCATCATCATCCTCATCATCGTTCATCATCATTATTGTTATCGTCACCTCAACATCACCATAAATCATCATCATCATCTACCAAAAGATCATCATCATCAATGTTTACCATAACTCATCATCATCACCATCATCACTGTCATTATTCATCATCATGCTCATAATCATTCATTATCATGCTTATCATCGTTCATCAACATTCTCACCATTGTTCATCATCATCATCATCATCGTTCATCATCACAATCTTCGTCATCACCATCACTATCATCATTCCTTGTCGACACATAATGTCATCATTATCATCATCATTCATCATAATGTCATCATCGTGCTCATCATCGTACATCAACGTCATCATCGTTCATCATCATGAAAAATTATCATCGTCATCCACAAAAAAATCATCATCATCAACATTTATAGTAATTCATCATCATCATCATCATCATCATCATCCTCACTATCATCATTCATGATGCTCTTCATTGTTCATCATCATGCTCACCATCATTTATCATTATCATTATCATCATCATCATCATCATCACAATCGGCATCATCATTCATTGTTAACACATTGAATATCATCATCATCAATCCTATTCATCACCTCCTCCTCCTCCTCCTCCTCCTCCTCCTCATCATCATCATCATCAAGATCAACATTATCATCATAACTATCATCATGCTCGTCATCATCCATCATCGTACATCACCATCATGGACGTTCATCATCATCATCATCATCATCATCATCGTCATCGTCATCATCATCATCATCATCATCATCATTATCATCATCCAGATCATCATCATAATCATTATGCTAATCATCGTTCATCATCATGCTCATCCTCATCATCACAATCGCCATAATGATGACGATGACTATGATGATAATGTTGAGGATCACGAATAGGATTTATGATGATAATCATATTCAATGTGTGGATAATGAATGATGATAGTGATTTTGATGATGACTATTGGGATGATGATGATCAACAATAATAATGATGATGATAATAATGAATAGTGTTGATGATGATGATGATGATGATGATGATGATGATAATGACGATGATGATGATGATGATGATGATTATGATGATGATGATGAATAATGATGTTGATATTGTTAAGGATGAATAGGAGTGATGATTATGATGATATTCAATGTGTCGATAATGAATGATGGTAGTGATGATGATGATTATTACTATTATGCTGAGGATGACGAATAAGATTGATGATGATGTTGACGATGACGATTGTGTCGATAATGAATGATGATAGTTATGGTGATGAAGGCGATTGTGATGATGATGATGAATGATCATGATCATGATATTGATGATGATGATAATGATGATGATAATGATGGTGATGATCATGATGATGATGACAATGATGATGACCAACAATGATGACGAAGATGATGATGAGGGTGATGATGAACAATGATGATGATGATGATGATGATAATGGTGATGAATCATAACGATGATGATGATGATGGTGATGATTATGATGATGATGATGATGAACGATGATAAAGATGATGATGATGATGATGATGATGAACTATGGTAAACATTGATGATGATGATTTTTTTGTGGATGACGATCATGATTTATGATGATGTTGAGGGTGACGATGATAATGATTATGATGATGATCAGAAACATAATGAATGATGATGACCATGATAAGGAGTGATAATAGTGACGATGGTGATGATGATAATGTTGAGGATGACGACTGGGAATGACGATGACAATGATAATGATTATGATGATGATCATAAACATAATGAACGATGATGACCATGATGAGGAGTGATGATAGTGATGATGATGATGATGATGATGATGATGATGATGATGATGATGATGTTGAGGATGACGACTGGGAATGATGATGATCATTATATTAAATGTGTCGCTAATGAATGATGATAGTGATGGTGATGATGGTGATTGTGGTGATGATGATGATGATGATGATGATGATGATGATAATGATTATGATGATGATGATGTTGATGATAATGTTGAGGATAACGAATAGGATTGATGATGATGATGATGATGATGATGATGATGATGATGATGATGATGTTGAGGATGACAAATAGGATTGATGATGATGATGATATTCAATGTGTCGATAATGAATGATGATAGTGATGGTGGTGCAGGAGAATTGGATGATGATGATAATAATGAACAATGTTGATGATGATGATGATGATGAGGTTGACGATGACGAATAAGATTGATGATGATGATGATATTTAATTTTTCGGTACTGAATGAGGATAGTGATGGTTGTGATGAGGATTGTGATGATGATAATGAACAATGATGATCATGATCATGAACGACAATAATGATGATGATGGTGATGAACTAAGGTAAAAGTTGATGATGATGATTTTTTTGGAGACGACGATGATAATGATGATGATGATGATGATTACTAATACAACCCACTTGGGAGAAGGAGGATGGACCTAGTTCGAGGTGGAATTGAAGCTCAAAATTCTGAGCAGTTTTGGGAGCTCCTCAAATTTTGTTCAATGTAGCACAAAAATTGTGCATAGAAATGAAAAGGCAATGAAACATAAATTTGCAGAATGTAAAAGAAGGAATTGGGGAAGGTGATTGCAAGAATTAAAGGCTGGAAATAAAGTGCAGAAATGGAAGAAAATGCAAAACGAAAATGACCAGAATTAAAGGGGAAAGGGGCTAAAAATTAAAGATATAAACAAAGAACCAGAATTGTAAATTGCAAGAAGGTAAATGACAGAATGTAAATTGCAAAAAAAAAATTCCTAAGCTAGGCGCCACTCCACTAGCTACAGGAAGCTAGGAAGATAAGCCAAGTTCCACCACATTGGAGGCTCCAATTATAAGGAAAGGGGTCTTGACCTCAAGAACAAGCAAGAGGAGAAGAAAGAGAAGAGAAAACTGCTGTCTCAAGGGAATTCTCGGAAACCAATAGTATAAAATGACCAAAGGTCCCATTTGCTTACATTAAGCCCTTATTTATAGGAAAAAAGGACGGGCTGCTTGGTTGTGGGTTTGGGCTGCCCTTAGCTGATGTGTGTAAACATCCAATTATGTCCGAGGCCCCTCCCCCTTCAGTTTTAAAATTAATCAGCGAATATTTAAACTAATCAAGAAACTATTAATAACTTAAAATAAATAAATAATTAATCAAGAAGAAGAAATGATAAACAAAAAGCAAAAAAAGAAATGAACTAGTAAAAAATATACAAAAATAAAATTCTGAAAAGGTAAGAAATAATTAAAATCAATAAATAAAATATTAAAAACAAAAAGAGAAAGAAAAAAAAACAAAACGATATAATGATAAACCAAATATAATGCAAAAAAAAGGAGAAAAAATAATAATAAAATAAACAAAATCTGAATAGTAAATAGAAAGAAAAAGAAATAAAAACAAAAAGAGAAAAAAAATATAAAACAAAACCAATTTTGAAAACTAAAAAGGGGGAAAATAAAAGAATAAAAAATAAAAATAGAATTCACAAAATATAAAAAAAAATTAAATTAATAAAAGAAAAATATTAAATATAATAAGAAACAATTAAAAAAACAAAAAAATAAATTTAAAATAGAAAAATGGAAAAACAAATATATTATAAAAATTGAAAACTGAAAATAAACAACAAAGAGATAAAAACCAAAAATATTAAATACCAGAAAAGGAGAATAAAATATAGAAAACTAAAAAACAAGAAAAGAAAAAAAACAAAAGAAATAAAAACAAAAACAAAAATCGAAAAACAGAGTCTAAAAAAAACTAGAAAGAAAATAATAAACAGTGGACGTATAAATGCATGGAAAAAACAAGAAAAAAGGGGCCTTTTTTTTTGCCATCAAGATCAAGGAGGCCTTGAGGGAGAATAAATATAAAAATAAAGGGTGAATAAATAAAGCTACTCTTAATTATTTCATTCAAACTTCAAAACCCTCAAATTATTTGTGCATAGCATGCATTTTCATTCATTCATAAATTTATCATTGAAAAAAGAGATTTTGAAAAATCATCCCATTCATACCCATTTTGCATCAACATCTTTATCATTCATGATTTTTGCATTCAAATTATTTTTCGAAGAAATTAATTTTTAACTTTAAAAGAAAATTAGAGAAAGACTCCCTCGACATCTTTATAGAAACAAATCACAATCAGGAATCAAGGATAAGCTGGAGAGACAAAATGAGGAGTTGAGAAATGAGGTTAGGACTTTGAAAGAGCAGATGGCCAAGCTGATGGAGGCCATCCAATTGTCAAAACAGAAAGATGTTCCAGGAGAACCAACTAACCCATTTTTATCCTCCTGGTTTCACTTCACAAAACCCGACACCCTTAGTCATCCCTCCATAAACCGAAGGGGTTCATTATGGGTTTCCTCATGGGCATGCATACACACAAACTCAAACACAAGCCCAAACACATAACCTACCTCCAAACACCATCTCACAAGCTTACCAAGCCGCCGTTGGGGGAACGCACCCTATGTTCACCCAAGGGCCTCACCCTGGGCACGTACCATCTTCTCATCCCCACCACATGCCTGAGGGATACCCAAACCATCCTTCTAAGGAGGATACAAAAAAGTGAAAAGTACTAGAAGACAGGATCCAGGCAATTGACGGGAACGCTTATGAAGCCAGGGATGCATCTGATTTGTGTTTAGTTCTTGACATGGTCATCTCCCTATATGCATGATGATAAGCTGCTTGTCCATTTCTTTCAAGACAGCTTAACTGGGGCTGCTGCCAACTGGTATACTCAGCTAGAGTGGACCCATATTCGTTCATGGAGGGACCTAGCTAATGCCTTTATGAAACAATACCAGTACAACATGGAGATGGCTCTGACAGAACTCAGCTCCAAAATATGGCCAAGAAGGGAGACGAGACCTTCAAACAGTATGCTCAAAGATGGAGGGAGTTAGCTGCTCAGGTAAAACCTCCTCTATCCGAAAAAGAGATGGTCAGCACGTTCATAGACACACTCCAAGATCCTTTCTATGACAAGATGATCGGTAGTATGACCACTAGCTTCTCCGATGTCGTCATCATTGGAGAAAAGATCGAAGGTGGCGTGCATCGTGGGAAGATCGCGCAAAAGCCTACAGGCACAGTCAATGCTTCCACCGGATCAGGAAAGAAGAAGACAGGAGAGACTCACTATGTGGCTTCGGGTCAAGGCCCGTACACTCTTCAAGTGGCACCTTATGGTCCAGTTGGCTTCCGACCACCACCATACACACCCTACATGCCATATCCTTACATCGCCGCCACATACCAAACACCATACCCACCAACTTACAACTATCCAACACAAGTCCGATCACCAACACCATACATGGCCCAAACACAAGCCATAAACCAAAATCCTAACAAAGGCCAGAAAAAGGAGAAAAAGCCTGTCCAATTCGATCCTATTCCGATCTCCTATAAAAAGCTGCTACCTTGCCTAATCCAAAACTCGCTGATTGCTCTTTCCCCTTTGAAGCCTCAAGAGCCACCATATCCTAATTGGTACAATCCAAATGCTAGATGCGACTACCATGCAGGTTTCATTGGTTATTCTACCAAGGATTTTGTAGCACTGAAGCGTAAGGTGCAAAGCTTAATCGATGCGAAACGGCTGGATTTTGGGAAGCTTGCTCCTAACACAAAACAATCCATTGCCAAATTATGGGAATCCAGCAGCTAGCTGAAAGAAATCAAAGTAGCACAATAGGATGCCCTGTATTAGGGAAATCATCCAAGATTTGTCATACTTTTCAAAGTCAATCTGTTGTAAATAAATCTCAATAAATACAAAATTTACATTTTTCATACTTCTTGAGCATGTGTTTTACCTTATTGACTTGTCTTGTTAAAATTTACCATTCTTTCTATCATTCAAACTATTTCTTATCCTTACCCAACAATAAATACCTGTTGATGACAATGTCAATGCTGTAATAAATAATCTTGAACGTCTAATTAATCAAGCTCAAAGAGAAAAACCCAATGAGGAAGCAGAATAAACAACCAGGGATTCTAGATCACCATTCAAAATGTCTTGTCAAATAAAAATATCCCGCTGGAACAAAGTTCAAATCCAGGAAAAATTAGGGATGCAAAATAAGATCTGCTGAATTGGAAACCAAATGATCCCGGCAAGATTAGTACCTGACTACATAAAATTTAAGAAAAAGAAGAAAGCTCGCTGATTTAAAATCAAAATGATCCAGGAAAAATTAGGGTTAAAAGTCCAAAATTTAAGAAAAAAGAAAAGGAACCTGCTAGATTAAAAATCAAAGATGATCCAAGAAAAATCAAGGTCAAAAATGTCAAATAAAAAGAGAAAGGAAGAGACCTGTTGGATTACAATCAAAATAATCCAAGCAAAAGTAAGGTCAAAATTCAAAATAATGATCGACAAAGTCATGATCCAGAAAAGGTCTTGCTGGGTTGAATTACGGAAACAATTCAAGCAAAATTAGGATCAAAACAAAAGCCCGCTAGGTCGATAATCCTCAAAAATGACCTAGGAAAAAGTTAGGGCACAATCAAGCCAAAGCTCGTTAGGTTGACAATCGACCTAGGAAAAAGTTAGGACATCCAAACAAAGAGCCCGCTAGGTCAAAATCCCTCAAAAATGACCTAGGCAAAAGTTAGGGCACACAAACAGAAGCCCGCTAGGTTGAAAATCCTTAAAGGTGACCTAGGCAAAAGTTAGGGCACTGAATCAAGAGCCCGCTAGGTTGAAAACCAGTAAGGGCGGTCTAGGCAAAATTAGGGCAAACAAAAGGCCTGCTGGGTTGAAAACCCCAAAACTACCCAGGCAAAATTTAAGGTCAACCAGGAATCCAAGCAAAATTCAAATGCTTCTGCTCCTCCCAACTCCTAAAATTGGGGCAAAATTTTTTCCATTTCTCAAGTTTGGTTAATTTGGCAATCGAGATTATGAAAAGCAGCATTGGCATGCTTCACCAAAGGTGCCATTTGGGCAATCAGATCTACCTCTCCATCCTTCTAAAACTGGGGAAAATTTTTTCCATTTATTTGAATTAACATTTTCCATCAAAAAATGCCATTAGGGCAATCAAACCAACATTCTTCACCCTTTCAAATATACTACCTTCTCCCATTAAACCATTCAAAAACACTTTTGCATACCTCAGAGGTACACATGCTAAAAGAGATCTGAAAACTGTAAAAGATAAAAAGATCGATTTTGAAAATTCATGACAAGTTGGATGACTCCTCAACCTTTGCAACAGGGGATGATCGCTCCCACAAAGTCATCCTCCTGCAAATCACGATGCCACTCAAGAAAGGAAGAGTGTGTCTCATGCAATAATGCTGACCAGTGTTGGGTCTCAAGGACCTAGAAAGGAAATTCAAAATTGGTCCAAAAGTCAAAAGACAGGTCAATCTTGCTCATCTTGAATCTTGATTTCCTTATATCAACTATAAGGTTGTTGGGGAAGAAGTCGAATCAAAAATCACGAATTAAACAAAAGTTTTCCAATCATCTCATGGCACACATCACATGGCATCCATTCCATTAAAAAATCAATTCCAAGCATCATTCAAAATATTGCATTCTTTTGCATTCATTTAAGCATTGTACATATCATTTCAAATCTTCTCTGCAAAGTGGGTGTCAATCACCCAAACCCATCATAATTTAATCTTTAAACTGGGGAAAACGCTTGCCCAGAAAATCCTAAATTAAGGTAACTCTCACTTCTCGAAAAAGCAAATCAAAATCAACTTAGGGCAAATGCTTGCTCAGAAAATTCAAGTTAAGGCAATCCTCAAGTTAAGAAAAGTGGGGCAAACGCCTGCCCAGAAAATTCAAATGGAGGCGATCCTCAGTTATAAGAAGAAATCCAAAACTGGGGAAAACATTTTCCCATAAAATTCAAATTGAGGACAATTCTCAATTGCCAGAAAATGATGAAATCAAGAATCAAACTGGTGCAAAATGTTTGCCCAGAAAAGACAATTTGGGGCAAACCCGATTTCTAAAACATCAAATATTAAAGCTGGGGACCAACGCCCGTCACGAATGTTCAAAATGGAACAACCCAATTCAAAATTCAAACTGGGGCAAGGATCTTTACCCAACACCCCCTTCAAATCGAGGCATTCCTCGATGGCCAAAAGTCACTTAAACTGGGGCCCATATTCCTTCAAGAGGAAGCAATCATCAAAAGCTAAAGGAACCCTAGAGTTCAAGGCAGAACCAGCAAGCTATTCAAGTTTATTCGAGATAAAAAATCGTTGAGTAATGTTGTTCAAAACAACTAATTACTCTCTCGCCTGCCTTAACAGGTAGCTTTCATTTTCCTTCACCTGCATTAACAGGTCATCCCGGCTGTGCTTGTCTCCACAGGCCATCATCAAGTTAGCTTAGATCACTCTCTTACCTACCTTAACATGTCCCTTCTCTTCCTATTCTCTCACCTGTCTTCACAGGCCATTCTTTCGAATTAGCTTAGATCACTCACTCACCTATCCTAACAAGTCGCTTTCATCTTACCTGCCTCAACAGGTTTCTTTTCAGTTCAAAGTGTATACATGTCTTCACAGGTCCTTCTATTCCTTCCTGTCAATAATAGGATCAAATCCCATTTACCTTCCACCTGTCTCCACAGGTCATTCCCCCCTTTATCTGTCTTCACAACCCATAGCTTCAATTTAATATTTTCCACTTCGCCTGTCTTAAACAAGGCTCGCATTGTTCCTGGAAACAACAGGATTTCATCAATTACATTTATCCAGGCAACGACTGGATTTCGTTTGCATTTATCCTGTCAAGCGAGATTTCATGTTTAAATTTCAGCATACATCCTATCAAGCAGGATTTCGTTTGCATTTATCCTGGCAATAGCAGGATTTCATTTGCCTCTTCCCGTCAACAACGGAATTTTCATCAAGTTTACATTTCTGCATTCTTGGCCTATGATGTCAGACCATCCTCTAGTTTACATTTCTGCATTCTTGGCCTATGATGTCAGGCCTCCTTCAAGCTTTCTTTTTTGCATTTTGGCCTATAGTGTCAGGCCACCATTAAATTTACATTTCTGCATTTTTGGCCTATGATGTCAGGCCATCCTCTAGTTTACATTTCTGCATTTTTTTGGCCTATGATGCCAGGCCATCCTCAAGTTTACATTTCTGCATTCTTGGCCTATGATGTCAGGCCCCCTTCAAATTTTCTTTTCCGCATGTTGGCCTATAGTGTTAGGCCATCATCAAATTCGTCAAATTGTTTCCTCACCTCCTCTCGGATTTTCAGGGACATTTTTGGTTTCATCCTCCTCAACTTCTGTTTGACCAGCACACACCCGGCTTTCATAGGCAGCCTGTGCTCTACTATAGAGGTATCCAAGCCCAGCATGTCTTGATAAGACCAAGCGAAGATATCACTATAGTCCGGTAAGAGCGAGATCAACCGCTCGCGATTGTCTCCTGTGATGAGCGTGCCTATCTTGACTTCTTTTTTAGCCTCCTCGGTCCCCAAATTTATCAAATCACTGGGCTCTTGACTAGGTTCAATTATCTTGGATTCGTGCTCCACCAGTCTTAACATCTCTTCGGTGGGCTTGCATTCAAATTCTGCCTCCTCATCGGCCTGATTAACAATATAGCTGAAATCGCCTGATACAATACTAGCACTATCATCGCAAGGCGAGTTTTGGTCGAATCTGCATATTGTAGCTAAAAAGGAAGAATAAGATTTGTGTATATTGCACAGAGAGAGATATAGTAGAGGAAGAAAAGTGGAGGTTTTGGGATAATTGCAACTATATTTCATTCGTCAAAAAGTTTATGCAAGATATTTGAAAAGAATTTTACTATGACAATTACACAATTACATTTGAATTGAATCAAAAGTCAAAGGTAGTTCAATAGTTTCCCAATTGTTCAGCTCATGTCTTGGGGGATAGGCTGTCACTAGATCTTTAATGCTCCATGTCTCTTCCCCTTCTATGGCTGCAATCAAATCTGGGCTTTCGAACCCGGCGCTTCGGAAGCTTTAAGAGATGTGGCACAGAGGGACCCTACCGCTCTGAGGTTTCAGCACTTTGTCTTCTTCAGTGGGCTCATATCCTAGCCCATATCGCCTCCGGTTCTTGTTTAGTGACAAAGGCTGAGACAAGCCGTCGTTGTTTTGCCCCAGTTTATTGTCGGGCCTGAACCCGTTTCTCAGCATTACTCGGGCCATCATCATGTGGGCTTTGGGGGGCCGCCTTCGGTCAACCACATCTCCCTCCTTGATAGTAGTGACACTGGCCACCTCCAATGCTTGGAAGTGGGTCTCCAAGGCCTCTTCGGCCACTTCGATGTACGGAGAGTTGGTGGGCTTACTGACCAGATAGTCTTCCTCTGCAGAGACGATGATCAGCTTATCCTTTGTAATGAACTTCAGCTTTGGGTGCAGGGTTGACGGTACCGCCTTGGCGGAGTGAATCCAGGGCCTTCCTAGCAGGCTGAATGTCCATAATTTGGAAGGTGATATTGAAGACCACCGGCCCAAATTGAACTGGAAAATCCACCTCGCCTATGACTTCTCTTCTAGATCCATTGAAGCCTCTTACTACCATTGAGCTTGGCCTTATAAGGACCCCTTCATGCGGCAGCTTTGAGTGTGTCAGCTGAGGCATTACATTCAGTGAGGAACCGTTGTCTACCAGGACTCTAACTAGAATATGGTCCAGACACTTTACGGATATGTGTAACGCCTTGTTGTGCCCGGCTCCCTCATCCGGAATTTCCCCGTCAGCAAAAGTGAGGAAGTTTTTGGCGGTGATGTTGCTGGCAATTCCTTCGAATTTGTCCACAGAGATGTTCTGGACCACGTGAGCCTCATTTAGTACCTTCAGTAGTACCTTTCGGTGGGGCTTCGAGTTTATCATCAGAGTCAGCAACGATATCCTGGCCGGTATACGGTTCAACTGCTCCAGCACCGTATATTCGCTCTGCCTGATCATTTTGAGGAATTCACAAGCATCCTCCTCAGAGACAAGTCTTTTTAGCTCTTTTTCCTCTTGTTGCCGGCTGCTCTTGGGTTCCGGGCCCGCTAGTATTGCCTCGCCGCAAGGCAGTTTTCTCTTTTCCTCCGCGGGGGAGTAGATGCGATCACTCCTGGTCATGCCCCCGACCCAGGCTATGTTCACAATACTAGGAGTCAAATCCTCCGAGACCTTCTTCTCTTGTCCTTCCTCTACCTTGCCGCCGGACACCTCTACATTGTATTTCCAGGGAATTTCCTTATTGCTTTGATATGGAAATGTCCCAGGAACTTTGATTGTAACAAGCCTCATCCTCATTGGTGTTGGTAGTGCCAGTGCCTCAGTGTATCGGATGACCAGGGGTCTAGGCTGTCCGGGGAAGGATTCGCCGGCCATGTTCACTTCCTCTTCTACCTCGATACAATTTACCGAGGGCCCCGCTCCTCTGTGGTTTGGCAAGGGGTTATTTCAAGGCCAAGCAATTCTCGGTGGAATGTCCCACTATCCCGGCGTGGTATTCGCACTTAGCCTCCGGGTTGTACCACTTGGGGTATGGGGGTTCCAGTGGCTTCATGGAACACAGTGCAATTAGTGAGTTTTTAATTAAACGGGGCAGCAGCTCCGAATAACTTATCGGAATGGGATTGAATTGCACTATTTATCGGGGGTTATTTGTTTTTTGTTGGGGTGGGTTAGAGTTGGTGTTTGGTGTCCATGGTCTAGGAGGTTGTTGAGGGAATGTTGGTTGCGAACGAAAAGTCTCTTGTTGAGGAAATGTTTGTGGGGGTGGAGTCATGAATGGAGGGTTGGATTGGAATGGATTAGGTGGGTTGTAGATGGGCTGATAGGAGGGTTGGGTCGCGGCCACCATGTGTGGGTGTGCCTGGTATTGTGGGTGGTAAGGTGCTTGGTACGCGGTTGGAGGTGCGGCGGTAGCATGGTTCGGACTGGCCGAGACATAGTAAGCCTCTGCCTCTTTCTTTTTCCACGAATTGTTTGTCGGCTTCTTTACATTGACGCTGCCGACAGTGTTGTGCATGATCTTGCCTCGGCGGAGGCCATTTTCTACACGTTCTCCGATCAACACCATATCAGAGAAGTTGGCAGATACACTGCCCACCATCTTGTCATAGAACGGCGTTGGGAGAGTCTCCATGAATGTGCTTATCATCTCCCGTTCCAGCAGTGGAGGTTGAACTTGGGCGGCCTGCTCCCGCCACCTCTGCACGTATTCTTTGAAGGATTCATTCTCCTTCTTCATCATGTTCTACAGCTGGGTGCGGTCTGGAGCCATCTCCATATTATATTGGTACTACCTTAGGAAGGAATCCGTCAAGTCCTTCCATGTGTGGATGTGCACCCTCTCCAGCTGGGTATACCAGCTGGCTGCTGCTCCCGTCAAGCTGTCTTGGAAGCAGTGAATGAGTAGCTTGTCATCGTGGGAGTATGAGGCTATCTTTCTGCAGTACATTGTAAGAGGGCTTTTTGGGCAGCCAACGCCTCTGTATTTTTCAAATTTGGGGGTCTTCAACTTAGGTGGTATGACAACATCAGGAACGAGGCAAAGATCAAAAGCCTCAACCGTTCCATAACCGCTTCCTTCTATCGCTCGCACCATTTCCTCAAAAGCCTCGACCGTTCCATAACCGCTTCCTTCTATCGCTCGCACCATTTCCTCCAAGTGTTTCCATCTCCCACTGAGATGGGCTTCTTGCTTAGCTGGCCTCGGCTAAGGTCCGGTCAAGGGTTGGCCAGCATGGTGGGGTGAGGTGTATTGTCCCTCAGGTCTAGCAGCATGACCATAGGGATGCGGCTGATGTGGGTTTGTTGGATGGGTTGCGACTGGGATGGAATATGTAGGGTCTTTGGTGATGGTCGTGTTCATGTGGGTGTTGTCGGGGTTAGCGTTGTGCGGGTATGTGGTTGGAAGGTTAATATGAGGAGGGAGAGAGGGATTTATGTGTACCGGGATAGCAGAGGATGTGCTTGTGTGGTAGGGATAGGTCGGTGGATTCATGTATGTAGGGTGAGTCTGAGGTTGATAGCCTGAGGTGGGAGCAATGTAGGTTGGCGGGTTGATGTGATGAGGGTGAGTGGTTGGGTTGCTGTGTGGTGGCCCAACAGGAGGGTTCGGATGGTATTGGTGAGTGGCGGGGTTGATGTGGAGTGGATGTGGAGCGAGATTTTCACCAGCTGAAATCCCTTGGGAGCCTGGCCCATAGTGAGGCTCATAGCCCGATGGCAGCCCATATGGCCACTCTGGTTCAGCTACCGCCTGAAACGGCATTGATGCGGCAGCAGCCCCCGGTGCCTCTGTCCCCGAGGGTCCCTCCATACCTTTTTCTAGCAGCTTCATCAACTTGGAGACCTAATCTTTCAATTCGGCCACCTCGTTCCTCAACTCCTCGTTCTGAGTTTCTAGTTCACTCATGATTTTTGCTCGTGATCTAGTGCTATAAGAATGTCGAGGAAGTCGTGAGTCCACTATTTTGTTATCTGAAGGTTAAAACCAAATTAATTAGTGGTTAATTATGACAAAAGAAAATTTAGACATGAAATAAACTATGGAGGGACCAGTTCCTCATTGACCATTATTCTTGATCGGGTGTGCTTTCGGCGTTTTGAGCATGAAATAGAAATTAATGCAGAATCATATGCGGAGCGGAATTAACTTCATTCAAGCAAACTGAAATCATTTTACATCTTGGCCTTCCTGTTTGGCCAATACAATGTATTTGTTCATTCTTAAAATTAGGTTTCTACAAAACTAAATGAACTCTTCAACTTCCGGAGGGGTGTGGAGCGGGTGCAGCGAGGTTTCCACCTTCTTGAGCAGCTGTGGCACTTCTTCGATAGCTGTGTTTTCTAGACTAGCCAGTCTCTCAAAACACCTAGTCCAGTGATTGGTTGTGTCCTTGTACCACTTGTTTTCGTCCTATATATCACTGATGCCCCTCTGTTGCATCCGGATAACCTCGATGACATTCCACTTCTCTTCGTTGACCTTATTCTGCCATGCCTCCAGTAGCCCGTCAATCTGTTTCTTCATCTTATCCACTCGTTGCAGCAGGTCATTCCTTTCTTCTATAACATAGTCTGCTTCCATCTGGATCCTATCCTTCACTGTGAGGAGTTGGTTTTTCTCTTCTCTGATTGCGCGGACTTTGGCCCTCACCTGCTCTAGGACATTTCTCAGTTGGTGGTTTTCTTGGAGCGCAGCATCCCTTTCTTGTGCCCTTATCCCAAGCTCTTTGTTGGCTGCTTACAAATTAAGATGAACTCGGGAGGCACGCTCACGCTCGCCTTTTTGCTGCTCTCGAATGTTTTCCATCGCGGCCTCGCCTTCTTGATTTCTCTTTTCAGTGTAGCGCATTCTTGCCGTGATTTTAGTAACTCCTCCTCCAACTGGTTGTTCTTCCTGCTCATCGCTTCTAATTTTTCTCTTAGGCTCTTGACAACTTCATCCTCGAATACCGCAGCAGATGGTTTGCTTCCGGACGTGGTGGTCGGAGGTTGGAATGGCAACTTAATCCGTTGCACCCTATTTCTGACTCACTGCTTGTATTCTTCTTTGGCAGCGCAGCTTCGGACCCCTAGGTCCTTTCCCCTACGGGTGACAGTCTCCCATGCTTCCCGGACCTTTCGGAGACCCTCGGCAAAATCCCCTTCATACTTCAATAGAAAAGGGCTCAAGAGCTCATCTGATGGGGGTCCCCTAATGGGGTAGGCCAGTTGCCTTTGCCCCAGTATCGGGTTGTAGCTGATGCAGCATCGGATTCCCATGAGCGGTACATTTGGAAACCCCTTGCAGTGGTAGATCAGCTCTGTTCTTTGTTGCCAAGCCGGCTACCATCTGACCTGCTCTTCTGTCAAACTGGCGAAGTGGGCTGCCCATTCCTCATTGTTCATCGGCTTGATCTGGTAGCACAAGATATCAAATATCGTACACTGCACCTTCATATTTCTCTTGAAAGTGTGAGCGGTCACCCATATATACAGCATCAGTAGGCAGCAGATGAGTTTCTTCCCCTTCCCCTCATGGAAAAGGTTCATTGTATAATAAACATCGGCTAACAGGGCAGTGGCAGGGCTTTCAGCCCTGCTCTTTTGAGCCAAGAAAATATCGACCGCGTTTAAGTCCACGAAGTATTCTATGCCCAGAAAGAGTACCAGCCCATAGATGGTGAGGGCTTGTACGTCCATGTAGGTGTCCCACTGGTGGCTGTCGGTCAGATGCTTCATGTAGGCCTCTAAGAACCCTCGGGTGAATCCCTTGGCTTGATTCTTCCCTTGGTAATCTGTTAGCCGGTCGTCAGATTGTAGACCCAAAGCCTGCGCGGCAGCTTTGAATGAAGCGTGGTGCTCTAGGTGATTGTAAGGTCTACACCCCTCCAAAGGCAGATCTAGAATCTGTTCAATTTCTTCAAGGGTGGGTACCAACTGGAAATCTGAGAAAGTAAAGCACCAGAGAAGGGGATCGTAATACTGTACCATCTCCATGAGGGCCCCCTCCTGTACCCTAACCTTCAGTAGTTTCAACACATTGCCATACCTTTTGATGAATGACATCTGCTGGATGCTCGTTAACTTGTTTCCGAAGGTCTCTAAACTGGTGAAATCTGTTAGTTTGATCCCAACCCGTCTTCTTTTTCTCAATTGCCCGGATTCTGTATTAATTTCCATTTTACCTCTTTCAACAGTCAATGAGAACCTAGTCCCTCAAAGTGGAAAGAAAAGAAAAGGAAAAAGACAAAAATAAACATGTTAGACAATTGATTAAAATGAAACTAAATGCATGAAGAAAAACGACAGCTACGATGACTTTATGATACAAATGTTACACATATTCCCCTCTTTTCTCTTTTTTTCCTTTTTCTTCTCTTTTGTTCCTTCACTCTTTTTCATTTTTCCTTACTTTCCGTACTTTTCATTCCCTTCCCTTTTTTTCTTTTTTTTTCTTCTCTCTCCCCTTTTCTTTAGTTTCCATTTTCTCTCTCTTCTTTTTTTTTTTTCATTTTCTCGCTTCTCAACTTTTTCATACCCTTCTTTTTTCTCTTTCTTTATCGCCCCAATTGTGGATAAATATAAAACAAACCAGAATTGGTGATGAGTGCCCTCCTTTTATCCTACTCGGGTAACCTGTCTTAGGGATCTATGGCCTTTTATGCATGAACCTCTCATAAGGTGGTCAGTAATCCTAGGGTATAAAAGGTCACTAAAGCCAAGTTCCAATCCGTAATACTTTCCACAACAGTAGAAAAAGCTACCAGTTGTAGGGAATTACGAATAGGACACACTCTAGCTGGGATTTTCGTTATAGTCAAACAGGACGTAAGCCCCAAAGTGACACCACTAGATCCCTCTAGTCCTAAGCAACACTCGGACCCGGGTACGGGGCCCCACTCATGACAAAATGTGTATGAAATGCATGGAGGGCACATTATTTTGGGATACCTGCAATTGGGCAAATTGTACAGATATATTGCAGAATTTAAAACAGTTATTATTCGTCTACCCAAGGGTTACACATAGAGTAATCAAACAAGAAATAGATAAGCGAATAAATAAGTTGTCCAAATAAAAAAAAAGGGATCAATACAACACACATTCAATTAACGGGCTCAACTCTCTAAATTTCCTCAGTGGAGTCGCCATCTGTCGCAACCGTCATTCCGACGAGACGACGAACTTGCTAAAATTTGAAAATGGATTTTTATTTGATATGTGTGGAGTCGCCACCAAATTTTTATTTAAGGAAAAAAGATTTGGAAAAAACTCTGACTCGAGAATGAGATTCTAAGTTCGGGAGTCGGTTACGAGCTGGGAAGGTGTTAGGCACCTCACTCACCTGTTCCAAAGAACAATACCCTTAAACTGAGTGTGTGATTATTTGAAAATAGGTTGATCCCTTTGATTAGTCTGAAAATAAATACTTGATGGGGGTTAGCCTGACAGGACCTGGTCCTGCTCCTACGTATTCCTCGGTGCAATGGGAAACTCAAGGCTTACGTAGTTCTGGTTTGAGTTGAAGGCTTGACCTTCAAGAGGTGTTTGAATCGAAAATCAAATGCATTGTTATCTTCTTTGGAAAAAAATTTTTTAGGGTGCAATCCCAATCCAAATATGCACAGGGCCCAAGACGACTACGGCTGCACTTGGACCATACGGACCTCTAAACAACGAACAACAAAAAAAGCTACCAGTTCGTTTTTAGGGCCCATTGCGTGAGGTTAAGGAAAGCAAAAATGAGATTTTTATTTTACTGAAAACAAAGGAAAGGAGGGTTAATCCCAATCCACATATGCACAGGGCCCAAGACAACTACGGCTGCACTTGGACCCATACGGACCGTTAAACAACAAACAACAGAAAAAGCTACCAGTTGGTTTTTAGGGCCCATTGTGTGAGATTAAGGAAAGCCAAAAATGAGAATTTTTTATTTAACTGAAAACAAAAGAGAGGAGGGGCAATCACAATCCATATATGCACAGGGCCCAAGACAGCTACGGCTGCACTTGGACCCATACGGACCGCTAAACAACGAACAGTAGAAAAGCTACCAGTTTGTTTTTAGGGCCCATTGCGTGAGATTAAGGAAAGCCAAAAATGAGAATTTTTTGTTTAACTGAAAACAAAAGAGAGGAGGGGAAATCACAATCCACATATGCACAGGGCCCAAGACAACTACCGCTGCACTTGGACCCATACGGACCGCTAAACAACGAACAGCAGAAAAAGCTACCAGTTCGTTTTTAGGACCCATTGCGTGAGATTAAGGAAAGCCAAGAATGAGATTTTTATTTAATTGTTTTCTTGATTTTTACCTATTGGCGGCATGGGGGGTTTAAGTAGACTTTCGGGAAGTTTGGAGGGTCAAAATATGAATATGAGAATTTTGGGGGTTAGAATGTAAATACGAAAAGTTTGGGGGCCAAAATATAAATATGAAAAGTTTGGGGGTCAAAATGTAAATATGAAAAGTTAAGGGGTCAAATTACAAATATAAAAAGTTAGGGTTCAAAATGTAAATATAAAAAGTTGAGGGGTAAAAATATAAATATGAAAAGTTGAAGGGCCAAAGTGCAAATTCTAGAAGTTGGGGGACCTATATGCAAATTCTAGAAGCTGTGGGACCTTTTGCAATTTTTGGGAGTTGAGGGCCCTACTTGCAATTACAGGCAATGTGAGGATTAGTATTAGTTTCAAATAATAATAACTCCCCGTGGGCCCCACGCGCCTTGGACACTAGCCCCCTTTTTTGGGATTTGGTTCTCTCCGAATACGTACCAGCGGACGTCTACGCCTACTCCTTACTGCCCTCGAGGCTGCAATCCATGAACCTCCATGCAGATGGAGTACGTGTGTATGGAGTCCTCCAATCGTGCAAGGTTGATTGCGTTTTACTCCCAGATACCCAGGGTGTCCTTCATGGTTTGGGGTAGCTGCTGGGGAAACCAAAGGGACCATCGTTGGAGCCCCCGGACGGTGAACTTGTTGTTGGCCTTATTGATGACTCACCTCTCCAACCTCAGCTCCCTCAGTGCTAACCCAAGGACAGAATACACCTCATTGCACTCGCCATCCATCCCATCTTTTGGTATAGCTTCCTAGGACGGTTATAAGTGAGGAACCTTTGGAAATTCCAGCCGCCGAGTCTCCGCCATGGTAGATGCCTCTATAATGTTCCCTTCTTGCGTGCGGCATGCCCAGGGGACTTCAACCCATCGCCCTCTCCTTGGGTGCCCTCTTTTCTCATGGATGCCCCTGTCCGATTCATCCTTTGGCCACGCTCTGGAGTCGCATTGGCTGATTCCTATTGTGATTTTCAAATCACCCTACCCCCTTATTATCGCCTCTGTAGGGTATCTCCTAGCTGTTTTGGCATCGCAGGAGACGCTTGACTACCTTGCTCGAGATCGCCAGATAGAGGGGAACACTAAGATGGATGTCAAGTTATATATATGGCTAGGTGGATCTCGACTCCGTTGGTTCGAAGCTAAGTCACGAGGTACAGGGGTAACTCGGATCGTGCTTCTGGATCTGCACCTTTGGAGGACTAGTGTACCCCACACTAAGCGTCATTTTGGCCAATTACCTCAGCTCCCCTGCACGCCCTTGAGCCTGAGTCTTATAATGCACTCAGTCACGCTCCAGCCTATCGACTTCGACCCTTCGCGTGGGCAATCTTTAGTCGCGAAGCTGTCTCCCTTAGATATTTGGTGGTCGAAAGTTCCTCCGTAGCGACGAGGTAGACTAATCCCTTAGGGTCTGAATGCCGAGGGGAGGAGGATTATAGGGGTGGATCTAAAGTGGACTCTACTGAGTATCGGAGACGTATTCCAGGGAGCAAGCATGTGCTCGCCTCATGCGTCATCAAGGTTGTACCACACTCCTCTCACCATTTGACCCGACACTAGCTTCTACCGGGACGAGGGTGGACCTTGAGCCCGACCACTCCTCTGTCTTGCTCATTTATCAAACACCTCAGGTTCGTCGTCGAAGTTTGAGGGTGGGGTTTTCCCTTAGTGCTACTTCGACCTGGGAGTAGTGCATGGTTTCGTGGCTCGTGGAGACACCAACCAGATTGGCCAAGCTTACGACTCGATCGACTCGAAGAAGGGCGCTCAGCCTTTACTTAAGTTCTAGTTCTTGCTTAAATCGGAACAGAGCGGTTATTTCAATCTACTTCAAGTATTGCTTGGTCGAGGGTTTTTCATGGGAGATATTTGAAATAGCATTAAATCGGGCATAGTCAAAATGTAGATAATCAAGATTTGCGTTACGACTGATTTCTTAATTTTCTAATAAATCTATGCACGAATCTCAGCTATAGGTAAATGGTTTCACTGACCTGAACAGAGTCAGATGCAGCACGAACGGGGACACCGAGATGACTTTCTTCCTTGCAACGGCTCTTCCGCATGAACGACTCCGCGCCTTGAAGAAGATCCTTTCCGAGAAGAGAGAGAGCTATTCTGCAGGAGGTCCTAAAGTTCTCTCCCCCGAAAAAATCTCAAGAATGAGCCAACCCCTAAACCTTCCTTCTGTCTCTTTTTATAGGCCGCGCCTTTGCTCCCCATTCTTCTTTTCCTTCCCCGTTTCCACTAACCTGCTTTTTGTTTTTTTATTCCCCTTTTCAATTTTCATTTATTTTTGTTTTTCAACCTTCCATCATTATAATTTCTTCTCTGTTTCACTTGTTAACTTATTGACTTTATTTATTTTACTTCTTACATATTTTATTTTTGTCTTTATTATATTTTAATTATTTTTATTTCAGATTTTTTTTTAATTTTTTGTTTTATTTTCAGATTTTTTTATTTTTGTTTTTATGTTCGACTTTTAGTTTTTGGTTTTTAGTTTTATTTTATATTTTTTTTAGTTTTGTTTTTATTTCAGATTTTTATTATTTATCTTTTTTTCATTTTTAGTTTTATTTTCGATTTTCTTTCTTTCTCTTTTTTTCTTTTTTTTCTCTCTTTTTTCCGCATTTTTATTTCATTTATTTCCTCCTTTTTTTTCCTGTTTGTCCATCTTTCGTATCTGTTTTGGTTTTCCAATTATTTATATTTTTCTGTTTCTTGTTTATTTATTAATTATTTAACTTAATGCCGGTTTCTTGTTTAATTTTAACCATTGATTCGGAACTGGGGCCTCGGACATAATTGAGTGTTTACAATAAGCTGCTTGTCCATTTATTTCAAGACATCTTAACTGGGGTTGCTGCCAACTGGTATACTCAGCTAGAGTGGACCCACATTCGTTCATGGAGGGACCTAGCTAATGCCTTTATGAAACAATACCAATACAACATGCAGATGGCTCCGGACAGAACTCTGCTCCAAAATATGGCCAAGAAAGGAGACGAGACCTTCAAGCAATATGCTCAAAGATGGAGGGAGTTAGCTGCTCAGGTAAAACCTCCTCTATCCGAAAAAGAGATGGTCAGCACGTTCATAGACACACTCCAAGATCCTTTCTATGACAAGATGATCGGTAGTATGACCGCAAGCTTCTCCGATGTCGTCATCATTGGAGAAAAGATCGAAGGTGGCGTGCATCGTGGGAAGATCGCGCAAAAGCCTACAGGCACAGTCAATGCTTCCACCGAATCAGGAAAGAAGAAGACAGGAGAGACTCACTATGTGGCTTCGGGTCAAGGCCCGTACACTCCTCAAGTGGCACCTTATGGTCCTGTTGGCTTCCGACCACCACCATACACACCCTACATGCCATATCCTTACATCGCCGCCACATACCAAACACCATACCCTCCAACTTACAACTATCCAACACAAGTCCGATCACCAACACCATACATGGCCCAAACACAAGCCATAAACTAAAATCCTAACAAAGGCCAGAAAAAAGGAGAAAAAGCCTGTCCAATTCGATCCTATTCTGATCTCCTATACAAAGCTGCTACCTCGCCTAATCCAAAACTCGCTGATTGCTCTTTCCCCTTTGAAGCCTCAGGAGCCACCATATCCTAATTGGTACAATCCAAATGCTAGATGCGACTACCATGCAGGATTCATTGGTTATTCTACCGAGGATTGTGTAGCACTGAAGCGTAAGGTGCAAAGCTTAATCAATGCGAAATGGCTGGATTTTGGGAAGCTTGCTCCTAACACAAAATAATCCATTGCCAAATTATGGGAATCCAGCAGCTAGCTGAAAGAAATCAAAGCAGCACAATAGGATGCCCTGTATTGGGGAAATCATCCAAGATTTGTCACACTTTTCAAAGTCAATCTGTTGTAAATAAATCTTAATAAATACAAAATTTACATTTTTCATACTTCTTGAGCATGTGTTTTACCTTATTGACTTTTCTTCTTAAAATTTACCATTCTTTCTATCATTCAACCTGTTTCTTATCCTTACCCAACAATAAATACCTGTTCATGACAATGCCAATGCTGTAATAAATAATCTTGAACATCTGATTAATCAAGCTCAAAGAGAAAAACCCAATGAGGAAGCAGAATAAACAACCAGGGATTCTAGATCACCATTCAAAATGTCTTGTCAGATAAAAATATCCCGCTGGAACAAAGTTCAAATCCAAGCAAAATTAGGGATGCAAAATAAGGTCTGCTGAATTGGGAACCAAATTATCCCGGCAAGATTAGTACCTGACTACATAAAATTTAAGAAAAAGAAGAAAGCTCACTAATTTAAAATCAAAATGATCCAGGAAAAATTAGGGTTAAAAGTCCAAAATTCAAGAAAAAAGAAAAGGAACCCGCTGGATTAAAAATCAAAGATGATCCAGGAAAAATCAAGGTCAAAAATGTCAAATAAAAAGAGAAAGGAAGAGACCTGTACGATTACAATCAAAATAATCCAAGCAAAAGTAAGGTCAAAATTCAAAATAATGATCGAAAAAGTCATGATCCAGAAAAGGTCTTGCTGGGTTGAATTATGGAAACAATTCAGGAAAAATTAGGATCAAAACAAAAGCCCGCTAAATCGAAAACCCTCAAAGGAGACCTAGGCAAAATTTAGGGCACAAACAGAAGCCCGCTAGGTCGAAAACCCTCAAAAGGCAGCCTAGGAAAAAGTTAGGGCAATCAAACGGAAGCCCGCTAGGTCGACAATCCTCAAAAACGACCTAGGCAAAAGTTAGGGCACAATCAAACCAAAGCCCGTTAGTTTGACAATCGACCTAGGCAAAAGTTAGGACATCCACACAAAGAGCCCGCTAGGTCAAAAACCCTCAAAAATTGACCTAGGCAAAAGTTAGGGCACACAAACAAAAGCCCGCTAGGTTGAAAATCCTTAAAGGTGACCTAGGCAAAAGTTAGGGTACTGAATCAAGAGCCCGATAAGTTGAAAATAAGTAAGGGCGGTCTAGGCAAAATTAGGGCAAACAGAAGGCCTGCTGGGTTGGAAACCCCAAAACGAACCAGGAAAAATTTAAGGTCAATCAGGAATCCGAGCACAATTCAAATGCTTTTGCTCCTCACAACTCCTAAAACTGGGGCAAAATTTTGCCATTTCTCAAGTTTGGTTAATTTGGCAATCGAGATTATGAAAAGCAGCATTGGCATGCTTCACCAAAGATGTCATTTGAGCAATCAGATCTACCTCTCCATCCTTCTAAAACTAGGGCAAATTTTTTCCATTTGTTTGAATGAACATTTTCCATCAAAAAATGCCATTAGGGCAATCAAACCAACATTCTTTGCCCTTTCAAATATACTACCTTCTCTCATTAAACCATTCAAAAACACTTTTGCATACCTCAAAGGTACACATGCTAAAATAGATGTGAAAACTGTAAAAGATAAAAAGATTGATTTTGAAAAGTCATGACAAGTTGGACGACTCCTCAACCTTTGCAACAAGGCATGATCGCTCCCACAAAGTCATCCTCCTGCAAATCACGATGCCACTCAAGAAAGGAAGAGTGTGTCTCATGCAATAATGCTGACCAGTGTTGGGTCTCAAGGACCTAGAAAGGAAATTCAAAATTGGTCCAAAAGTCAAAAGACAGGGTCAATCTAGCTCATCTTAAATCTTGATTTTCCTTATATCAACTATAAGGTTGTTGGGGAAGAAGTCGAATCAAAAATCATGAATTAAACAAAAGTTTTCCAGTCATCTCATGGCATGCATCACATGGCATCCATTCTATTAAAAAATTAATTCCAAGCATCATTCAAAATATTGCATTCTTTTGCATTCATTTAAGAATTGTACATATCATTTCAAATCTTCTCTACAAAGTGGGTGTCAATCACCCAAACCCATCGTAATTTAATCTCTAAACTGGGGCAAACGCTTGCCCAGAAAATCCTAAATTGAGGAAACTCTCACTTCTAGAAAAATCAAATCAAAATCAAACTAGGGCAAATGCTTGCCCAGAAAATTCAAGTTAAGGCAATCCTCAAGTTAAGAAAACTGGGGCAAACGCCTGCCCAGAAAATTCAAATGGAGGCGATCCTCAGTTACAAGAAGAAATCCAAAACTTGGGCAAACATTTTCCCATAAAATTCAAATTGAGGGCAATTCTCAATTGCCAGAAAATGATGAAATCAAGAATCAAACTAGGGCAAAATGTTTGCCCAGAAAAGACAATTTGGGGCAATCCCGATTTCTAAAAAATCAAATATTAAAACTGGGGGCCAACGCCCGTCACGAATGTTCAAAATGGGACAACCCAATTCAAAATTCAAACTAGGGCAAGGATCTTTACCCAACACCCCCTTCAAATCGAGACATTCCTCGATGGCCAAAAGTCACTTAAACTGGGGCCCATATTCCTTCAAGAGGAAGCAATCATCAAAAACTAAAGGAACCTTAGAGTTCAAGGCAGAATCAGCAAGCTATTCAAGTTTATTCGAGATAAAAAATCGTCGAGTAATGTTGTTCAAAACAACTAATTACTCTCTCGCCTGCCTTAACAGGTAGCTTTCATTTTCCTTCACCTGCATTAACAGGTCATCTAGGCTTTGCTTATCTCCATAGGCCGTCATCAAGTTAGCTTAGATCACTCTCTTACCTGCCTTAACAGGTCCCTTCTCTTCCTATTCTCTCACCTGTCTTCACAGGCCATTCTTTCGAATTAGTTTAGATCACTCACTCACTTGTCCTAATAGGTCTCTTTCATCTTACTTGCCTCAACAAGTTTCTTTTCAGTTCAAGGTGTATACCTGTCTTCACAGGTCCTTCTATTCCTTCCTGTCAATAACAGGATCAAATCCCATTTACCTTCCACCTGTCTCAACAGGTCATTTCCCCTTTTATCTGTCTTCACAACCCATAACTTCATTTTAATTTTTTCCACTTTACGTGTCTTAAACAAGGCTTGCATTGTTCCTGGCAACAACAGGATTTCATCAATTACATTTATCCAGGCAACGACTGGATTTCGTTTGCATTTACCCTGTCAAGCAGGATTTCATGTTTATATTTCTACATACATCCTGTCAAGCAAGACTCAATGTTTAGATTTCTGCACTTATCCTGTCAAGCAGGATTTCGTTTGCATTTATCCTGTCAAGCAGGATTTCATGTTTAAATTTCCGCATACATCCTGTCAATGATGAGACCGTAACCGTAATCAACTCAAATTTTAGTGGAGTCGCCATCTGTCGCCATCTATCGCAACCGTAATCACGACGAGACAACGGACTCGCTAAACTTTTTAAATGGATTTTATTGTTATTTGTGGAGTCGCCACAAAATTTTTATTTAAGGGAAAAATATTTGGAAAAAACCTTGACTCGAGGATGAGATTCGAGGTTCGGGAGTCGGTTACAAATGGGGAAGGTGTTAGGAACCCTACTCACCCATTCCGAAGAACGGTACCCTTAAACTGAGTGTGTGATTATTTGAAATTTGTTTGATCCCTTTAATTAGTGTGAAAATAAATACTTGATAGAGGTTAGCCTGACAGGACTTGATCCTGCTCCTACATATTCCCTGGTGCAATGGGAAACTCAAGGCTTACGTAGTTCTGGATTAGTTTGAAGGCTTGACCTTCGAAAAAACTTGAAAGAAAAGAATTTGAAAATGAACATGTTGTTTTGGAAAACATTTTTAGAAGGATCCCTAATTCACATATGCACAGGGACCAAGACAACTACAGCTGCACTTGGGCCCGTACGAATCTCCAAACATCGAACAACAGAAAAAGCTACCAGTTCGTGCTTAGAGCTCGTCGCGTGAGATTAAGAATCACAAAATCTTTTTATTTTTTTTAAAAAAAAGGGAGGGCAATCCCAATCCACATATGCACAGGGCCCAAGACAACTACGGCTGCACTTGGACCCATACGAATCTCTAAACAGCGAATAGCAAAAAAAGCTACCAGTTCGTACTTAGAGATCGTCGCGTGAGATTGAGGAATGAAAAATAAGATTTTTATTTTGTAAAAAAAGGAGGGAAATCCCAATCCACATATGCACAGAGTCCAAGACAACTACGGCTCCACTTGGACCCATACGAGTCTCTAAACAGCGAACAACAGAAAAATCTATCAGTTCGTGCTTAGAGCTCGTCGCGTGAGATTGAGGAATGGAAAATAATATTTTTATTAAAAGATAACGTCGAGTGATAAAACAAAAAGGCATAATCCGGAGTAAAGGGGATATGGGGGCTTAAATGGAATTAGGATAAACACAAGATTTGATTGAAATTATATGAATTACCAGGGCAGATTTGCAATTATTAGGAATATAGGGGCAGATTTGCAATTATGGGAGTAGGGGGCCGATTTGCAATTATTAGGAGTAAAGGGGAAGATTTTCAATTATTAGGAATAGGGGGCAGATTTGCAATTAGTAGGAGTAGGGGGAAGATTTGCAATTATTAGGAGTAGGGTGCAGATTTGCAATTATGGGAATTATGATTTCAAAAATCTGATGAATAGGGATTGAAAAGTGCCCATTACAGGGCTCGAACCAAAGGTTATGAAGTAGCCAAACCAGCCCTTTAACCACTTGAGCTATCTAAGTCCTTGTAGCTTTCTTTCCCTGACCTTATATAGGAACATGAGTGGGTGAGGTTATTACTCATTTCAAATCACATTTCTCCATTGGGTCCCATGCTTACTTTAACTTCCCTTTTCTTCATTGGAGCATACGTGCATGGAGCTCATGCACCTGAATCAGCGTATATGTCCTGGAGAATCATTATAGGCCTGTATGTGAACCAAAACCCCTCTGAATTTGTATCCTGTGCGATTTGTGTATACGAATCAGATTGCATATGTTGGGGGTAGTTTGAATAAGGGCACTTCATCGGATGCTTGGACCAATGATGCTTCGTGGGTTGCTGGAAGTAACTGTCCCTGCCTAATCCCAGTTCCTGGCCTTTTACTCCTCTTCATTCAACGTTAAGAACTACTCATATATACATAATCAAATCTGCATGGGGTTAGCCGTTCGTCCCTTTCGCGTTCGATCTCACGCGTCACAGTGCCTGGTTCCCTTATGTTTCTCTGGTCTCTCCCTATACCTCTAAAACATGGAAATTTGAGAGCTCCCTTAGGGTATCAAGCAACGCCTAATACCTTAGTATAAATGGATAGAAGCTGGCTAAGAGGTATCTCTTCAAATATAAGACCTACTGATCATACATCAGCTGGGGTTGAACAATTGGTGGAGCCGGGGGAGAGTTCAGGAACCTGATGAAAGGAGAATACTTATCATGAGAGTATGGAGGTGAGGGAGGGTCGTCAACCGCTCTAGCCATTCTTAGGTTTGCTATCTTCACCATATCTTTTGAACATAAATAGAATATTGCTTGGCTTCAAATCTATGGACACATAAACATCAAGGCATTCCTGAGGTACCCACAGAGGTCGATACTATAATTCTGGAAAACATGAAGCATTTCATCCTCTATAATCAGCACATCCTCCAATCTTTGCAACGTTGGGATAGTTTCAATTCTTTGAGAGCAGAGACCTCTCTTGTAATTCTACATGGAATTCTATCTTTTCCTTTTTCCAGGGGGAAATGGGAATGGCTTCAATGGCAAATTGCTGCTGGGACGAATGGCATATGCACCTGAAAACCTCGCTATATTTGCCAATTCTAATCGGTTGAAAATCCTTGTACCATGCCCCTAGCACTCTCCTTTGATCATTTGATAGAACGGGACTGTATATTAGTCGAGGAGAAAACTTGGGATAGCTACTGAGCTCGATCTCCCAACCTTCGACGCCATCACGGAGAGAATCTCCGAGAGAGAAAGTTAGTTCTGGTCGGCCTGTAACCCCCACATACTTCCCTTTAACGTCTCATTTTGGTTCTTTAATGGAGTGAGGCTGTGCATTCGTCGATAGTAAAGACTGGGTTCACTCTTCATTTTACACCATCACGGAAAGATCCCATGAGAAAGAAGGATTTTGATAAGGCATATTTCGAACGTCGAACTCAATTACTAACGAGCTAACATGTGCCCCGAACCGGTTCTGCACCTCCCATATTGACATTCAAGATGCCTAGTTTTTGCATAATTAGTATCAGAAACTTCCCCAAGAGAAGAAGCAACAATCGAATCATTAAATGGTATTTACATAGCTCTATTTTTCTTCAAGAATTCACCCACATTGACACCACTTGATCATCGATTTCTAAATAGTTCAGCAACATGTTGAAGCCAAAGGCCTGGTACTATTCGTTTTGGCCATTGTTTAATTTTTGTAAGATCTTCACTTTGTAGCATTCTTGTAATTCCTAAGCGATGTAAAGGTTTCATGGGGTGCTTCTTGGATCAAGATATGATTTCGGACTTCTTGGATTTCACGAACGATGCCAAGAGTCTGACAAACTTTTCTAACTACATTTCTTTCTTAGCATAATATAGAGGTGAAGCTAACTATTCAATGAACCATATTCCTGATTGCCTACAAGATCCTTCTGGTTCAGTTCACCATCACTTATATGCTTTATTGAAGCCTATGCATGGTAATGCAGGGTTCTAGTTTTATACGTAGATCATCTATTTGACATAAAGCATTTATTCGGGAAAGCAGAAAAGGAAAATTTAGCCAACCTGGTTCGAGATCGACGACGTGATTTTCACCTTCACGCTGGCTCTTGGATCGGACGAAATCTCTGCTCCTCCGAGTGAGGTAAATGATCAACAGGTGTTCTTCTCCGATCAAGCGTCGCCGGAGCCGCTGTCCTCCCTCCTCCTGACTTTGAGAGGTTTTAGAAAAATTGCAATCGTTCACCTTTTACTCTCCTTCCTCAATCACGCTCCTCTTTCTCCTTTCGCTTGCCCCCAAAAAGTGCCCGATTTTGAGCTAAAACCCTTTTTTATATTCCTTACTCTGACTCTGCCCCTCTTTACATAACCCCTCTTTTTTTATTTTATTTTTTCGTTTTCGCTTGTTATTTTCTTTTTTCTCTTTTTTATTATTATTATTACTTATTATTATTTTTTATTACTTCCTTTTTTACTTTTCCATTATTTTTTTTTCATTTATTTGCTAATTGATTTAATTTGGTTTTCTCTTTTTAATTAGTTAATTCTATTTTCCTTTCTTTTTTTTGTTTATTTTCTGTTTTATCATTTTTAAAATTTGAATAGGTTTTTCCTTCTCCCCCTTTTCATTATTTCTACATTTTTCTTTCTCTTTTATGTAGCTTCCATTATTTTGTTTATTTACTTCCCTTTTTATTTTTCCATTATTTTTGTTTTCATTTATTTGCTAATTAAATTAAGAACGGGGAGGGCCTCGGACAAAATTGGGTGTTCACAATGTGAGCATGGAAATTGGCATTCAAGAGAAATATGTGGAGTCTACATTTGTGGCTTAAGGATAATAAAAGTGAAAGTTTTCCTAATTTTAATTTGGTTGTATTTTTCTTTAAGCTGTAAAAGTGGGAATAGCTTATTCCAACATGGAATAAGAATAGGTTATTTAGAACAAGAATAGACTTAGGTGAAGAGCTTGGTTGGTTAAGGGTAGCCCAAACCCACAACCAAGTAGGCCCCTTCCCTTTTTCCTATAAATAAGGGCTTAATGTAAGCAAATGGTACCTTTGGTCATTTTATACTATTGGAATCCGAGAATTCCCTTGACAGAGCAGCTTTCTCTTCTCTTTCTTCTCCTCTTGCTTGTTCTTGAGGTCAAGACCCCTTTCCTTATCATTGGAGCCTCCAATGTGGTGGAACTTGGCTTATCTTCCTAGCTTCCTCTAGCTAGTGGAGTGGCGCCTAGCTTAGAAATTATTTTTCTACAATTTACATTCTGCCATTTACCTTCTTGAAATTTACAATTCTAGTTCTTAATTTATGTCTTTAATTTTCAGCCCCTTTCCCCTTTAATTCTGGTCATTTTTGTTTTTCCTTTTCTTCCATTTCTACACTTTATTTCCAGCCGTTAATTCTTACAATCACCTTCCCCAATTCCCTCATTACATTCTGCAAATTTATGTTTCACCATCTTTTCATTTCTATACACAATTTTTGTGCTACATTGAACATAATATGAGAAGCTCCCCAAACTGCTCAGAATTTTGAGCTTCAATTCCACCTCCAACAAGGTCCATCATCCTCCTCCCAAGTGGATTGTATTATGTGGTATCAAGAGCTCAGAATTTTGTATTATGATGAATGACGACAGTGATGATGTTGAGGATGATGAATAGGATTGATGATGATGATATTCAATGTGATGGGAATGAATGATGATAGTGATGGTGATGATGGTGATGATGTTGATGATCATAATGATGATGTTGATCATAATGATTGGGGTGATGATGATGATGAACGATGATGATGATAACGATGGTGATGATAATGATGATGATGATTATGATGATGATGATGATGATGATAATGATGATGATGACGATGATAATTATGATGATGAACATTGATGATGATGATGATGATGAACTACTGTAACCGTTGATGATGATTATTTTTTGTGGATGACGATGATGTTGAAGGTGACAATCATAATGATGATGATGACCAAGATGATGAATGATGATAGTGATGATGATGATGATGACGATGATGATGATGATGATATTCAATGTGTCTGTAATGAATGACGATAGTGATGGCGATTAGGACGATGATAATGATGATGATGATTATGAACAATGAAGACCATGTTGATAAATGATGATAGTGATGATGATGATGATCTTGATGATGATGAGGATGACGAATAAGATTGATGTTGATGATGATGATATTCAATGTGTCATTAATGAATGACGATTGTGGTGGTGATGATGATGATGATGATAACGATAATAAAAATGATGCTGATGAAGATGATGATGATGATCATGATCATGATGATGTTGAGAATAACGAATAGGATTGATGATGATGATGATGATATTCAATGTATCGATAATGAATGATGATAGTGATGGTGATGATGGCGATATGGATCATGATGATGATAATAATAATGAACGACGATGATGTTGATGATGATGAACAATTTTGACCAGGATGATAAATGATGATAGTGATGATGATGATGATCTTGATGATGGTCACGATGATGATGATGAACGATGATGATGATAATGATAATGATAATGAGGATGATGATTATGTTGAGGATAACGAATAGGCTTGATGATGATGATGATGTTGAGGATCATGAATAGGGTTGATGATGATGTATTCAATGTGTTGACAATGAATGATGATAGTGATGGTGATGATGGTGATATGGATGATGAGGATGAACAATGATGATGGTTGTGATGATAATAATGAATGATGATGATGATGATTATTATTATGATGATGATGATGAACGATGATAATGATGATGATGATGATGATGAACTAGAGTAAACATTGATGATGATTATTTTTTGTGGATGATGATGACGATTTACGATGATGTTGAGGGTGAAAATCATAATGATGATGATGATCATCATCATCATCATTATGAATGATAATGATCATGATGATGATTGATGATAGTGATGATGATGAGGATGACGAATAAGATTCATGTTAATGATGATGATATTGAATGTGTCAGTAATGAATGACGATCATGATGGTGATGATGGTGATTGTGATGATGATGATAATGATAATGATAATGAAGATGATGATGATGATGATGATGATGATGATGATGATGATGACGATGACATTCAATGTGTCAATAATGAATTATGATAGTATGGCGATGATGGCGATATAGGTGATGATGATGATGATGATGATAAGAAGAATGAATAAGATTCATGACGATGATGATATTCAATGTGATGATAATGAATAATCATAGTAATGGTGATGATGGTGATTGTGATGATGATGATTTTGATGATGATGAACTACAGTAAACGTTGATAATGATTATTTTTTGTGGATGACGATGATGATTTACGATGATGTTGAGGGTGACAATCATAATGATGATCATGATGATGAATATGATGATGAACGATGATGACTATGATGATGAAGGATAATAGTGATGATGATGATGATCTTTATGATGATGATGATAGGGATGATGTTGATGATGATGATGATTATGGATGATGATGATGATTATGATGATGATGATGTTGATGATGATCAAAATGTTAAGGATAACGAATAGGATTGATGATGATGATGAATGATGATAGTGGTGGTGATGATGGCGATTTGGGATGATGATGATGACAAATAATGAACCATGATGATCATGATGATGAAGATGATTATGTTTAAGATGCTATTGAACGATGACTATGATAATGATGTTGAGGGTGACGATGATGATGATGATGAACGACAATTATGATGATGATGATCTTCATTATGATGACGATGTTCAGGGTGACGATGATGATGATGATGATAATGTTGAGCATAACGAATCGGATTGATGATGAGGAGGAGGAGGATAACCAATAGGATTGATGATGATAATGTTAAGGATATAAAAAAGGATTGATGATGATGATAATGATGATATTGAATGCGTCGATAATGACTGATGATAGTGATGGTGGTGATGGTGAATCGGATGACGATGATGATAATGATCATAATAAATGATGATGATGATGATGATGATGATGAGCAATGATGATCATGATATTGATGATGATGATGTTGAACGATGATAATGATGACGAGGGTGATGATGATGTTGGTGGTGATTATTATGATGACGATGAAGATCACCATGATAACGATTTTGATGATGATGATGATTACGATGATAATGATCTTGATGTTGATGATGATGTTGAGGGTAATGATGATGATGGTGATGATGATGAAGATAATGATTGTGAGGATGATGTTGAAGGATGATAATGATAATGATGATGAACGATGATGACCATGATGATTAATGATGATAGTGATGATGATGATGATGATGATGATGAAGATGATGTTGAGCATGACGAATATGATTCATTATGATGTTTATATTCAATGTGTCGATAATGAATGATGATAGTGATGATGATCATGGCTAACGTGATGACGATGACGATGATAAACGATGATGAGCAACAATGATGAGAATGATCAGGAATGTTGATAGTGACGATTATGATGATGATGATGATGATGATGATGATGATGATGAGGTTGAGGATAACGAATCAAATTGATGATTATGATGTTAAGGATGATAGTGATGGTGATGATGATGATGATGATGAACGATGATTATGATGATAATGATCATGAATGATGATGATGAACGATGATAATTACAATGATGATAAAGATGATACTGAATGATGAGGATGATGATGTTGATTATAAGCGATGATGTTGATGATGATGATGATGATGATGATGATGATGATGATGATGATGATGATGATATTGATGAACTATGGTAAACGTTGATGATTATTTTTTATTTTTTTGGGATGAAGATGATGATTTATGATGATGTTGAGGGTGACAATGATGATGATCATGATCATGACCATGATATTAAATGTGTTGGTAATGAATGATGATCGTGATGGTGATGATGGTGATTGTGATGATGATGATGATGTTGAGAAGAATGAATAGGATTCATGATGATGATGATATTCAATGTGATGATAATGAATGATCATAGTCATGGTGGTGATGGCGATTGTGATTATGATGATGATGATGATGATGATGTTAAGGATAACGAATAGGATTGATGATGACGATGATATTCAATGTGTCGATAATGAATGATGATAGTGATGGTGATAGTGGAGAATCGGATGATGATGATAATAGTGAACAATGTTGATGATGATGATGATGATGATGAGGTTGACAATGACGATATAGAATGATGATAGTGATGGTTATGATGATGATAACAAACGATGATCATGATGATCATGAACGATGATGATGACGATGATGATGGTGATGAACTACGGTAAACATTGATGATGATGATTTTTTGGGGACGACGACGATGATGATGATATTCAATGTGTCGCTAATGAATGTGATGATGATGATGGTGATTATGATGGTAATGATGATGATGATATGATGATGATGATAATGTTGAGGTTCACGAACATGACTAATGATGATGATTTTGCGGATCACGAATAGGATTGATGATGATGATGATATTTTATGTCGATAATGAATGATGACAATGATTATGATGATGGCGATTGGGATGATATGATGAACAATGATGATGATGATGATAATAACGAACATTAATGATGATCATGATGATGACGATTATGAACGATGATGATGATACTGTATAGGATAACAAATAGGATTGATGATCGTCAACGATGATGGTGATGATGATGAACCACGGTAAACGTTGATGATGATTATTTTCTTGTGGATAACGATGATGATTTATGATGATGTTGAGGGTGACGATGATAATGATGATGATGATGATGATGTTAAGGATGACTAATAGGATTCATGATGATGAGGATGATGATGATGATGATGATGATGATGATGATGATGAACTTCGGTAAACGTTGATGATGATTATTTTTTTGTAGATGACGATGATGATCTATGATGATGTTGAGGGTGACAACGAAAATGATGATTATGATGAACAATAATGATGAATGATGATGATGATACTCAATGTGTAGGTAATGAATGATGATAGTGATGTGGAGATGGTGATTGTGATGATGATAATGATAATGATGATGACAATGACGATGATGATGATGAGGATGACATTAATGATGATGATTATGAATGATGGTGATGATGATGAGGAGGAGGAGGAGGATAATGTTGAGGATAACAATTAGGAATGTTGATAATGATGTTGAGGATCACGAATAGGATTGATGATGATGATATTCAATGTGTCGATAATGAATGATCATAGTGATGGTATTGATGGCGATTGGGATGATGATGATGATAATAATGAAAGTTGAGGATGATGAGGATTATGAACGATGATCATGATGATGATAATGATGATGATAATGTTGAGGATAACCAATAGGATTGATGACGGTGATGTTGAGGATTACGAATAAGATTGATGATGACGAGTATATTCAATGTATCAAAAATGAATGATGATAGTGATGGTGATGATGGCGATGGGGATGATGATGATAAACAATCAGATGATGATAAGAATGAACGATGATGATGATGACTATGATGATGATGATGATTTTGATGATGATGATGATGAACAAAGGTAAAAGTTGATGCTGGTTATTTTTTTGTGGATGACGATGATGATTTATGATGATAAAGAGGGTGACCATGATAATGATGATGATGATGATGATGATGATGATGATGATGATGATGATGACCATGATGATTAATGATGATAGTGATGACGATGATGATCTTGATGATGATGATGACGAATAGAACTGATGATGATGATGATGATAGCGTCGGTAATGAATGAGGATAGTGATGATGATGATGGTGATTGTGATGATGATCATGATGATGATGTTGATGATGATGAACGATGATGACACTCAATGTGTTAGTAATGAAAGATAATAGTGATTGTGATGATGATGAGGATGTTGTTGATGATGATGACGATGATGATGATCATGATGATGATGATTATGAACAATGATGATCATGATCATGATGATGTTTAGGATAACAAATAGGATTGATGATGATGAGGATATTAAATATATCGATAGTGAATGATGATACTAATGGTGATGATAGCGATTGGGATAATGGTGGTAATTGCGATGATGATGACGATGTACTTCGGTAAACGTTGATGCTGATTATTCTTTTATAGATGACAATGATAATTTTTGATGATGTTTAGGGTGACAATGATGATGATGATGATCAGTGATGATGAATCCTGATAGTGATGATGATGATGATCGATGATGATGAATGCTGATAGTGATGATGATGATACTCAATATGTCGGTCATGAATGATGATAGTGATGGTGGATATGGTGATTATGATGATGATGACAACGATGATGATGAGGAGGAGGAGGATGATATTGATGATGATGTTTATGAACGATGATGATGATGTTGATGATGAGGATGATATTGTTGTTGATGATTATGAACGGTGATGATGCTGAGGATAATCTTGCGAATGACAATTAGGAAGGATGATGATGATGTTGAGGATCACGAATAGGGTTGATGATGATGATATTCAATGTGTTGATAATGAATGATGATAGTTATGGTGATGATGGCGATTGGGATGATGATGATAATAATGAACGTTGATGATGATGAGGATTATGAACGATGATCATGATGATGATAATGTTGAGGATAACAAACAGGATTGATGATGGTGATGTTGAGGATTACGAATAGGATTGATGATGACGAGTATATTCAATGTATCAATAATGAATGATGATAGTGATGGTCATGATGGCGATTGGGATGATGATGATGAACAATAAGATGTTGATAATAATGAACAATGATGATGATGGTGATGACGATGATGATAATGATGATGATGATTTTGATGATGATGGTGATGATGATGATGACGATGATGATGATGATGATGATGATGATGATGGTGAGGATAACGAATACGATTAATGATGATGATGATATTGTATGTGTCGATAATAAATGATGACAGTGATGGTGGTGATGACGATTGTGATGACGATAATGATGATAATCATGGCAATTGTGATGATGATGATGATCATGGCAATTGTGATGATGATGATGATGATGAACGATGATGACAAATAGAACTGATGATAACGATTTGATATTCAATGTGTCGGTAATGAATCATGATAGTGATGATGATGACAGTGATTGTGATAATGATCATAATGATGATGATGTTGATCATAATGTTTGGGATGATGATGATGAATAATGATGATGATGACAACAATGAACGACGATGATGATGATTATGATGATGATAATGATGATGATAATCACGATGATGATGATGATGATGAACAATGATGATGATGATAATGATGATGATGATGATGATGATGATGATGAGGATGAGGATAATGAATAGGATTGATGATTATGATGTTGAGGATTACGAATAGGATTCATGATAATGATGATATTCAATGTGTCAGAAATAAATTATGATAATGATGGTGATGATGGTGATTGTGATGATGATGTTGATAATCATAATGTTAAGTATAACAAATAGGATTGATGATGATGATGATGTTGAGGATGACGAATAGGATTGATGATGATATTCAATGTGTCGATAATAAATGATGATTTGATGGTGCTGATGGGAAATTGGATGATGATGATGATGATGATGATATTAATGATGAACGATGATTATGAACATTGATGATGTTGAGGATGATGAATAGAATTGAGGATGATGATGATATTCAATTTGTCGGTAATGAATGATGATAGTGATGGTGATTATGGCGATTGTGATGATGATGATGAACGATGATGATGATGATGATGATGATCATGAATGATGATAATGATGACGATCTTGATGATGATGATGATGAACTACGGTAAATGTTGATGATGATTATTTTTTTGTGGATGACGATCATGATTTATAATGATGTTGTGGGTGACGATGATAATGATGATGATGGTGATGATGATGATGATTAACGATGTTAACCATGTTGATGAATTATGATAGTGAGATGATGATGATCTTGATGATCATGATGGTGACGTTGAGGAGGACGAATAGGATTGATGATGATGATGATGATGTTGATGATGAAAATGAACGATGATGTTGATGATGGTAATGATGACGAGGATGATATTGATGATGATGATTCTGAACGACAATGATGATGATGAGGATGATGATGATGATGATGATGATGATGATGATAATGTTGAGGATAACGATTAGGATTGGTGATGATGATGTTGAGGATCACGAATAGGATTGATGGTGATGATGATATTCAATGTGTCGATAATGAATGATGATAGTGATGGTGATAATGTCGATTCAAATAATGATGATGATGATTATGATGACGACGATGATGAACAATGATAATGATGATGATGATGATGATGATGATGATGAACTACTGTACACATTTATGATGATTATTTTTTGGGGATGACGATGATGATTTGTGAGGACGTTGAGGGTTACAATGATAATGATGATGATGATGATGATGATGATGATATTGAGGATGAAAAATGGGAATAATGATGATGATGATATTAAATGTATCGGTAATGAATGATGATCATGAAGGTGATGATGGTGATTGTGATGATGATGATAATGATTATGATGATGTTGTTACGAATGACGAGTAGGATTGATAATGATGATGATATTCAATGTGTTGATAATGAATGATGAGAGTGATGGCGGTGATGACGAATCGGATGATGATGATGAACAATGATGATAATGTTGATGATGATGATGATGATGATGATGATGATGATGATGTTGAGGATAACAATTAGGATTGATGATGATGATGATGATGTTGAGGATCATGAATAGGATTGATGATGGTGATGAAGATATTCTATGTGTCGATAATGAATGATGATAGTGATGGTGACAATGGCGATCGGGATGATGCTTATGATGACGATAATCATGAACGATGATAATGATGATGATATTGTTGATGATGATGGATGATGTTGAGGATGACGACCGAGAATGATGATGATCATGATATTAAATGTGTCGGTAATGAATGATGATAGTGATGATGATGATGGTGATTGTAATGATGACGATAATGATTATGATGATGTTGTTGAGGATGATGAATAGGATTGATGATGATGATAATATTCATTGTGTCGATAATGAATGATGATAGTGATGTTGACGATGACGAATCGAATGATGATGATGATGATGTTGACGATGACGAATTCAATTGATGATGATGATATTTAATTTTTCAGTACCGAATGATGATAGTGATGGTGATAATGGCAATTGTGATGATGATAATGATGAACTACGGTAAACGATGATGATGATTATTTTTTTGGGGATGACGATGACGATTTATGATGATGTTGAGGGTGACGATGATAATGATGATGATGATGATATTTTCCATGTGTCGGTGGTGATGGTGATGATGATGATGAACGATGATGATGACGATGATGATGATGATGATGATGATGATGTTGTTGTTGATGATGATGATTATGAACGATGATAATGATGATGATGATGATGATGATAATGATAATGTTGAGGATAACAAATAGGATTGATGATGATATTCAATGTGTCGATAATGAATGGTGATAGTGATGGTGATGGTGGAAACTGGGATGATAATGATGGACAACAATGACGACGATGAAAATAATGAACGTTGATGATGATTATTTTTTTGTGGATGACGATGATAATTTATGATGATGTTGAGGGTGTCGCTAATAATGATGTTGATGATGATGATGATGACGATGTTCATTATGATAATGATGATGATGATGGTGATGATGATGTTGAGGATGACGAATAAGGTTGATGCTCATTATGATGATTATGATATTCAATGTGTTGGTAAATAATGATGATAGTAATGGGGATGATGGTGATATTGATTATAATGATGATGATGATGATGATGAACGAAGATGATGATAATGATGATGATGGTGATGATGATGATGATAATGTTGAAGATGATGATGATTATGAACGATGATGATGATGATAATGTTAAGGATAACAAATAGGATTCATGATGATGATGATATTCAATGTGTCGATAATGAATGATAATAGTGATGGTGATGATGGCGAATGGGGAGATGATGATGATCAGTGATGATCGATGATGATGATGATGACCGATGATAATGATGATGATGATGATGAACTACGGTAAACATTGACGATGATGATTTTTGATGATGTTGAGGGTGACAATGACAATGATGATGATGATAATGAATGATGATGATGATGATGATGAATGATGATAGTGATCATGATGATGATCTTAATAATGATGATGGTGATGATGATGTTGACGATGACGAATAGGACTGATGATGATGATGATGATGATGATATTCAATGTGTTGGTAATGATTGATGATAGTGATGGTGGTGTTGGTGATTGTGATGATGATGATGAACGATGATGATGATAACGATAATGATGATGATGAGGATGATATTGATTATGATGATTATGAATGCTGACGATGATGATGATGAGGATAATGTGGAGGATGACGAATAGGATTGATGATGATGATGATGTTGAGGATGACGAATAGGATTGATGATGATGATGATGATATTCAATGTGTTGATAATTTATGATGATAGTGCTGGGGATGATGGACGATGATAATGATGATGATGATGATGAACAACGGTAAACTTTGGTGATGATTATGTTTTGGTGGACGACGTTGTTGATTTATGATGATGTTGTGGGTGACCATGATAGTGATGATGATGATGAATGATGATGACCATGATGATGAATGATGATAGTGATGATGATGATGATGTTGAGGATGACGAATAGGATTGATGACGATTACCATGATGACATTCAATGTGACGGTAATGAATGATGGTAGTGATGATGATCATGGTGATTGTGTTGATGATCATAATGGTGATGATGTTGATCATAATGATTGGGATGATGATGATGAACGATGATGATGATAATGATAATGATGATTATGATGATGATGATGATGATGATGATGATATGGATAACGAATAGGATTAATGATGATGATGTTGAGGATCACGAATAGGATTGATGATGATGATGATATTCAATTTGTCGATAACGAATAATGATTATGATGATCATCATGATGATGATTGGGATGATCATGATGATCAACGTTGATGATGATGATGATGATGATGCTGATGATGAACTATAGTAAACGTTGATGATAATTATTTTCTGTGGATGACAATGATGATTTACAATGATGTTGAAGGTGACAATCATAATGATGATGATGATGAATGATGATGACCATCATGATGAAAGATGATAGTGATGATCACGATGATGATTTTGAGGATGACGAATAGGATTGGTGATGATGATAATGATGATGATATTCAATGTGACGGTAATGAATAATGATACTGATGATGATGATGGTGATTGTGTTGATGATCATAATGATGATGATGTTGATCATAATTATTGGGAGGATTGGTGATGATTGTGATGATGAATGATGATTGAAGATGATGATGGTGGTGATGATGATGTTGATGATGATGATGATGATGATAATTATGATGATTATGATGATGATGATGATTATGATAATGATCATGATCATGATGAACTACATTAAACTTTGATGATGATTATTTTTTGCGGATAACGATGATGATTTACGATGATGTTGAGAGTGACAATCATAATGATGATCATGATGATGATTATGATGAGGACGATGAGGACCATGATGATGAATAATGATAATGATAATGATGATGATGATGATGATGATCATAATGATAATGTTGAGGATAGCGCATCGGATTAATGATGATGATGAGGATAACGAATAGGATTGATGATGATGATGATGTTGAGGATGAAAAAAAGGATTGATGATGATGATGTTGTTGAATGTGTGGATAATGAATGATGATAATGATGGTGGTTATGACGAATCGGACGATGATGATGATGATCATAATGAATGATGATGATGATGATGATGACAATCATGATGATTATTATTACCATGATGATGATGATGATGATGATGATGATGAGCAATGATGATCACGATGTCGATGATGAACGATGATGATGATGATGATAATGATGATGAACGATGATGATGATGATAATGAACGATGATGATGATGATGATGATGATGGTGATGATGGTGTTGGTGATGATGATTATGATGATGATGATAGTGATGATGTTGATGGTCTTGATGATGGTGATGATGATGATTTTGATGATGTTGATGGTAAATGATGATTGCAATGATGATGATGATCTTGATGTTGATGATGATGTTGATGGTGATGATGATGATGGTGATGATGATGGTGGTGATGATGATGAAAATTATGATGGTGAGGATGATGATGAAGGATGATAATGATGATGATGATGAAAAATGATAACCATGACGATGAATGATGATACTGATGATAATGATGATGATGATCATGAGGATGACGAATATTATTCATCATGATGTTTATATTCAATGTGTCGATAATCAATGATGATAGTGATGATGATTATGGCTAATGTGATGACGATGATGATGATAAACGATGTTGAGCAACAATGATGAGAATGATGATAAATGATGATAATGACGATTATGATGATGATGAATGATGATTATGATGATCATAAACGATGATTATAATGATAATAATCATGAATGATGATGATGATGATGATGGATGATGATGATGAACAATGACAATGACAATGATGATAATGATGATGCTGAATGATGATGATGATGATTTTGATGATGAACGATGATATTGATGATAATGATGAATTAAATGGTAAACGTTGATGATTATGTTTTTTTGGGGATGACGATGATGATTTATAATGATGATGATGATGATAATATTTAATGTGTCGGCAATAAATGATGATCGTGATGGTGATGATGGCGATTGTGATGATGATGATGATGATGTTGAGAAGAATGAATAGGATTCATGATGATGATGATATTCAATGTGATGATAATGAATGATTATAGTAATAGTGATGATGGCGATTGTGATTATGATGATGATGATGATGATATTCAATGTGTCAGTACTGAATGATGATCGTGATGGTGATGATGGCAATTGTCATGATAATGATGATGTTGAGAAGAATGAATAGGATTGATGATGATGATGACATTCAATGTGATGATAATGAATGATCATAGTAATGGTGATGATAGCGATTGTGATTATGATGATGATGATGATGATGATGTTAAGGATAACAAATAGGATTGATGATGATGATGTTGAGGATCACGAATAAGATTGATGATGAGAATGAAATTCGAAGTGTCGATAATGAATGATGATAGTGGTGGTGATGATGGCGATTGGGATGATGATGATGAACAATAATGAACCATGATGATGATGATGATGATGATGATGAACGATGATTATGATCATGATAAACGATGATTATGATGATAATGATCATGAATGATGATAATGATGATGATGATGATGATGATAATGATCATGACTGATGATGATGATGAACGATGATAATAACAGTGATGATAATGATGATACTGAATGGTGATGATGATGATGATGTTGATGATGAACGATGATATTGATGATGATGATGATAATGATGAACTATGGTAAACGTTAATGATTATGTTTTTTTGGGACGACGATGATGATTTATGATGATGTTGAGGGTGATGATGATGATGACGATCTTGATGATGATGATGTTGAGGAAGACAAATAAGATTGATAATGATAATGATAATATTCCATGTGATGGTAATGAATGATGATCATGAGGGTGATGATGGTGATTCTAATGATAATATGATGATGATGATTAACGATAATGATGATGATGATGATGAGGATCATGTTGATGATGATGGTAATGAACGATGATGATGATGATGATGATAATGATGATGAGGAGGAGGAGGAGGATAATGTTGAGGATAACAAATAAAATTGACGTTGATGATCATGTTGAGCATGACAGATACGATTGATGATGATGATGATATTTAATGTGTCGATAATGAATGACGATAGTGATGGTGATTATGGCAATTGGGAGGATGATGATGATGATGATGAATGATGATGATGATGATAATGATGAACGATGATGATGATAATGATGAGCGACGATAATGTTGATGATGATGATGATGATGATGGTGGTGATGATGATGATGATGATGATGATGATGATGATGATGATGGTGATGATGATGATGATGATGATCAACAATGCTAACCATGATGATGACTGATGATGATCTTGATGATGACCCTGATGATGATGAGGATGACGAATAAGATTGATGTTAATGATGATGATATTCAATGTGTCGGTAATGAATGACGATCGTGATGGTGATGATGGTGATTGTGATGATGATGATGATGAACGATGATGATCATAATGATAGTGATAAGATGATGATGATGATGTTGAGAATAACGAATAGGATTGATGATGATGATGTTGAGGATCACGAATAGGATTGATGATGATGATGATATTCAGTGTGTTGATAATGAATGATGATAGTGATGGTGATGATGGCGGTATCGATGATAATGATGAACAATGATGATGGTTGTGATGATAATAATGAACGATGATGATGATGATGATGATGATGGTGATTATGATTATGATGATGGTGGTGATGATTGTGATGATGATGATGATGAACGTTGATAATGATGATGATGATGAACTACAGAAAACGTTGGATGTGATTATTTTTTGTGGATGACGATGATGATTTACGATGATGTTGAGGGTGATAATCATAATGATGATCATGATGACCATGATGATGAATGATGATAGTGCTGATGATGATGATGACGATGATGATGATAATATTCAATGTGTCAATAATGAATGATGATAGTGATGGTGATAATGGTGATTGTTATGATAAACTATTTTAGGATTGTTTAACAAAAAATTAATAAAATAAAAATTTATAATTATAATTTTAGAATATTATATATTATTCTACAATAATAAGAAATCATTAATATATCAAAATTTATATTAATTTATTCATTTTATCTTTTATTAAAAAATATTAAATTACAATATATTTATTTAAAACATTAAATTTATCATTTTTCTTCTCTTTTTAAATCGTTCATTTAAAGCTATTTTTGAGAAATTCATTACTACGTTAGTAAGAGATTATATAAAAACATAACATTGTATAAATTAACATTACAAAAATTACTTCGATGTGAATATGTTGAAATATTTTTTAACATCATTTGTATGAAAAAAAAAACATGTAGTAAGTATCATTTTAGCATTCATATAGATAATAGAAATTATTTTAAAAAATTAATATTTTTTTAATAGATATAAAGTTTAAAAAAAGCTTATGATTTATTTAGGATCTTATTTGATTTAATCATATATATTTGGATGATAGATAATATAATATTTTATTTATTGTCTTTATTTGATTAAACTATTTGAATTCTCTAGCAGAAAATTAAAAAAAGTAAGATTATAACTTTAAATTAATAATATTATATATTATTTTACAATAATAATAATAAATAAATAATACCTTAAAGCTGTATTAAATTATTATTTTTTACCTTTTATTAAAAATATTAAATTTAAATATATTTATTTAAAATATAAAACTTACTATTTTATTATCTTTTTTTAAAATTATTTTTAAAACTATTTTTAAAAAATTTATTACTTCATTATCAAGAGAGGATATAAAAATATGACATTTTATGAATCAACAATATTGTAAATACATGAAAATTACTTGAAGTGAGGATGTTGAAATATATTTTAATCATTTCATTTGTACAAAAAAAATTATTCTTTTAATATTGATGTTGATAATGGAAATCATTTAAAAAGTTAATAATTTTTTAATATATATAAAAGTTTTAATATAACTTATTATTTATTTAGGATTATATATAATTTTATCATATATATCTGCATGATAGATACTATAATATTTTTTTATTTATATATTTCATTAAACTATTCAATGGATAGTTTAGAAGAAAGTTAAAAAAATAAAAATTTATAATTTTAAATTAAGAATATTATAAATTATTTTACAATAATAACAAATAATTATTATGTTAAATTTATATTAATTTATGTATTTTTATCCTTAATTTGAAAATATTATATTAAAATATCTCTATTTAAAACGTAAGATTTATTATTTTCTTACTCTTTCTTTAAAATATTTTTTAAATATTATTTTGAAAATTTTATTATTTGATTATTGAGAGAGGATATAAAAACATGATATTTTATGAATCAACCATATTGCAAAGACATAAAAATTACTTGAAAATAGGAATGTTAAAACATATTTTAATCATTTCATTTGTATAAAAAAAAAAAATTTCCTTTTAGTATTGATTGAAAAATGTAAAATTTTAAAATAGTTTATTATTGATGTGGGATCTTATAAGATTTGATCATATATATAGTTTAAATATTATTTATAAGGTAGTAAAAATAAAAAAAATTATAAATTTAAATTAAGAATAACACATTTTATTTTATAAGAATAAAAAATAATTAATATATCAAAATTTATATTAATTTGTTATGTTTCTAATTATTTACACATATTAAATTAAAATGTGTTTATTTAAAACAAAAAAAAATTATCATTTTTTTGTCTCTTTTTAAGATCTTCCTTTTAAAAGTATTTTTAAGAAATTTATTACATCATTATTAAGAAAGGATATAAAAACATAACATTTATGAATGAACAAAATTACAAAGATATGAAAATTATTTAAAGTTTATGTGTTGAAATATTTTTTAACCACATCATTTGTATTAAAAAATAGTGTCCTTTTAGCATTTATATACATGATGGAAATCATTTAAAAAATTAATATTTTTTTAATAGATGTAATATTTTAAGATAACTTATCATTTATTTAGAATTTTATACGATTTGATCATATATATTTGGGTGATGGATAATATAATATATATTTTTATATAGATATTTGATTAAAAAATTTGTAGAATTGTTTAGAAGAAAATTAAAAAATAAAAATATATAATTTTAAATTAAGAATATTATAAATTTTTTTACAACAATAATAAATAAATAATAAGTTATATTAATTTATTCTTTTTATCTTTTATTAAATATATTAAATTATATTATATTTATTTAAAAGATAAAATTTATTATTTTCTTACTCTTTCTTTAAAATCTTTTTTTAAGAATATTTTTAAAAAAAATTATTATTTCATTATTAAAAGAGGATTGAAAAACATGACATTTTAAGAATCAATTATATTGCAAAGATATGAAAGTTACAAGTGAGGAAATTGAAACATATTTTAACCACTTTATTTGTATAAAAAAATTAGACTTTTAACATTAATGAAGATAATGGAAATTATTTAAAAAATTAATATTTTTTAGTAAATGTAAAATTTAGAATAACTTATAATTTATTTAGAATCTTATATGATTTAATCATATATATTTAGGTAATTGATAATATAATAATATTTTATTATCTTATTTATTTCATTAATCTATTTTAAAAATTGTTTATAAGGAAATAAAAAATAAAGAAAAAATTATAATTTTAAATTAAGAATAATATATATTATTTTATAATTATAAAAAATAATTAATATATCAAAATATGTAATAATTTTTTATTTTTTTATTTTTTAGAATATTAAATTAAAATTTATTTATTTAAAACAAAACAATTATTATTTTTTTCTCTTTTTTTAAGACTTTCCTTTTAAATTTAATTTTTAGATATTCATAAATTTATTATTAATAGAGGATATAAAAATATAACATTGTATGAATCAACTATTACAAATACATAGAAATTACTCAGAGGTGAATATATTAAAATATTTTTTACCACATCATTTGTATGAAAAAAAATATACTATACTTTTAGCATTGATATAGATGATGAAAATTATTTAAAAAATTAATATTTTTTTAATAGATCTAGAGTTTTAAGATAGATTATGATTTATTTAGGATCTTATGTGATTTGATTATATATATTTGGCTGATCAATAATATAACTTTTTCTATTTTATATATTTGATTAAATTATTTGAAGAATTTTTAAAATGAAATTAAAAAAAATTCATAATTTTAAACTAAAAAAATTATATATTATTTTACAATAATAATAAATAATTAATAAGTTAAAGTTTTTTTAATTTATTTTATTTTATTTTTTATTTAAAATTATTAAATTAAAATATATTAATTTAAAACATAAATTTTATTGTTTTATTACTCTTTCTTTAAAAACATTTTTTAAGATTATTTACACAAATTTATTATTTCATTATTAAGAGGGGATATAAAAACATGACATTTTATGAATAACTATATTGTGAAGACATAAAAATTACTTGAAAATGAGGATGTTGAAACATATTTAACCATTTAATTTGTATAGAAAAATTATTTTTTTAAAATTTATGTGGATAATGGAAATAATTTAAAAATTAATATTTTTAATAGATGTAAAATTTTAGAATAGGTTATTATATATTTATAATCTTATATAATTTGATCGTATATATTTAAGTAATAGATAATATAATATATTTTAGTTTTTTTATATATTTAACTAAGCTATTTTAAAGTTTGTTTAGAAAGAAATAAAAAATTAAAATATATTATATATTATTTTATAATAATAAAAATAATGAATATATCAAAATTTATATTAATTTATTATTTTATAATTAATTTAAAAATATTAAATTAAAATATTTTATTTAAAACAAAAAATTTACTCTCTTCTTCCCAATTCTTTAAAATCTTTCTTTTAAGACTATTTTTGAGAAATTCCTTACATTATCATAAAAGGAGGATATAAAAACATGTTATTTTATTAATCAAGCATATTGCAAATGCATGAGAATTACTTGAATGTGAGAATGTTGAAACATATTTTAACCACTTCATTTATATAAAGAAAATTTTTTCTTTTAGTGTTCATATAGACGTCGGTAATCAATAAAAAAATTAATATTTTTTCACACATATCAAATTTTAGAATAGCTTATAATTTATTTAGCATCTTATATAATTTCATCATATATATTTTCCTAATAGGTAGTATAATATATGTTATTATTTTATATATTTGATTAAACTATTTTAAACATTATTTAGAAAGTAAAAAATAAATAAAATTTTATATTTTAAATTAAAAATATTATATATTATTTAATAATATTAAAAAGTAATTCATATATCAAAACTTAAAATAATTTACTATTTTTGTCTTTTATTTACAAATATTAAATTAAAATATATTTATTTAAAAAAAGTTTTTTTTTCTCTTTTTAAGATCATCCATTTTTTGAGAAATTCGTTGCTACAATATTAATCAAAGATATAAAAATATAACATTTTTTGAATCAACAATGTTACAAATACATTAAAACTACTTGTTGGTGAAAATGTTGAAATATTTTTTAACATCGTTTGTATGCAAAAAAGTATATAGTATCCTATTATCGTTGATATATAGGATAGAATTTATTTTAAAGATAATATATTTTTAATAAATGTATAATTTTAAGATAGTTTATGATTTATTTAAGATTATATATATTTGGGTGATAGATATTATAATTTACCTTTTTTTTGTATTTTTTATTACACTATTTTAAGGATTGTTTAGAAGAAAACTAAAAGAAGAAAAAATTTTATTTCAACTTAAGAATATTATATATTATTTTACAATCATAATAAATAATTAATATATTGAAGTTATATTAATTTATTATTTTTTAAAAATATTAAATTATATATTTTTATCAAAAAATTTACTATCTTCTTCCTACTTCTATAAAATATTTTTTTATTTTAAAAAATTTATTACTTTATTATCAAGGGACGCTATAAAACATGACATTTTGTGAATCAACTATATTGAAAATACATCAAAATTATTTAAATGTGAAGATGTTGGAACATATTTTAACATCTTCATTTGTATAAAAAAAATATTTCATTTTAGTGTTGATATAGACAATGATAATCATTAAAAAATTAATATATTTTTTGTACATGTCAAATTTTAGTATAGCATATCGTATATATTTACATAATAGGTAGTATAACATATGTTATTATTTTATATATTTGATTGAACTATTTTAAATATTGTTTAGAAAGTAAAAAATAAATATAAATTTTAAATTAAAAATATTATATATTATTTTATAATATTAAAAGAAAATTCATATACTAAAATTTATAATAATTTATTATTTTTATTTTTTATTTACAAATTTTAATTAAAACAAAAAAATTATCATTTTACCCTTTGTTGTTAAGACTATCCATTTAAAACAATTTTTGAAAAATTTATTACTTCATTATTAAGTAAGGATATACAAATATAACATTTTTTTTAATCAACAATGTTACAAAGACATTAAAATTACTTGTTGGTGAAGATATTGAAATATTATTTAACAATATCATTTATATTAAAAAATACATAGCATCCTATGATGATTGATATATACGATAGAATTCATTTAAAAGATAATATTTTTTTAATAGATGTAAAGTTCTAAGATATTTTATGATTTATTTAAGATCATATATATCTAGGTGATAGATATTATAATTTTTCTTTTTTCTTTTATATGTTTGATTAAACTCTTTTAAGGATTGTTTAGAAGAAAATCAAAGAAAGAAAATTATGATTTCAAATTAAGAATATTATATATCATTTAAAAATAATAATAAACAATTAATATGTTGAAATTGTATTAATTTATTAATTTTTGTATTTTAATTAAAAATAAAAATTAAAATATTTTTATTTAAAATTAAAAATTTACTATCTTCTTCCTACTATTTTAAAATCTTTCTTTTAAGATTATTTTTGAGAAAATAATTATTTTATTATCAAGGAAGGGTATAAAAACATGCTCTTTTATGAATGAACTATACTACAAATGCATGAAAATTACTTGAATGTAAGCATATTTTAACCACTTCATTTGTGTAAAGAAATTTTTTTCTTTTAGCGTTGATATAGAAAATGACAATTATTATCAAATTTAATAATTTTTTAATACATATCAATTTTAGTATAACTTATAATTTATTTAACCACTTATATAATTTCACCATATATATTTACGTAGAAGGTAGTATAATATATGTTATTATTTTATATATTTGATTAAATTATTTTGAACAATATTTAGAAAGTAAAAAATAAACAAAAATTTTAAATTTTAAATTAAAAATATTATATATTATTTTATAATGTTGAAAAATAAATAATATATTAAAATTTATAATAAATTATGATTTTTGTCTTTTATTTATAAATATTAAATTAAAATTGGTTATTTAAAGTAAAAAAATTTATCATTTTTCTTCTCTTTTTAAGACTATCCATTTTTTAATTACTTTGTTATTAGTCGAGAATATGAAAATATAATATTTTTTGAATCAACAATGTAACAAAGACATTAAAATTATTTGTTGGTGAAGATGTTGAAATAGTTTTTAACAACATAATTTGTATGAAAAAAAATATATAGCATCGTATTATCGTTGATATATATGATAGAATTCATTTAAAAGATAATATTTTTTTAATAGATGCAAAGTCTTAAGATAGCTCATGATTTAAGATCATATATATTTGGGTGATAGATAATATAATATACCTTTTTTTATGTTTTATTAAACTATTTTAAAGATTGTTTAGAAGAAAATTAAAAAAAGAAAAATTTATCATTTCAAATTAAGAATATTATATATTATTTTTACAATCATAATATATAATTAATATGTTGAAGTTATATTAATTTATAATTTTTATATTTTATCTAAAAATATTAAATTTAAATATTTTTATTTAAAAAATTATATTTTCTTCATAGTTGTTTTAAATCTTTCTTTTCAGACTATTTTTGTGTGATTTATTACTTTATTATAAAGGAAGGTTATAAAATCATGACATTCTTAGAATCGACTATATTATTACAAATGTATGAAATAACTTTAATGTGAGGATGTTGAAACATATTTTAACCACTTCATTTGTATAAAGAAAAAATTTTCCTTCTAGATTTGATATAGACCAGGATTAGAATCATCAGTAGGACTAGCATCAATTGTAGGAGTAGGACCACAAATTATACTGTGAGCAAGACCACTAGTAGGATCAAGACCTAAATCAATATTGGAGAAGGACCAGTAGTAGGTCAGGACTATGATTAGTACTATGACTAGGATTAGCATAAGGATCAATATTGGAACCAAGGCTAGCAGAAGGACTAGGACCAGGATCAATAGTATGATCCGAGCAAGGAAAAAAACTAGGACCAAGACCTGTAGTAGGACAAGGACCAGGACAAAGAATAGGATCAATGCTTGAATCAGGATTAGTGGTATGAAAGGACCATGATTAGTACACGTACACGGACAAGACCAGGACTAGCGCTAGAACCAAGACAAGTTGAAGGAGAAGGGCAATGATCAATATTAAGACAAGGATCAGTAAGTGGACTAGGACCAGGATAAGTACTAGGGCCAAGACCAATAGTAGGACCAGGACCAAGATAAGTACTAGGACCATAGACAAGATCAATATTAGGACCAATATCAGTAGTAGGACAAGGACCAGGATCAGTAGTTGGACTAAGGCAAGAATGAGTACTAGGACCACGACCAGTATTAATACTAGGACAGGGACCAATAGTAAGACAAGGACCAGGATCAGTACTAGGACCAAGACTAGGATCAATACTAGGAACAAGGTTAGTAGTAAAACTAGGATCAATACTAGGACCAGGACTAGTAGTAGGACCAGGACCAGGATCAGTACTAAGACTAGGACTAGTAGTAGGAGCAGAACCAGGATCAGTACTAGGACAAGGATCAATAGTATGACCAGAACCAGGATCCGTACTAGGAATAGGATCAGTATTTGGACTTGAACATGTAGTAGGACCAGGAACAGGATCAGTATTAGGACTAGGACCAATACTAGGACCAGGATCAAGACTAGTATCAATACTAGGACCAGAACCAGTAGTAGATCAAGGGCTAGGATGAGTACTAAGACTAGGACCAGGACCAATAATAGATCCAAGACTAGTAGTAAGATCAGGAATAGGATCAGTACTAGAACCATGACCAGTATCAATACTAGGACCAAGTTCAGTACTAGGATTGGGACCTGGATCATTACTAGGATTAGGACCTGGATCGATACTTGGACTAGGACCAGGATCACTACTAGGATGAGGATTAAGATTAGGACAAGGAACTACACGAGGACACTGATTAGGACCAGGATCGATACTAGGACCAATACAAGACAAGAAACTAGGATCAACAAAAGGACAAAGACCAGTAGTAAGACCAAGACCAGGACCAATACTAAGACGAGGATGAGGACTAGGACAAAGATCGATAGTAGGACCAGGAATTGTACTAGGATACCAACCAGGACCAGGATCGGTACTAGGACCAAGATAAGTAGTAGGATAAGAAACAAGGATCCGCAAAAGGACCAACATCAGTAATAGGACTAGGACCAGTAATACAAGACAAACCAGTAATAGGACTTGGACCTAGACCAATACTAAGATCAGGACTAGTCGTAGGTCAAGACCAGGATCAATATTATGACCAGGACTAGGATCAGGATCAATACTATGAAAGGACCAGGATTAGTACTAGAATCATGACTAGGACCAACATAAGCACTAGAACCAAGACCAATAGTAGGACAAGCGAAACAATCAATACTAGGACCAAGACTAGTAGTAGGACCAAGATCAAGACCAGGACCATGACTAGTAGTAAGACCAAGACCAAGACAAGGACTAGTAGTAGGACCAAGAACAATATTAGGACAACAACTAGGACCATAATTAGTACTAGGACTAGGATAAGTAGTAGGACCAAAAAGCAGGGTTAGCAAAAGGACCAGCACTAGTAGTAGGACCAGAACCAAGATTAGTACTATGAGTAGGACTGGCAGTAGGACGAGAACCTAGATCAGTACTAGTACCATGACAAGTAGTAGGCAAGACCATGATCACTACTATGACTAGGACTAGTAGTATGACAAGGGAAATAATCAATACTAGGACCAGGACGAGGATTATCACTAGGACCATGACTAGTAGTAAGACTAGGACCAGGACCAAGATAAGTACTAAGACCAAGGCCAGGATTAGTAGTAGGACCAGGACAAGGATTAGTACTGGGACCAAGACCAGGATTAGTATTAGGACCAAGACCGGGATTAGTATTAGGACCAAGACCAGGATTAGTACTAGGATTAGGACAAGTAATAGGACCTGGACCAGGATCAGTACTAGGACAAGGACCAGGACAAGAAGTATGGCTAGCACTAGGATCAGTAGTAGGACCAGAGCCAGGATCAGTACCAAGACTAGGATTAGGACCTATAGTAGGACCAGGACTAGGATCAATACAAGTACCAGGACCAGGACCAAGATCTGCAAGAGGACAAGGAAACGTAGAAGGGTTAGAACCAATAACAGGACCAGAACCAATAGTAGATCTAGAACCAGTAGTAGGATTAGGAATAGGATTAGTACTAGGACCAGTAGTGGGATCAGGAACAAGATTAGTACTAAGACCAGGACCACTGTGAACATTGAACTATGTTCGAGGCTAAATTTAAAACCCAAAATAAATTTTTAACCAAAAGGTGATTTAGTCCAAAATTGTTCAAAAAAGTCAAAATAGAAATAATAATAAATAAAATAAATAAAAAACAAAAATAAAAATAATAAATAATAAATAGCAATAAAAATAATAAAAAGGAATAAAAAAATTTTAGTTAGAAAAACAGTTATGGTGGTTAAGGGTAGTTAAGGTTAGTTAAGCAAAAATTAATTAAGAAAGATAAAAAAGAAAAAAAGAGAAAAAAGAGAGTCTGATACCAGGAAAAATTTTAAAAAAGAAGGGAGGAGAAAGTTAAGAGGATTTGTTGGAAAAAATCTTCACAAGATGAAGTTTCGGCTCTCTCTTTCTTGCTTGCGACGGATATTACGAGGGCTCAAGAACACAACATTGATCACTATAGATCAGTAGAGGAAGTTAGAGCATTCTCCACCAAAAGAATTGGAAGCTAACTTTCCCTCTCTTGCTTGAGAAGATCAAGGATGAAGCCACAGAACCTCACAAGCTCTCTGTATTCTCCTGCAAGATTGCCAGCATCAAATCTCCTTTCGGAAACATGAAAAGTTCTGATATGTCATCTTGCACAATCACTCACTTGCTTCTGAAAATCCGAATCTAGTCACCAAGTAAAGGAAAAACCAGGATTCGTACTAGGACCAGTAGTAAGACCAAGAACAATATTAGGACTAGAATTAGTACTAGGACTAAGATAAGTAGTAGGACCAAAAACCAAGATTAGCAAAAGGACCAACACTAGTAGTAGGACCAGAACCGGGATTAGTACTATGAGTAGGACTAGCAGTAGGATCATAACCTAGATTAGTACTAGGACCATGACCAGTAGTAGGCAAGACCAGGATCAGTACTATGACTAGGACGAGTAGTAGGACTAGCACCAGGATCAGTACCAGAACCAGGTCCAGTAATAGGACCAGGACTAGCATTAGTAGTAGGATCCGAGAAAGGATAACAACTAATACTAGGACTAGTAGTAAGACTAAGACCATGATTAGTACTAGGACCAAGATCAGGACTAGTAGTATGAAAGGACAAGGATTAGTATTATGTCTTTATAACATTTTTGATCGTATATATTTGGATAATAAATAATATAATATAATTTATTACTTTTTTATATTTAATTAAATTATTTTAAAGATTATTTAGAATAAAATAAAAATAGATAAAAAAATTATAATTTTAATTTAAGAGTAATACATATTATTTTACAACAATAACAAATAATTAATATAACAAAATTCATATTAATTTATTATTTATGTATTTTATTTACAAATATTCAATTAAAAGGTATTTATTTAAAACAAAAATATTTATCATTTTTTCTCACTTTTTGAAACATTCCTTTTAAAAGTGTTTTTGAAACATTTTATTACGTCATTATTAAGAGAGGATATAAAAACATAATATTGTATGAATCAACAATGTTACAAAGTAAAGGAAATTATTTGGAGTTGAATATGTTGAAATATGTTTTAACCACACCATTTGTATGCAAAAAATAATATAGTGTCCTTTTAACATTGATATATATATGATGGAAATCGTTTAAAAAATTAATATTTTTTAATAAATATAAAATTTGAAAATAACTTATGATTTATTTATGATCTTATGATTTGATCATATATATTTAGGTGATAGATAATATAATATATTTTTTCCTTTTACATTTGACTAAATTATTTTAATAATTGTTTATAAGGAAATTATAAAAAAAGTAAAATTAAAAAATCTTCACTTAAAACATAAAATATATTTTTAAGAAACATATTTTTATCCCTTCATTTGTATAAAAAAATTATACTTTTAGCATTGATGCAGATAATGGAAATTATTTAAGAAATTAATTATTTTTATTAGATTTAAAATTAAGAATAGCTTAAGATTTATTTAGAATCTTATATAAAATTATTATTTTATATATTTGATGGAAATATTTGAAAGATTCTTAAGAGAAAATAAAAAATAAATAAAAGTTTATATTTTAAATTAAGAATAATATTATTTTATAATAATAATAAATAATTAATCAATTCAAACTTATATTAATTTTTTATTTTTTCATTTTATTTTTCTTGGAGGGTAATATGTTGAAATATTTTTTAACCACATTATTTGTATGTGTAAGAAACATACTATCCTTTTAACATTGAGATAGATGATGAAAATTATTTAAAAATTTAATATTTTTTTAATAATTATAAAGTTTTAAGATATCTTATGATTTATTTAGGATCATACATGATTTAATCATATATATTTGGATGATAGATAATATAATATTTTATTTTACTTTATATATTTTATTAAATTATTTGGATTCTTTAAAATAAAATTAAAAAATAAAAATTCATAATTTTAAATTAAGAATATTATATATTATTTTACATTAATAATAAATAATTAATACGTTAAAGTTATAGTAATTTATTCTCTATCATCTTTTATTTAAAAATTTTAAATTAAAATTTATTTATTTAAAATAAAAATTTTATTGTTTTTTTTCCTTTCTTTAAAATCTATTTTTAAGATTATTTTTGAAATATTTATATTTTCTTTATCAAGAGAAGACATGAAAATTACTTGAAAGTTAGGATGTTGAAACATATTTAACCATTGCATTTGAATAAAAAAAATTATACTTTTAGTATTGATGTAGATAATAAAAATTATTTAAAATTAATATTTTTTTTATACTTTGATATATTAATTATTTTTTAATATTAAAAAATAATATATATTATTCTTAAAATCAAATTATAAATTTTTCTTTATTTTTTATTTTTTATTTTTTCTAAATAATCTTTAAAATAGTTTAGTCAAATATATAAAAAAATAAAACATATTATATTATCTATTACCTAAATATATATGAACAAATCATGTAAGATCATAAATATGTATAATAAGCAGTTCTAAAATTTTACATTTGTTAAAAAAAATATTAATTTTAAATAATTTTTATTATCTACATCAATACTAAAAGGATAATTTTTTTTATTCAAATGCAATGGTTAAATATGTTTTTAGCTGACTTATCAATCGAGCTTTAATAAGCTGCCTCAGGCCATTAGTTAGCAGAATTGGAATTATCGTCTATAGGAATGCTAGGTCCTATCAGATTTAAGCATAGGATTTATTCAATTCGGGAGCTATGAAACTCAATCTATATTTGGCTAGTTATCCTAACAGATATCAGACTTTGAATATTCATTCCTTCTGCTGCTAGTGTATACTATAGAAGCCTACCAATTTGACTTATAACCTATATAGTTCCTGATAACATCAATCTGAAGTCCTAGTCAACCTAGGAATTCACAGAATCTATATGATTCCTCTTTACTTTCAGGTCATGTGTCAATTGTGAACTCAATGCCAAACTGCAAACCAAAACATGATCAACATAACTAACGGTTATTTAAAACAGGAATCAAACCTCTGATCTGCTTCTTTCAGGTTAGCACTATCGTTGTTTCCTGTAGGAACTCATTCAACAACACCTATTTAATCCCTAAGACCTACATCAGTGACTTAAGAGGAATCTCAAGATTGCTGGATCCAGATTTCCCTAAAGATTAAACCTCCCAGGTCTCTCTTACTACTTTTCTCTTGGTTATTTTTCCTTCACAAGCAGAATTTTATGACTTTAAGTCCACAGACCAGTCATCTGATTTGACCTCTACTCTTCCTAACTATCTTAGGAATTCGTACTAGTGATGCTTTAAACTTGAGTCCCGAACCCCATTCTTGATCATCCTGACTCAACCCAACTATTGCTTGCTTAAGATGCTATCCTATGCATAGCTAACAGTGAACGCAGGGCTGACATACTTGGGGGATATGACTAAGCCTCCTAACAGTTTCTCTAAGCTCTTAGTGACTTTACAAACTTGTTTGGGAACCACTAACCTAACAACAGTCTTTGACCATTCTAACTGGTTGTTTTTTTTTTTAGGATCATATCCTTAGCCAGTTCAACTCTTTGCTTTAGTGATTTTCTGAATTTATGTTTTAAGGACCAAATTGGACTACTGTCCTAAGCCTTTTGGTGACCCAAGTTCTGCACTGATAGCCTGGTGCAAGGCTTAGGTCAAGTGCCTAGAATTTCTAGCAATTAACATCTCCTTTCCTAGCTGAAGCCTATAAAAAAAAAGGCTAGACACTCACCTGGCAGGATTGAATTGATAAACTAGGATCTGACCAGGAACCAATGGAACCAGAAGGAGATCACAGGCGCGAATGATATTTACTATGCAGTCCCTATTTAATAATGGCCAGCTCCCTGGAATAAGGAAGTTTCTAAAATCGCAACCTGAATTGGTTACTGTGCTATCCTATGACCCTTATCCAGTCTCTTGTTCTCTGTTTTGTTACAGCAATCTTCTAATTTCCCTTAGGCTACCTATGGTCAACCTATTTCCTGATTTAGTTGAGGAATAGATGATAGGAATCACTATGGCTGCATGCTTCTAGGATGGCTTGACTGAACCATATTTTATGCTCTCATGAGTAAACTAACGAAATTTCCAGGTTTGATTAGCCTACCCTAAGATTTGGTATTTTCTTCCAGCTTTACACTTCTGCAGAATTTGACATTTGCCTAGTGAGACACAATTGAAAGGATTTCTATTCTTGTTCTTCCTTCATTTCATGTCTTAAACCAGTTATGCTTCTAGGAAAGGAACTTCGACTTTAAACATTGTAAACTGGTATGTTTCTTTCTTATTTAAACTGCAACCCAAAACCTGATTAATAAACCTGGTGGCTCTTTCGAACAATGAGCCCAACCTCTTATCTATCCTTCTTAGGCTAGCCTTATTAATTCCTTCCTACAGGAACTTATCCAGCAACCTCTAATTAGTTCTCTAGGACCCGTGTTAACAAAACCTTTGGGCCACAAACCTAAGCCTAATCCCTATTCAATATAAAGTCCAACTGAGACAAGGTGTCATAAAAATCTGGTTGTATGGAAGGATTCATCTTATTGGACCTAGGTTCTTAACTGTTATTCAACGTCACTCATCCCTATAACCTATAATTGTTCTGTTCATAACTGCTCCCAGGCCGGAGGATATGGTACTCTAATATTTTTCAGTTCCACAGTAGCAATAAAATTTGATTGCTCTAATTAGGTACTGATTGAAAGTTCAGGTGATGTCTAGTGATGACTCCATAAGAAGGTCCTTATACTAGTGAAGCATTTGAGTTCAACCTAGTAGATCAGAAATTCTGGTGAGGAAGGTGACTAGGCAAGTCAATGTCATGAATATGATCAAGATTCAACTTATGGTTATAGTATGATCTCTACTGCAACAACCACATTTAGCCAACAATTATCTTAGTAAATTGCGGTGTCTAATGTTGGCTCCAGTTTTGATTTCGTGCTTAGATATTGAGTCACCAAATTCAGTACCTTGAACTGATTTGATAGTCCTGACAGGTTTTTGATCTTAAAGGTCCCTCTATCTGCTATTGAACCCAGAATCAGTAGCCCACTCATCCCAGGATTTAACTTGGTAATGTAGCAGCTGTGCTACTATGGTCTCAATGCCTTGCTAGCCTACAGAATTTGCTGCAGTTACTCTGTGAGCTGCGCAAGCTCAGGATTCTATTCTAAAATCCTCTCACTAAGTCATCAATGACGTCCTTAGCCTAAGATTTCTAATTTTTGCTATTACTACAAGCTATTAAGCCTATTCCTAATTTATTGGATGGACCCCTATTCTCAGACTACGGATCTGATTTGGTGCTTAACAGGTGTAACCTGCTACCTTAGCCATCGCCACAAACTGATCATGGTCTCAGGGCACTTGCTGAATAAAGGGACACCTACCACCAATTTCAGATTCTTTTATAATTTTCTCCTTTCAGGAGCAGTTTTTGTTTTCTGTCGAGATTGGCCCCAAAATTGGTTCATTTCTATTCTAGCCAAGATTCTTAGAGTCTGACTCTGTCTACAGGATTGCCCCAAAACCAATGTTACACCAATCTGTTATTGTAGCTAAACTGGGGTATATTTTTTAATTGGTTTGCTACCCAGTCTAGTGTGACAAGTCATTATAGAGTGGAGTGCTAACAGAAACTGGTTCTGAATCTACAGTTGACTCAAGTTTAGCAGCAGCCTGTCAGAACAGCTGTAGCAGTCCACCATTACTACAACTTATTATGGGAATGAGCTCCCAATCAGATAATCTCAGGACAGTTTATCAACAAGCCTATTATGGCTACACTGATTGTTGTTACAAGGACTAGGTAGCAGTCTGAAATTTTAGGAAGCTTCTCTCCTATGCCTCTTGCTAACTTAGCCTAAATGGAAGCACAAGTAGGGATAATCTAAACAATGGAACCCACTGCTATGGTTGGTCTAGGATTGATCATTACCTGCATTGGCCAAGGATTTTTAATTTGAATCTGCTTACCATGATGGTTCGTTGGTTGTTCTAACTTGGTCCTCATTGCAAATTTGTTTTGGATTGTTCCTTTGTGAGGGTTCATATTGTCAACTGAAGTGTTGTAAGGCCTAAGTGGTAGGAGTAGCATATGGCCTGCAAGGACTTTCCCTAGACTTGACTTCAAGCTGGTTATTGCCATAAGCTAATAGAAAGCTGATCCTAACATAATAGAAACCATTAGACAGGCTCTATCTTTGTTTTATATCTAGTTGAGGTAACCAAGGGTCCTATGGCAGGTGATGTTATCTAAACATCCTTGTGGGTGATGTTATCTAAACATCCTTGCGATTAACCATTGTAAACACTCAATTATATCTAAGGTCTTAGTTTTAAAAATTAATTAGTAAATATTTAAATAAATTAATGAAAGAAAAATATTAAAAATAATAGATAGAAACAATTAAATAAAAACAGAAAATAGAAGAATAAATGAACAGAAAACAACAAAAATGGATAAAGAGAAAGGTTGAAAAAAATTAAAAAAAATCAGGAAAAAACAAAGAAAACTAAAAAATGTGGACAACATAATTAATAAATCTGAATAAAAAAATAAATAAATACAAAATCTGAAATTCAAAAAGGAAAAAACCAGAAAATAAACAAAAAACTTTTTGAAATAAAAAATCTGAAACTAAAAAATATATTAAAAACAGAAAATAAAAAAAAACTAGAAATAAAAATGAAAAAAAACTGGAAATAAAAATAAAAAAATAAAAACAAAAATAATAAAATAAAATAATAATAAACTAGAAATAAAAATAAAAATAAAATAAAATGGAAAATCCAAAAATCTAAAATCATTTAAAAGAAATATATAAAAATAACAAAATAGAAAATAATAAATAAAATTTTTGGAAAAGATGAAGAAAAGAGAAAATAGAATTTAAAAATAATAAATAAATAAAATCTAAAATGAAAAATAAAAACAAAGGGAAATTAAAGAAAGAGGATAATCGGAAATATAGAAAAATGAAAGTAAATCTAAAAAAAAAATTATTAAAATGAAAAAATTAAAGAAAATAATAATAAAATTTTTTGATTGATAAATAAAACAAAACCTGAAGTTGAAAAATATATAATTAATAAATGCTAATTAAAAGCGAAAAAAAAAACAAAATTAAAAACAAAAAAATGGATTTTTAAGAAACAGAAAAACAAATTTTTAACAATAAAAACAGAATGGAGAGAAAAAAAAGAATTAGAGGAGGCAGAGGTAGAAGAGAGGATTTTTTTTGGCTATAGGGAAAGAGAAAAAGGACTGGAAGCGGGAATTAGAGGGGGAAGAGAAATATAACAGCAACGAAGGAGGACTTTGGGGAGGATCGGTCTTGAGCGCGTTCTCTTGGGATCATTGGGAGCAAGACGTCAAAAATCTAATACCCCTTCCTTAAGAAAACTCCAGGTACATTCATGAACTTCCCCTTATTCTTGCATGAAGATGGTTCTAGGGATTTAAAGTATATTCTGGTTGTATCCGGTAATGTCAAATCCATGCATGCCCATAGTTAATGGCAGTATAGCATGCATCGCATAGAAAAATCTTGAGACTACTCTATATTATTGGTTGAAAATCTTTAAGATTGATATTTCGGGTCAAGCTTCTTGTCTAGCTAGTTGCAATCGGTCTTCATCCATGTACTACAACTTCAGGGTCTGGGTGCGAGTCCGAAATCATCTCATGGTTGGCAGTGGCGGTCTCGGTTTCGTTATATCTATGGTTTCTCTAGTCATGTAAGAGAAGGAAAGGAAATGGTAGTAACATTGTAGAAATATAAACCAACGTCTCATGCTCCACTATATGAAGAGTCAACTATTGCCGAACACAAAGGCGGGGAAAACGCTTGGAAGAGTTGAAGCAAATGGTGTTAAAACAGCCATAGAGTGACCATGTAGCCATGCCAACAATCTTATCCAGGAGGATGAGGAGTTAGTACGAGACCACTATACATTGGGTGGATCTTGCAAGAAACCATCCAGGTTCATGCAAGTGCTAGGATATGTCAAAAGGGTTGAAGAAAACTGGGTGAGCACCATGCCAGTGGGCAGAAATGACGTCTGAGAGTTGTCTTCGTGTCAAATAGTTGTGGAAATCATTGGCAATTGACCTTACGACAGTAGAGCATGGCTGATATTCTGGGTGTAGTCCATTACCTACACATTGGGTGATGCGCGGAAAGACATTACTTGGTCTTAAAGATCCAGGGGTGCAAGTGTGCAAGATTCCGTCTATAGTGGTGTTTAGGAACTACGTACTCATGGAGTTTATTCCAACTCAGGCTGTGAGGGAGGCATTTAGGTTGGAACCACATGCAATGTACATCATATTTCAACGCGCAAGCACTCAAAGGAAGGTACCGTTGATTGTAAGCCAAGTTGCCATCCCTCCTTGTAAGGTCAATTCACATAGTACCCCAAATACTAAAGCATGCACCCATGACTTGCCAAGAGACTACACATCATTTGGCTCTTAGCCAAAGCGTCCACAGACCTGGAGCTCGTGAACAACATATGCTCCTTCAACGTGCATCTGTGCGGCGTCACCAAATGAGCATGTGCCACGGACCCCGATCTCAACGTGCATGTGCATGATATTTTAATTTTCCTCAATTCTGACCTTGCAAGCCCTTATCTAAACTAAAGAGCGTTATCTAATAATAGCAAATCTAGCACAGTTGGTTAGCTTGCCATCCACAACATTCTCACCTCGGGTTCGAACCCTCCCCTGTGTCCTTCTTTTTTTAAAAAGAAGATTAAGCCTGGACTCCCTTATGAACTTAGTGGGTCGAAACTATAACTATGAACTGGACATGGTCCAGTGGTTGGAGACGTCGTCCGTACACCTCCAGGACTCGGGTTCGAGACCCACCAGGTGTGCTTTTGTCTATTTTTCATCAGAGACTCTTGCTCCCACCTAAACTAAATCATTTTATCTGGACCTATGCTTAATGTTAGGCTCTCCACATTAAATTCAAGAAGCATTTCACTCAAATTAAGATTTATTTCATTCTCCAAATTTCCGTTCAAGTTCAAGATCAAACTTTTTACTTTCAATTTAAATTGATTTTTGAAATTGAATCTAATTATCTACTTTCAATTCAAATTCACCTTTCTGAAATCAAGTTTTTTATTCAAATTTATTTTGGAAATCAAACTTAATTCCTCTTCCAATTCAAACACTTTCAATTTAAATCCATTTTTTTGGTTAGTTCAATTCTTTTTCTCAAGTTTTAATCCAAAATTTAAATTCTTTTTCCAAATTAAGTCTATTTCTTTTCTTCAAATAAAATCAAGTTTAAATTTTTTTTTTTCAAAATTTCTAATTTTTTTCTTCAAATAAAATCAAGTTTAAAAATCCTAATTCTTTTCTTCAAATAAAACCAAGTTTAAATCTTTTTCAAAATCTTAATTCTTTTTCTCAAATAAAATCAAGTATGAATCTTTGTTAAATTTTAATTCTTTTCTTCGAATAGAATTGAGCTTAATTCTTCTCTTAAAATCAAAACTCAATTCAAGTTTAATTCTTTTTCTCCAAATTTCAAGTTTCAATTAAGTTTCTAGTTCAAATAAAAATTAATACTTTATTCTTTATCAAGTTAACTCCAAGTTCAAGTCAAATTTAATTCCTCAAATCAAAATCTAGTTTAAGTTTTTTTCTTCAAATCAAAAATCAAGATTAATTCCTTTTCGTAAATTCTCCAAATCAAATCGAGTATAATGCTTTTCAAGATCAAGTTCATCAAGTATAATCCTTTTTCTACTTAGGCTCATTCACCATATTATCTTTATTACTTTCAAATTAAATTCTTTGATTCTAGGTCTCATGCGATGAACCTTAAGCACGAACTGGTAGCTTTTTCTGTTGTTCGATGTTTAGGAATTCATATGGGTCCCAGTACAGCCGTAGTTGTCTTGGACCCTGTGCATATGTGGACTAAGAATCCTTTTGTAAATAATTTCAATAAAAACTTCATTTTGGGAATCCTTAAGTCTCACGCGATGAACCCTAAGCACAGACTGGTAGTTTTTCCTGCTGTTCGATGCTTAGGGATTCGTATGGGTCCAAGTGCAGCCGTAGTTGTCTTGGATCCTGTGCATATGTGGACCAAGGATTCTTCTTAAAAACATTTTCAAAACACCCTATTCATTTTAAAAACTCTTTTTCAAGCTTCTCCGAAGGTCAAGCCTTCAAACCAGAACTACGTAAGTCTTGAGTTTCCCATTGCACCAGGGAATACGTAGGAGCATGATCAAGTCCTATCAAGCTAACCTCCATCAAGTTATTTATTTCACATTAATTAAGGGATCAAACAATTTTCAAAAGTCACACACTCAGTTTAAGGGTACCATTCTTCGGAACGGGCGAATGGGGTGCCTAACACCTTCCCCACTCGTAACCGATTCCCCAACCTAAATCTTTTCCTCGAGTCAGGGTTTTTTCCAAACTTTTTCCCTTAAATAAAAATTTGGTGGTGGATCCACATAATCCAATTTAATTCTATTTTTAAATTTTAGCGAGTTCGTCGTCTTGTCGGAATTACGGTTGCGACAGATGGCAACTCCACTGGGGACTTTAGAGAGTCAAGCCCATTAAAAATGAGTGTGTCATATTGATCCCTTTCGCATTTATTTGCACGATCCCTTTCTTGTTTACTTTTTCGATTTATTTGTTTGTTTATCTATTTGTTGTTTGTATGTTTATTCTCTGTATAACTTTAGGATAGACGAACAATAAATTGCTATATATTTGTACAATTTCCCCAATTGCAGGTATCCCAAATATTTGTGTGCCCTCATACATTACACATATGCATTTATCATGAGTAGGGCTCTATACCCGGGTCTGAGTGAAGCCTAGGGCTAGAGGGATCTAGTGGTGTCACTTTAAGGCTTACGTCCTGTTTAACTATCACGAAAATCCTAACTAGAGTGCGTCCTATCTGTGATGCCCCGCAACTAGTGGCTACTTCTACTGTTGTGGCAAGCATTACAGACCGGAACTTGGCTCTAGTAACCTCTTATACCTCAGGATTACAAACCACCCGATGAGAGGTTCATGCATAAAAGGCCATAGACCCTTAGGACAGGTAACCCACATAAAAGGCAAGGAGGGCACACATACCCTTTCCAAGATATAAGACTCACATGATGTTCACAGGCATTCGAATTGAAGTGGTGAAAGGAAGTTAAAAGCTAAAATTGGGGAGATACAAAATCAAAAATGAAAAATCAAGCAAAAAGAAAGAAAAAATCAAATCAAATAAAAATCAAGAAAAATAGAAACTTCTAAGAAAAATTAGAAGAGATAATAATTTCTGAAAATACTGAAAATATAAAAAGATTCAATAGGAGAGAAAATGAAAATTTGAAAACCTAAAGAATGCATTTTAGAAAAATTTTAACAAACCTTTTTCAAGCAAAACCCAAGGTTTTCTAGCAAAATAAAAATACCCAAAGTTTATAAAAAAATGAAGTTACTAAAAATCAAGAACGAACAAAGAAAGCAACACTCAACTTTTTTCAAAACATTTCAAATATCTAAAAATTATTTGTGCATAACCGTCATTCATTCATGCATAAATTTATCATCGAAAGAAAGATTTCAAAAATCATTTCACACCTTTTCATTGCATCAACATTTTTATCATTCATGACTTCTCGTATTCAAACTGTTTCTCAAAGAAATTAATTTTAACCTTAACAGAAAAATTAGAGAAAGACAGCTTCCTCGACATCCTTATAGGACCCGAGCACAATCAAGAATCATGGATGAGCTGGAGAGACAAAATGAGGAATTAAGAAACGAGGTCAAGACGTTGAAGGAACTGGTGGACAAGCTAATGGAGGCCATCCAATTGTCTAAACATAAAGAGGCAAGGGAATCCCTACCAGGAGAATCAATCAATCCATCATACCCTCCTGGCTTCAATCCATAAAACGCTTCACCTTTAACCATGCCTCCACCAGTCGAAGGAGTTCAGTATGGGTTTCCTCATGGGCATGCACCCTCATTCAATCAAACTCAAACCCAAATACAAGCCCAAACACATAATGTACCTTCACACCCCACCTCACAAGCCTACCGAACAGCTATTGGGGAAACGAATCCTATGTTCACCCAAGGGCCTTACCTTGTGTACATACCATCTTCTCAACCTCACCACATGCTAGAGGAAAACCCTAGCCATCCTTTTAAGGAGGATACAGAAAAATGGAAAATCCTGGAGGAAAGAATCAAGGCAATCGAGGGAAATGCTTATGAAGCCAGAGACGCATCTGATCTGTGCCTGGTTCCAGATGTGGTGATTCCTCCCAAAATTCAAGGTTCATGAATTTGAGAAATATCAAGGAACTAACTGTCCAAGGAACCACCTGACAATCTACTGCAGGAGGATGTCTGCCTGTATGCATGATGATAAGATCCTCATCCATTTCTTTCAAGATAGCTTAACTGGGGCAGCTGCAACTTGGTATACTCAGCTAGAGCGGACACATATCCATTCATGGAGGGATCTAGCTGAGGCCTTCCTCAAATAGTACCAATATAATATGGAGATGGCTCCGGATAGAACTCAACTCCAAAACATGGCCAAAAGGGGGGACGAGACCTTCAAGCAATACGCTCAACAGTGGCGAGAGTTAGCCGCTCAAGTACAACCTCTCCTATCTGAGAAGGAGTTGGTCAGCATATTCATCACACACTCCAAGATCCTTTCTATGACAAGATGATCGGCAGTGTGACCACTAGCTTCTCTGATGTCGTCATCATTGGTGAAAGGATCGAAGGTGGCATGCGCCGTGGAAGGATCATGCACAAGCTCGTAGGGATAGTTGATGCCTCTGTAAAAAAGAAGAAGACAGGGGAGACTCATAATGTGACTTCTGGTCAGGGAAAGTATATACCTCTGATGGCACCATATGGACCAACTGGCTTCCAACCATCACCATACACACCTTACATACCATATCCCTACACCGCTTCTACTTACCAAACACACTACCATCCAGCTTACAACTATCCAATGCAAATCCGACCACCCACACCATACACGGTCCAAACACAAGCCAAGAGCCCAAATCTTAGCCAAAGCCAAAAGAAGGAAAAAGATCCTATCCAATTTGATCCCATTCCAATGACCTACACTAAGCTGCTACCTCAGCTAATCCAAAATTCCCTGGTGGTCCCCTATCCACTAAAACCTCAAGAACCACCATACCCTAGATGGTATGATGAAAATGCCATATGTGACTACCATGCGGGGTACATTGGTCATTCTACAGAAAACTGCCAGGTTCTGAAGCGTAAGGTGCAAAGCTTGATTGATGCTAAACGACTAGATTTTGGGAAGGTTGCTCCTAACCTGGGAAATAATCCAGCGTCGAACCATGAGAGCTCATGAGTTGCTTTGTACAAATCGAGCTATCGAGGAAAATCATCCAAGATTTGTCATATTTTTCAAGATCAATCTTTTGTAAATAAAACTCAACGAATAATACAAAAATTACATTTTTCATGTTTCATGAGCATGTGCTTCACATTATTGGCTTTACTTCCTAAAATTTCCTATTCTTGCCATTCTTTAACCCATCACTTATTCCTATACCTAAACAACAAATACCTGTTGGTGACAATGCCAATGTTGTAATAAATAATCTTGAACATATAATTAATCAAACTCAAAGAAAAAAAAATAAGCCCAATGAGGAAGCAGAATAAGAAAAAACCAACTAGGGATTCCAAATCACCATGCATTCAAGGAATATCTTGTCTAACAAAAAGCGATAAATATCCCGCTAGATCGAAAGTTCAAATCCAAGCAAAATTTAGGGATGCAAAATAGATCCGCTCAATTGAGAGTCAAAGTAGTCCAAGCAAGGCTCAATGAAAGATCTGATTAAGAAAAAGAAGAAAACTCGTTGAATTTAAATAAAAAATGGTCCAGGCAAAATCAGGGTCAAAATTCAAAATTCAAGAAGAAGAAAAAACTTGCTGGATAAAAAGAAAAAATAATCCAGGCAAAAGGAGGGTTAAAGTTCAAAAGATTAAATCGACAAAGGCATGATCAAGGTCTTGCTGGATTCCAAAAATAATTCAGGAAAAAAATAGGATCAAGATGAAAGCCCACTAGGTCAACAACCCTAAAAAACGACCTAGGAAAAAGTTAGGGCACAATTAAATAGAAGTCCGCTAGGTCGACAACCCTCAAAGGGCGTGTTAGGAAAAAGTTAGGGCACGAAAACAAAAGCCCGCTAGGTCAACAATTCTCAAAGGCGACTTAGGCAAAAGTTAGGGCCCATAATCAAGAGTCCGCTAGGTTGAAAAGCCGTAAGGGCGACCTAGGCAAAAGTTAGGGCAATACGAAAGTCCTGCTGGGTTGAAAACTCAAAAGAATAACCCATGCAAAAGTTAAGGTCAATCCAGGAATCCCAGGACAACATTCTGCACCTCATATCTTCCTAAAACTGGGGAAAAAATTTGCCATTTCTCAAGTTTGATTAATTTGACAATCAAGATTATGAAAAGCTGTAAACACTCAATTATTTCTGAGGCCCCCAACCAATTAATTAATCAAGAAACCACACTAATTTAAATAATAAAAAACAAAAAAACCAAAAAAAAAATTTATTTTTAAAGGAAATGAAAATTTTAAAATCAGGAAAATTACAAATTAAAGAAAATTAGAAAAAAGAGGAAATAAAACTCAAAATCTAAAAAAATAAAGGAAAATTAAAAATATGGAAATTGTAAAATCTGGAAAAAATTAAAACTAAAATCAGAAATAAAAAAATCAAAAACAAAAATTAAAAACATTTTAAATAGAATCTAAAATTAGAAACAAAAACGAAAACAAAAAAAAGAGTTTAGAAAAAAATAATAAAAACAGAATTAATACAAGGGGGAAAATAAAAGAAAAATAATTAGAAACTAAAAAATAAAATAGTTTTTTGAAAATAATAAAAACAAGGAAAAATAAAAGAAAATCTGGAAAAAAGAAAATAATAAATGATATAAAAATACAAATGAAACAAAAAATAAATAAAGAAAATCTGAAACTAAAAGTTAATTAAAAAAACAGAAAATAAGAATACTAAGAAATAAGCTAAAATAAATTGAACAAACAAAAAAATAAAAAAAATATATAATAAAAACAAATTTATAAAATCAGAAATTAACGAATTAACAAAAAAAAATTGATTAACTGGAAAAACAGAAAAATTAAAAGGAAAAAAATAGAATATAAAAGGCAAAAAATAACAACATGGGGGGCTGAGTATTCAGAGCTCGGGGGATAGAAGATTCTCCTGGATTTTTCTCTCTCGACTTTGGATTGGAGGGAGAACTGTAGACAGGGATCTAGTTACCGGATCGGAAAATAAGGCCGGCAAAGAAAGCTTCTTCTTGGAACCTTTGGACTTCACCGACGGGATTCAGAAGTTAAGGGGAAGAGTTTCTTGTTTCGGATTCAAGATTTTTGGTTCTTGTTGCCCCGAGGATAACGAAAAGCCTCTGGAAATCAGGCTCATTTCCGATCGGATCCAATTCTCCGTCAATAAAAGCCTCTGCATCACTCAAGACCCACCTTACCCAGGTCAGCATAGTTGTATTGTTTGATCTATGTGTTTTGGCCATTGCGATTCTTTAATAACCGTTATACTGATGTTGCAATTATATCTTAGCTGGTAATGAGAAAATGTGGAATACATTATTCCTGTAGAAAACTGAATTTCAAATGGTTAGATAAATTTGTTTGAATCAAATCCCATTTGGTTGATGAACATGTATAGAATTCATTTTATTGTGGTGATTGTTGAATCCAGGTAAGGGGTCTAATATGGGGTTAACGTGTGGTTAAGCAAATCAACGTGGAATCTTATCATAGAAGACGTCCTAAGCGATTTATTAAAGGTTACGAGATCATGCATGAAGGCCATGATCGACGTCCATGCAGTGACCATGAGCGTCAATACTCAAGAAAATGGAAGTCTTCACGTGAGACCAAAATGCACGCACTTTGACGGGTGGAGGAAGTGCAACGGGTAGAGCCAAACAAAACTGATAAAAAGCGAGATTGTGCCCTCTGCGCTGGGACCAAAACACCCAATTCATGTAGGTATCACATGCAGAAGTCTAAGTTAGTAGGCATTTCATCATTCCAAGGAGGTGTAGTATATTACATATTCTAGTATATCACATGCAGAAGTCTAAGACAGTGGACTCCATGGGCTTTTGTTGCATAGGGTGGAACCTGCGAGGCCTTCAAAAGAGGCCATCCCAAAGCTACGACCAACATCCACAGAGGAGAGAAATTGGTCTTTTGCTTTGTTACGTGAATAAGCCCCATGCAGTTTAGGAGTGAGTCTTGTCCTTCCACCTACTAAGTATATGTTAAATAATTGAGAAGCTCAAAAGCAAGTTTGGTTTGGTGGTAAGTGGGCTACGCACGTGTCTCCTAAGTCATGGGTTCGATCCCAGGAAAAGAACCCCAAGCCTTAATTTTAATTCCCACATTTTCATAAGGGCAAGTAACTTAGTGTAGGGTCCACGGATAAGCTTTTACCAAAGGAATAATAGTCAGCGGGTCCCACATTTCTTATAACTTTCAAATAAATTCCTCGCTTATAATCTTCCAGGGTCCATATCTTATAATTTTCAAACAAGTATTATGAAATTGGATGTCATGCCTATCTCTTCCGCCTTATGAAATTACATGGAACTGATTAACTAATTCCTTTACAATGCATTGGTTTTGCTTTTTATTGCCTCTTTATAATTATCTCTCTTAAATAAGTCAAGTCCAACCTTTTATCAAAATTAAATCCGAATCAAGTTTCAAATTCAAACTTTTCATTCCTTTCTTAAATCCATTAATTACAAATTAACCCCAACAATTCCAAAATGTCCAAATTGTCCTCAAATACCCAAATACCCAAATTAACCTCCAACAATTCCAAAATGCCCAAATTGTCCTCGAATACCCAAATACCCAAACTAACCCCCAACAATTCCAAAATGCCCAAATTGTCCTCAAATACCCAAATACCCAAACTAACCCCTAACAATTCCAAAATATCCAAATTGTCCTCAAATCCCTAAATACCCAAACTAACCCCCAACAATTTCAAAATACCCAAACTGTCCTCAAATCTCCAAATATCCAAACTACCCTTTTAAAATCCCAAAATTACAATTTGGCCTCAAAACTTCCCAAAATTGCAATTTGGCCCCCAAAACTTCCCAAAATTACATTTTGGCTCCAAAATTTTTCAAAATTGCAATTTAGCCCCAAAACTTTCCAAAATTACAATTCGGCTCCAAAACTTCCCAAAAGTGCAATTTGGCCCCAAAATTTCCTAAAATTGCAATTTAGCCCCAAAACTTCCCAAAATTACAATCAAACCCAATCCTCTTATTTTCAAATTAAATCCTTTGGTTCTAGGTCTCACGCAATGGATCCTAGGGACGAACTAGTAGCTTTTTCTGTTGTTCGCTTCCTAGGAATTCATATGGGTCCCAAATGTAGCCGTAGTTGTCTTGGACCCTGTGCATGTGTGGACTGAAGATCCTTCTGTAAAATTTCAATAAAAAACTCCATTTTAGAATCTCTAAAGTCTCACGCGACGAACCCTAAGCACGAACTGGTAGCTTTTTCTGCTGTTCGGGGTTTAGGAATTCGTATGGATCCCAGTGCAGCCGTAATTGTCATGGACCCTGTGTATATATGGACTAAGGATTCTCCCTAAAATATTTTCAAAATACTCCAGCCACTTTCAAATAGTCCTTTTCAAGTAGCTCTGAAGGTCAAGCTTTTGAGCACAAAACACTGTTTTAAAACACCCCTTTTCACGTTTTTTTGAAGGTCAAGCCTTCAAACAAACTAGAACTACGTAAGCCTTGAGTCTCCCATTGCACCGGGGAATACGTAGGAGCAGGATCAAGTCCTGTCAAGCTAACCTCCATCAAGTATTTATTTTCACTCTCATTAAAGGGATCAAACCATTTTCAAATAATCACACACTCAGTTTAAGGGTACCGTTCTTCGGAACGGACGAGTAGGGTGCCTGACACCTTCCCTACTCGTAACCGACTCCCGAACCTAAATCTCATCCTCAAGTCAGGGTTTTTTTCAAATCTTTTTCCCTTAAATAAAAATTTAGTGGCGACTCCACATTGATCCAAAATTAAATTCATTTTCAAATTTTAGCGAGTTCGTCGTCTCGTGGGAATTACGGTTGCGACAAAAGCAGCATTGACATTTTTCATTAAAAAGTGCCATTTGGACAATGAAACCCACACCTTTCGTCATCCTTTCTTTTCAAATACACTATATTAAAACACCCAACCTCAAAATTCTCCATTTCCTTCCATCAACTAGCCAAAATCACTTCGCACACCTCAATGGTGCACATGCTAAAAAGAAATGTGAAAAATGTAAAAGTAAAAAAGTATTAATTTTGAAAAGTCATGACAAGTCAAATGAATCCTCAATCATCGCAACACAACAGGATTGCTTCCCTAAAAAACATCCTCCTACCAGCCATAACGTTGCCGAAACAAAAGGAGTGTGTCTTATAAGATAATGCTGACCACTACTAGGTCTCAAAGATCCTGGAAAAGAAGGTTCCAATATTGACCAAGAAGCCAAGTAATAGATTCAATCTAGCCCGTTCGGATTCTTGATTCCTTTCACACCAACTATAAGGTTGTCGAGAAAGGATATGTCAACAAAAATCAAAAGTCAAGAGAAACAAAAAGTGTTTACATCATCTCAAGGTTTGCATTCATCCCAGAGCATCCATTTCATCAAATAATTATTTCAAACATCAAAAGTAGTCAATAAGATTAAAATACCACATCCTTTTGGCATTTACTCAAGCATCACGAAACATCACATCCTTTTCATTCATCTAATAGCGCATAAACATCTGGTCGTTCAAATATCGCGTTTTTTGTATATTCATTCAAGCATCGCAATAAATATCTTGTCATTCAAGCATCTCATAATTCATTTTTCAAAACTAATTAAGACCTGGGTAAAATTGTCCGAATCAATAATAATTAAAAAAGACACAAGTTCAAACTGGGGTAAACGTTTGTCCACAAAAATTCAATTTGAGGTCATCCTCAAATTCTCAATCAAGTCCAAACTGGGGCAAACGTTTGCCCACAAAAATTCAATTTAAGGTCATCCTCAAATTCTGGATCAAGTCCAAACTGGGGCAAACATTTGCCCACAAAATTTCAATTTGAGGTCATCCTCAAATTCTCAATCGAGCTCAAACTAGGGCAAACGTTTGCCCACAAAAAATTCAATTTGAGGTCATCCTCAAATTCTGAATCAAAATCAAACTGGGGCAAATGCTTGCCCATAAAAATTCAAGTTGAGGCAATCCTCAGTTCCTCAAAATTTCAAAAAACTAGGGGCAAACGATTGCCTAGAAAAACTCAGATCGAGGCAATCCTCTATCACAAATCAAGATTCAAAACTGGGGCAAACGCTTGCCCAGAAAAGACAAATTGGGGCAGCTTCCGATTTTTGAAAAATCAAGGTTCAAATTGAGGCAAAGATATTTTCTCACATCATTTCAATTAAATTAAAAACGGAAAAATCCAGAGAAAAACTAGGGAAAACATTTTCCCAGATAATTCAGGTTAAGTCAATTGACAATTTCCAGACAAAGTTCAAAAACTGGGGTAAAATTTTGCCCAGAAAAGTTCAAGTTGAGACATCCCTCAAATATCGAGAATATTCTAAACTGGGGCAAAATGGTTGCTCAAGCTTCTTCAAGAAAATAATTACCAAATACTCAAGAAACCTTCGAGTTCAAGGTAGAATAAGCTATTTGTTTTTAATTAAAGAAAAACAGAGTTCAAAATAAGTTGCCTGAGCCAGCTGATGAAGAACTTCATGCATTCCCAGGACACATCATACTATTTTTTCCGCACTCCATCCTCACGTGCATTCCCAGGTCACCTTTCATTCCATGCCTGTCATAACAGGTGATTCCTGTTTTGCCTGTCCTGACAGGCCTTCTTTTCAAGTCAGTATAAGTCACCTTTCATTCCATACCTGTCATAACAGGTCATGCCTACTTTGCCTGTCCTGACAGGCCTTCTTTTCGAGTTAGTATAGGTCACTTTTCATTCCATACCTGTCATAACAAGTCATTCCTGCTTTGCCTATCTTGACAGACCTTCTTTCCATGTCAGTATAGGTCACCTTTCATTCCCTTTACCTGTCATGATAGGTCATTCCTGCTTTGCCTGTCCCGACAGGCCTTCTTTTCAAGTTAGCATAGGTCACCTTCCATTTTACTTTGCTTGTCTTAACAGACTCGCACCTTCCCTGTCAACAACAGGATTCCATCTACTGTTTGCCTGTCCCAACAGGTCATTTTTCATTTTTCCTTTGCCTGTCTAGCAGGCTTGTATCTTTCCTGTTAACAACAGGACTTTTATTTACATTTTACTTGTTTTAATAGGTCATTTCATTTGCGTTCTTTCCAGCAACAACGGGACCTCATTTTCATTTTCCTATCAACATCGAGCATGTTTAATTTTTGTCCGCCTGTCTTAACAGGTTATCATTTATCCTAGCAACAACAAGATTTCATTTGCATCTTCCTGGCAACAACGGGACCTCATTTGCATTTTCCTATCAACAACAGCATCGAGCATGTTTAAATTCTGTCCGCCTGCCTTAACAGGTTAGCATTTATCTTAGCAACAACAGGATTTTATTTGCATTTACCAGGCAACAACGAGACCCCCTTTTGCATATCCTTCCAGTCAACAACGGGATTCCCATCAAGTTTACTTTTTCTGCATTTTGGCCTATAGTGTCACGCCACCATCAAGTTTACATTTATGCACCTTGGCCTATGATGTCAGGCCTCCCTCAAGTTTCTTTTCTGCATTTTGGCCCATGATGTCAGGCCTCCCTCAAGTTTATTTTCTGAATTTTGGCCTATAGTGTCAGGCCACCATCAAGTTTACATTTCTGCACCTTAGCCTATGATGTCAGGCCTCCCTCAAGTTTCTTTTCTGCATTTTGACCCATGATGTCAGGCCTCCCTCAAGTTTATTTTCTGCATTTTAGCCTATAGTGTCAGGCTACCATCAAGTTTACATTTCTGCACCTTGGCCTATGATGTCAGGCCTCCCTCAAGTTTCTTTTCTGCATTTGGCCCATGATGACAATCCCTCAAGTTTATTTTCTGCATTTTGGCCTATAGTGTCAGGCCACCATCAAGTTTACAATTCTGCACCTTGGCCAATGATGTCAGGCCTACTTCAAGTTTATTTTCTACATTTTGGCCTATAGTGTCTGGTCATTATCAAGTTTACATTTTTTCATTTTGGCCTATGATGTCAGGCCTCCCTCAAGTTTATTTTCTGCATTTTGACCTATAGTGTCAGGCCACCATCAAGTTTACAATTCTGCACCTTGGCCTATGATGTCAAGCCTCCTTCACGTTTATTTTCTGCATTTTGGCCTATGATGTCAGGCCTCCCTCAAGTTTATTTTCACCATTTTGGCCTATAGTGTCAGGCCCCCCTCAAGTTTACATTTATGCATTCTTAGCCTATGATGTCAGGCCACCCTCAAGTTTACCTTTTCTGCATTTTTGGCCTATGATGTTAGGCTACCCTCAAGTTTACTTTTCTGCACCTCGGCCTATGATGTCAGGCCTCCCTCAAGTTTAAATTTTTGCATCTTGGCCTATGTTGTCAGGCCACCCTTAAGTTTTCTTTTCTGCGTTTTGGCCTATATTGCAGGCCACCGTCAAGTTTACTTTTCTGCGTCTCAGCCTATGATGTCAGGCCTCCTCTAAGTTTCATTCCCGCATTTTGGCCTATAGTGTCGGGCCACCATCAAGTTTACTTTCCTGCATCTTGGCCTATATTGTCAGGCCACCTTGTATATACCTTACGTTTTAGTTCTTGCTTGCTTTCCTGCCTTAAACACGCCATTCTGTTAGCCTAATTAGGCTATGCAATTCAATTTTTGAATTTTGGTTTACCATGAGGCCTTGCATATTTAAACCCTGTCAGTTTGGCACGCGAAGCTAGCAAAGACTTTCAGAAATCACCCTCTTTCAGGCATTCATTTTCAGGTTCAAGGTTGTCGGACTTCTCCAAAAGCCCGCCTCGGACATAATGTGTTCACGTCTTTACTCATTTCCTACCACGATAATTCAGAGAATCATTTCTCATATTATCTAGTAGGAAAATGAGTAAAGAGGGGCAAACTGTAAACACTCAATTATGTCTGAGGCCTTAGTTTGAAAAATTAATTAGTGAATATTTAAATAAATTAAGGAAAGGAAAATATTAAAAATAATAGATAGAAACAATTAAATAAAAACAGAAAAAAGAAGAATAAATGAACAGAAAACAACAAAAACGGATAAACAGAAAGGTTGAAAAAAAATAAAAATTACAAAAAAAAATCAAGGAAAAACAAAGAAAACTAAAAGATATGGAAAATAGAATTAATAAATCTAAATAAAAAAAGAAAAAAAATACAAAATCTGAAATTCAAAAAGGAAAAAACCAGAAAATAAACAAAAAACTTTTTGAAATAAAAATCTGAAACTAAAAAATAAATTAAAAATAAAAAACTTGGTCCTCATTGCGAATTTGTTTTGGATTGTTCCTTTGTGAGGGTTCATATTGTCAACTGAAGTGATGTAAGGCCTAAGTGGTAGGAGTAGCATATGGCCTGCAAGGACTTTCCCTAGACTTGACTTTAAGCTGGTTATTGCCATAAGCTAATAGAAAGCTGACCCTAACATAATAGAAACCATTAGACAGGCTCTATCTTTGTCTTATATCTACTTGAGGTAACCAAGGGTCCTATGGCAGGTGCTGTTATCTAAACATCCTTGCGGTTGACCATTGTAAACACTCAATTATGTCTGAGGCCTTAGTTTTAAAAATTAAATAGTGAATATTTAAATAAATTAATGAAAGGAAAATATTAAAAATAATAGATAGAAACAATTAAATAAAAATAGAAAACAGAAGAATAAATGAACAGAAAACAACAAAAATGGATAAAGATAAAGGTTGAAAAAAAAATTAAAAAAAAAATCAAGGAAAAACAAAGAAAACTAAAAAATGTGGAAAACATAATTAATAAATCTGAATAAAAAAAAATACAAAATCTAAAATTCAAAAAGGAAAAAACCAGAAAATAAACAAAAAACTTTTTGAAATAAAAAATCTGAAACTAAAAAATAAATTAAAAACAGAAAATAAAAATAAAAAACTGGAAATAAAAATAAAAAAATAAAAAAAAATAATAAAATAAAATAATAATAAACTAGAAATAAAAATAAAAAGAAAATAAAATGGAAAATCCAAAAATCTAAAATCATTTAAAAGAAATATATAAAAATAACAAAATAGAAAATAATAAATAAAATTTTTGGAAAATATGGAAAAAAGAGAAAATAGAATTTAAAAATAATAAATAAATAAAATATAAAGTGAAAAATAAAAACAAAGGGAAATTAAAGAAAGAAGATAATCGGAAATATAGAAAAATGAAAGTAAATCTGAAAGAAAAATTATTAAAACGAAAAATTAAAGAAAATAATAATAAAATTTTTTTATTGATAAATAAAACAAAACCTGAAGTTGAAAAATATATAATTAATAAATTCTAATTAAAAGCGAAAAAAAAAAAAAAAAAAACAAAATTAAAAACAGAAAAACAGATTTTTAAGAAACAGAAAAACAAATTTTTAACAATAAAAACAGAATGGAGAGAAAAAAAAATTAGAGGGGGCAGAGGTAGAAGCGAGGATTTTTTTTGGCTCTAGGGAAAGAGAAAAAGGACTGGAAGCGGGAATTAGAGGGGGAAGAGAAATATAACAGCAACAACGGAGGACTTTGGGGAGGACCGGTCTCGAGCACGTTCTCTTGGGATCATTGGGAGCAAGACGTCAAAAATCTAATACCCCCTCCTTAAGAAAACTCCAGGTACATTCATGAACTTCCCCTTATTCTTGCATGAAGATGGTTCTAGGGATTTAAAGTATATTCTGGTTGTATCCGGTAATGTCAAATCCATGCATGCCCATAGTTAATGGCAGTATAGCATGCATCGCATAGAAAAATCTTGAGACTACTCTATATTATTGGTTGAAAATCTTTAAGATTGATATTTCGGGTCAAGCTTCTTGTCTAGCTAGTTGCAATCGGTCTTCATCCATGTACTACAACTTCAGGGTCTGGGTGCGAGTCCGAAATCATCTCATGGTTGGCAGTGGCGGTCTCGGTTTCGTTATATCTATGGTTTCTCTAGTCATGTAAGAGAAGGAAAGGAAATGGTAGTAACATTGTAGAAATATAAACCAACGTCTCATGCTCCACTATATGAAGAGTCAACTATTGCCGAACACAAAGGCGGGGAAAACGCTTGGAAGGGTTGAAGCAAATGGTGTTAAAACAGCCATAGAGTGACCATGTAGCCATGCCAACGATCTTATCCAGGAGGATGAGGAGTTAGTACGAGACCATTATACATTGGGTGGATCTTGCAAGAAACCATCCAGGTGCATGCAAATGCTAGGATGTGTCAAAAGGGTTGAAGAAAACTGGGTGAGCACTATGACAGTGGGCAGAAATGACGTCTGAGAGTTGGCTTCGTGTCAAATACTGTGGAAATCATTGGCAATTGACCTTACGGCAGTAGAGCATGGCTGATATTCTGGGTGTAGTCCATTACCTATACATTGGGCGATGCGTAAAAAGACATTGCTTGGTCTTAAAGGTCCAGGGGTGCAAGTGTGCAAGATTCCGTCTATAGTGGTGTTCAGGAGCTACATACTCATGGAGTTTATTCCAACTCAGGCTGTGAGGAAGCCATTTAGGTTGGAGCCACATGCAATGTACATCATATTTCAACACGCAAGCACTCAAAGGAAGGTACCGTTAATTTTAAGCCAAGTTGCCATCCCTCCCTGTAAGGTCAATTCACATAGTACCCCAAATACTAAAGCATGCACCCATGACTTGCCAAGAGACTACACATCATTTGGCTCTTAGCCAAAGCGTCCACAGACCTGGAGCTTGTGAACAACATATTGCTCAAACGACGTGCATCTGTGCGGCGTCACCAAATGAGCATGTGCCACAGACCCCAATCTCAACGTACGTGTGCATGATATTTTAATTTTCCTCAATTCTGACATTGCAAGCCCTTATCTAAACTAAAGAGCGTTATCTAATAATAGCAAACCTAGCACAGTTGGTTAGCTTGCCATCCACAACATTCTCGCCTCGGGTTTGAACCCTCCCCTGTGTCCTTCTTTTGTAAAAGAAGATTAAGCCTGGACTCCCTTATGAACTTAGTGGCTTGAAACTATAACTAAGAACTGGACATGGTCCAGTGGCTGGAGATGCCATAAGTACACCTCCAGGACTTGGGTTCGAGACCCACCCTGAATATTTTGGCATTTCAGAGAGCCAAGTTGCAAAAGGGTGATGGTCAATTACTCAATTTTGACTCTTGCTCCCACCTAAACTAAATTATTTTATCTGGACCTATACTTAACGTTGGGCTCTCCACATTAATTCAAGAAGCATTTCACTCAAATTAAGATTTATTTCTTTCTCCAAATTTCCGTTTAAGTTCAAGATCAAACTTGTTACTTTCAATTTAAATTGATTTTTGAAATTGAATCTAATTATCTACTTTCAATTCAAATTCACCTTTTTTAAATCAAGTTTTTTTATTCAAATTTATTTTGGAAATCAAACTTAATTCCTCTTCCAATTTAAACACTTTCAATTTAAATCCATTTTTTTGGTTAGTTCAATTCTTTTTCTGAAGTTTTAATCCAAAATTTAAATTCTTTTCCCAAATTAAATCTATTTCTTTTCTTCAAATAAAATCAAGTTTAAATTTTTTTTCTAAATTTCTAATTCTTTTCCTCAATTAAAATCGTTTAAAAATCCTAATTCTTTTCTTCAAATAAAAGCAAGTTTAAATCTTTTTCAAAATCTTAATTCTTTTCCCCAAATAAAACCAAGTATAAATCTTTGTTAAATTTTAATTCTTTTCTTCGAATAGAATTGAGCTTAATTCTTTTCTTAAAATCAAAACCCAATTCAAGTTTAATTCTTTTTCTCCAAATTTCAAGTTTCAATTCAGTTTCTAGTTTAAGTAAAAGTTATTAATTTATTCTTTATCAAGTTAACTCCAAGTTCAAGTCAAATTTAATGCCTCAAGTCAAAATCTAGTTTAAGTTTTTTTCTTCAAATCAAAAATCAAGATTAATTCCTTTTCATAAATTCTCCAAATCAAATCGAGTTTAATGCTTTTCAAGATCAAGTTCATCAAGTCTAATCCTTTTTCAACTTAGGCTCATTCACCATTTTAGCTTTATTACTTTCAAATTAAATTCTTTGATTCTAGGTCTCACGTAATGAACCCTAAGCACGGACTGGTAGCTTTTTCTGCTGTTCGATGCTTAGGGATTCGTATGGGTCCAAGTGCAGCCGTAGTTGTCTTGGATCCTGTGCATATATGGATCAAGGATTCTTCTTAAAAACATTTTCAAAACACCCTATTCATTTTCAAATACTATTTTTCAAGCTTCTCCAAAGGTCAAGTCTTCGAACCAGAACTACGTAAGCCTTGAGTTTCCCATTGCACCAGGGAATACATACGAGCAGGATCAAGTTCTGTCAGGCTAACCTCCATCAAGTTATTTATTTCACATTAATTAAGGGATCGAACAATTTTCAAAAGTCACACACTCAGTTTAAGGGTACCGTTCTTCGGAACGGGCGAATGGGGTGCCTAACACCTTCCCCACTCGTAACCGACTCCCCAACCTAAATCTCTTCCTCGAGTCAGGGTTTTTTCCACACTTTTTCCCTTAAATAAAAATTTGGTGATGGCTCCACATAATCCAATTTAATTCTATTTTAAAATTTTAGCGAGTTCGTCGTCTCGTCGGAATTACGGTTGCGACAACCACAATTCCTAGACTATACTCACAGTCCTGTGCTATAATTAGTCCTCTAATTGGACAACCTTCTAGAACCATTTATCAAAAGACTCATCATATGATTGCAAAGAGTCAGATGAGCTCTCTCTCTTCCCCTGAGCATTGCAGCCTATAATAGATGACTCAAGTTTTTCGACCTATCTGTACTTTTCTTAAGTAACAGAATCCCTCCGAACAATCCTTCCCAAACATAGCGATGAGAGAACCGGACCTGAATTTTCTATAGGACTCACAGTAACCTAATGCATTTCCATCTATGCTATTACCGCTCTTATCCTGAACTTCATCTCACTATTTGGCTCAGGTTTCAACAGAGATATAGTAGTTTATTTTCCAAATTCATTTAAACTATCTATTTTTAGGTGAATGGTTTTAGAATATGATTCAAACACAGAAAAAATGAACATGCATAGTGATTATCCTGATTCTATTCATGCACAAGTCATCATAGTGATATAATCAGGTGTATTAGACTTCCCCGAGCGATTTCAAACCAAAAGTTTCAAAAAAATGCTCTGATAATGAGGAATTAGCAGAGAACACTAACCTGAGACAAATTATGTTTTGAAGAATGTAGAATCGGTTCTCAATGAAGCTAGAATTGACCTCGTATGAAGTTTATTCTTGCTGAATGACCGTGACGAAGACCGAATTCAAGATGCCTTCAAGAGATGCGAAGGCTAGCAGACATATCAGAATTATAGAGAAGTCGAAGCGAACTCAAAAAGTAAAGAAATGGAGTCCAATGCTCTTTGAGAAGCCGAGAATTTTCAATCAAACCAGAGTGAATAGAGTCGATTCCCAGAAATCAAGCAAAAACTCCTGAGGCAAGAAGTTCCCTAGAAAATAGAGAGAATACAAATTGATGATGAGAGCCACGAATCAGAGAAAAGTTTCCAAGAAGTTTTCAATTTTTGGTGCCAAAAGTTTCCTCCGTAACTTTTTTTCAAAATCCCTTTCATACCCTTGTCTAAACAGGGTAATATCAAACCTACTCTTGGTTAGTTCCTAAACCAGGTGGTTACATCCCTAGGTAACCCCTAACTAACCCTAACTAACTCCTAACTAACCAAAACTAAATTTCATCTTTTCTTTTTATTATTTTTCCCTCTTTTCCTTGTTTTTTTACGTTTATGATTATTTATTAATTCTAGTATTGTTATTACCTATTTTATTTGCTACTTCTTTTAGTATTTTATATTTACATTTATAATTTTCATGTTTATCATTATTTATTCTTTATACATATTTATTATTTATTTTTGCTTAACTAGACCACCTACCTATTTACCCCTACTTTTTTATTCCCCTTTTTTTATTTTCCTTTCTCTCTTTGTTTTATTTAGCTTTCTTCTGTTATTAAAATTTTCTGGATAAGAATTGGTGTTCACAATGTAATAATGGAAATCAATTGAAAAATTAATATTTTTGATAGATCTAAAATGTATAATAATTTATTATTTATTTAGGACTTATATGATTTGATTGTATATATTTAGGTAATAGATAATATAATATATTTTATTATTTTATCTATTTAATTAAACTATTTTAAATATTTTTTTAGAAGGAATTAAAGATTTTGTTTGAAGGAAATAAAAAATAAAGAAAAATTTATAATTTAAATTAAGAATATTATATATTATTTTGCAATAATAACAAATAATAAATATATCAAAATTAATATGAATTTATTATTTTGTATTTTATTTAAAAATATTAAATCAACTTATATTTTTTTAAAAACCAAAGAATTTTAATACTTTTCCTCTTTTTTTTAAGACCTTCTTTTTAAAACTATTTTTGAAAATTTCATTAATTCATTTTTAAGAGAGTATATACAAACATAACATTGTATGAATCAACAATATTACAAAGACATAAAAATTATTTGGAGGTAAATATCTTGAAATATTTTTTAAAATAACTGATAATTTATTTAGGATCTTATATTTTAAATTATAAAAATTTAATTTTTGTAATATATATATATATATATATATATGAAGTAGTTAATTCTTTATAAAAGTTAAGCAAATTTCTGTATTAAGTTAACCAAATATTATATATAAATTAACCATATTTTTATACTAATTTAATTATTTATATGTGAACACTAAATTATGTTCAAGGATAAATTTAAAATTCAAAATAAATCATTTTGTTTCTTTTTAGCCTAAAATCGATAAAAAATAAATAAATATAAAAGAGAAGAAATAAAAAAAGAGAAAAGAGAAAAAATAAAAGAAAGAAAAAAGCAAGCAAAATAATAATAATAAGAAAAAATAAGAAGAAAAATTATAAAGAAAAGAAAATAGAGAAATTTGACAATAGGGGTTGTTACAAAATAGCTAGAATAGTTAGGAGTTAGTTTAAAATTAGTTGGGAAAATAAAAAAAACTAAAGCAAAGAAATAAAATAAAATACAAAAAAATCAAAAAAGAAAGGAAGAGAATCAAGTGCCGCCAAAATTAAAAAAAAAAAAAGAAGAGGAAGCCAAGTATAAAAAAGAGGAAAGGAAAATAGAGAGGGGGATTTTTCTTTTAGAGGAGACCGATTCTGGAAATTTCTCTAACTCCTTAACCTTCTAAAAGCTTCTCAAGGTTATGCTTCTAAAGGCCATCTCTGGCTCTATGAAAACTTGCGTATATGATTCAAATGGGAAGTCTATAGAAAGATAATCCTTATAGCAGTTGCACACAAATAAAAGCCCAATTATCAAACTATAACACAATTTTATGATAAACCTGTTTTAGGCTTAGTTAAATTGCAACTATTATAAGTCAAACCTGAAGGCACTGTGGAAAAATTCCATTGTATTCCACATTTTTGACAGATTATGCAGCAAACACATGTGTGATATGAAACTAAATTGGTGATCAGGAAAAATTTCAAATGGGGCAACCGCCAAAGATATCCACCTTGCAGCAACAGGAACATATATTTGGATGTGTGAACACTCAATTATGTCTAAGATGGTATTTATCAGATTAATGCTTAAGTTAAAATTCAAAAATAAAAAAAAAGTAAAAAACAAAATAAGAATAAATAAAAATAAAACTAAAAAAAGAGAAAAAATGGAAAAAGGGAATAATAATAATGAAAAGAGAACTAAAAAGAGGAATAAGGAAGAAAATAGAAAGTCCAAAATTAAAATTTAACCAAAAGATAATTTGGTTCAAAATCATTCAAAAAATAAATAATAGTAAATAAATAAATAAATAAAATAAAGAAAAAAAATAAGAAAGAGGACACTTGAAACCAAAAGAATTGGTTTGAAAATTCTGTTAGGAATTAGTTAGTTTGTTAAATAACTATTAGTTAGTTAAAGAGCTTTGGGGATAAATAGAAGAAAGATTGAAAAAGGGGGAGGGGGGAAGTTCTCGTTACTGTTCTGGCTCTCCTACTTCTCCCGAAAACAACTCCATTGTTGTGAAAGGAAGAGGAGATCCTCACACCTCCAGAGAAATTTGGCATTCTTTAGAGCTAATTTTTCACAAAACTTGGTCCATTGTTGGCCGGGAGAAGAGAAACCATTACGTGCTCTCCAAAACTAGCTTCAACCAAAATCCATTCCAGTTTCATATCCACAAATTGAAGCTCTCGCACCGGAAATCACAGAAGAACATTAAGAACTCAATACTTAAGGAGGCTGGTAATCAAAGTTCTCTGTAAATTCTCCAGGTAAAGTCATTGACATTAATGCTTTTCTAGGTGTTAGTGATTGGAATTATAGCATAGCAATGCACTGAAATAAGCTTAGAAATGTAGTAAGATATTATACTAGGATTCTTCTCCCCATCGGAACCTCCGATCTATGGCATCAAGATAGATATAAGATTTGCTTCTCCTTATTTTTTGTATGCGAGTTTCCATTAATATCTCCATAATCATTGCATCTATGTACCTGTATTATGATTTGAGATTCTCTGTGAATGATGAGCCATTTAGGTGAATGTGGATTGAATTCTGTTATTAGCATAAGAGTGTCCTGTGATTTGAGCTTTGTCTGAGAAAATTAGCTTAAAAAATATTGTGGAATGCTTCTTGTCTCTCTATGTAAAAAATTGTTAAAATCAATTTTGTTATTGTCGCGCATGGATCAAACCAAATCTCGAAGGATGTTGTTCAATCTCTTAAAGAATTAACTGGGAAACCTGCCAAGCAAGTTTTCCAAGGCAAGAAGCATAAACTCTGGGTGCCATACTGTATTTTATAGCTCCTGCAGATGATGAAATTGAAACAATTGTTAAGAGTGCATTTGTACATTCTATAAGGAGGTTTGCTTTATATTCTCAATATCTCTTGGTGCTTTGGCACCACTCATTAAAGCCAGTGGATCCCAATTCAGTTTGAATGACTGATACACTACTTTAAAGCATAAGAGGTGCTTCATACACAACACAACCTTTAGAGCTGCTTAATGTTGAGTTTTGAAAATATGAGAAATCACATTGGTGTCCCTGTATCAAATGATGGGCGCATTTCTGTCAATATTCTTAAACTATCTTAGAAAGGTGTTGTTCTTTGCTTCAAATTGGTGGTGGACATTTTATAGAATTCAATGTAGCAAATATAATGTTAAGTTTGCTTGCTAAACCTCTGAAAAGTGCTGTTGAGATTGGGTATTCATCCTTGATTGAATCCATTTCTAAAAATGAAGCTAAAAAGATCTTTGTGTAAGTGAAATTTTACCTAGTTGACGCAGTTAAAATGTGCTCACTTTATCCAAATCTAGCATGTACAGTCTACAAGGAAATTCACTTCTTTTGGATTTGTGTAAGAAAAACTTTTGAATTGTGCATCTGTGGTAACTACTGAGCTATTGGAGGGAACAACCTTGGATCTGGTACTTCTCTCATTCTGGCCTTGACTTCCCTATCTCAATTGATTGTAACTTTGCATGTGTTATTGATATTTTTGGCAATAGTTGTGAATGTTTAATCAGAGCAAAAACATTTTTACTTGGTTAAGTTGTAATTTTCATTTATTTAGGATATTATATAATTTTATCATATATATATTTGGGTGATAGCTAATTTAATATATTTTTTTCATTATTATATTTGATTAAACTATTTGAAGGATTTTTTACAAGAAAATAAAAAAATATTAAAATTTTAAGTTAATAAAATATTAATACGTTTAAGTTATAATCAATTATTATTTTTTATCTTTTAGTTAAAAATATGAAATTAAAATATATTTATTTAAAACATAAAATTTACTTTTTTCTTACTCTTTCTTTCAAATCTTTTTTAAGACTATTTTTAAAAAATTTATTACTTCCTTATCAAGTGAGGATATAAAAACATGAAATTTTATATATCAACTATATTGTAAAGATAGAAAAATTATTTGGGTGAGGATATTGAAACATATTTTAACCACATCATTTGTATAATGAAAATTTTACTTTTAGCTTTGATGAATATAATGAAAATCATTTAAAAGTTAAGATTTTTTTAATAGATGTAAAATTTTTTAATAGATTAAAATTTTTTTAATAGATTATTATTTATTTAGAATCTTATATAATTTGATCGTATATGTTGAAATATTTTTTAACCACATCATTTGTATGAATATATATATATATATATATATATATATATATATATATATATATATATACTATCGTTTTAACTTTGGTAAATATGATGAAAATTATTTAAAAAATTAATATTTTTTTAATAGATATAAAGTTTTAAGATAATTTCTGATTTATTTAAAATCTTATATGATTTGATCAAATATATTTAAATTATGGATGATATAATATGTTTATTTTCTTTTATAAATTTGATTAAACTATTTGAAAGATTATTTTCAAGAAAATTAAAAAAATAAAAATTTATAATTTAAAAAAAAAATAATATTATATATTTTTCAATAATAATAAATAATTAATATGTTATTTTATATTAATTTATTATTTTTTATCTTTTATTTAAAATATATTTATTTAACACATAAAATTAATTCTTTTCTAACTCTTTCTTTAAATATTTTTTTAAGATTATTTTTGACAAGTTTATTACTTCATTATGAAGAGATGATATAAAAACATAAAATTTTAAGAATCAACTATATTCAACGATATAAAAATTACTTGAAAGTGAGGATGTTGAAACATATTTTAACCACTTAATTTGTATAAAAAAAATTACCTTTACAGCATTGATGTATATATTAAAAATCATTTAAGACATTAATATATTTTTAATAGAAGTAAAATTTAGAAGAACTTATGATTTATTTAGGATATTATATGATTTGATCGTATATATTTAGTTAATGGATAATATAAGAATATTTTATTATTTTATACATTTGATTAAACTAATTGAAAGATTGTTAAAAAGAAAATACAAAATGAAGAAAAATTTGTAATTTTATATTAAGAATAATTTATACTATTTTTAAATAATAAAAATGAACTAATATATCAAAATTTATATTAATTTATTTCTTTTGACTTTTATTTAAAAATATAAAATTAAAATGTATTTATTTTCAAAAATTATCATTTTTCCTCTCTTTTTAAGACCTTTAAAATTAATTTTGAGAAGTTCATTACCTTATTATTAATAGAAGATATGAAAACATAACAATTTATGAATCAATATGGTTATAATGACATGGAAATTACTTAGAGGTGAAGATGTTAAAAAAATTTTAACCACATCATTTGTATGTAAAAAAAATATACTACACTTTAAACATTGATATAGATGATGAAAATAATTTAAAAAATTAATATTTTTAATGGATATAAATTTTTAACTTAGCTTATGATTTATTTACAATTTTATATGATTTGATCACATATATTTGGATGATAGATGATATAATATATTTTCCATTTTATGTATTTGATTAAACTATTTGAAGGATTGTTTAAAACAAAATTAAGAAAAAAAAATTTATATTTTAAATTAAGAATATTATAATTTTTTTTTACAATAATAATAAACAATTAATATATTAAATTTATATGAATTTATTATTTTATTCGTAATTTAAAAATATTACACTAATATATCTTTATTTAAAACATAAAATTTATTGTTTTCTTACTCATTCTATATAATCATTTTTTTAAGATTATTTTTGAAAAATTTATTATTTCATTAACAAGAGATGATATAAAAACATTACATTTTATGAATCAACTATATTGCAAAAACATGAAAACTACCTAAAAATGGGAATGTTGAAACATATTTTAACCATTTCATTTGTATAAAAAGAATTATCCTTTTAACATTAATGTAGATAATTAAAATCATTTAAAAGATACATATTTATTAATAGATTTAAAATTTTAGAACAGCTTATTATTTATTTAGGATCATATATGATTTGATCGTATATATTTAGGTAATCAATAAAATAATATATTTTATCATTTTATATATTTAATTAAACTATTTTAAGATTGTTTAGAAGGAAATAAAAAATAAAGAAAAATTTATAATTTGAAATTAAAAATATTATATATTATTTTAAACACACAATTATGTCTGAGATTAAATTATTATTTAATTAATAAAATTTATCAAATAAAAATAATAATAATAATAAAACAAAAAAATTAAAAAAAATGAAGAAAAAATAAAAATTTTCATTTAGAAAGTTATTACAAGTTAGTTAGGTTTAACAATAAAAATAAAAAATAAAAACAACAAGAGAAAATAAAAAGAAAAAAGGAAGAAAATAGAAAAAAAATAAGGATTTTGGATGACTCCATGGGTGAGAACAGAAGGTTAATTTTTTTAACAGATATAAAGTTTAAAAATGGCTTATAATTTATTTACAATCTTTGTATAATTTGATTGTATATATATTTAAGAATTAGATAAAATTTTATTATTATATATATATTTTTAAAACTTATATAATGGAAATGATTTAAAAAATTAGTTTTTTTTAATAAATATAAATTTTTAGAATACCTTATAATTTATTTACGATCTTATATAATTTGATCATATATATTTAGGTAACAGATAATATAATATATTTTATTCTTGTATATATTTATTAAAGTATTTTAAAGATTGTTTAGAAGGAAATAAAAATAAAAAGTTAATTTTGTAATAAATGTTTTAAAAACATAACATTTTATTGATCAATTTTGTTGGTGTAGATAATGAAAATCATTTGAAAAATTAATATTTTTTAATAATCGTATACATTTAGGTAATAGATAATATAATATATTTTATTTTGGTATATATTTGAATTATTTTAAAGATTGTTTAGAAGGAAATAAAAAATAAAAAAAATTAGAATTTAAAATTAAGAATATTATATATTATTTTATTTTAATAAAAAATAGTTTTTATATCAAAATTTTTATTAATTTATTATTTTTCTTTTATTTACAAATTTTAAATTAAACTATATTTTTTAAAACAAAAAATATTATTGTGTTTTTCCCTTTTTTTTTAAGACATTCTTTTTAAAATTATTTTTAATAAATTCAGTCCTTCATTATTATTAAGAGAGGATATAAAAACATAATATTGTATGAATCAATAATGTTACAAAGATATGAAAATTGCTTTGAGTTGCAAATGTTAAAAAAATTTAACAACTACACAATCAATTTTGTTTTCATTTTTCAATTTTAGTTTTTAGTTTTTAAAAGTTGTTGTAAAAGCAAATCAAATCACTCTATTATATAAATTTATTATAAATTCATAAAAAAATATATAAATAAAAATATTAATTTAAAAATTAAATTATATTAAAATGTTAGATAATTATATAAATTTATATTTTATATATTATTTTATTATTATTATTTAAGTTAAATAATTTTATACGTTATTATTATAATATTTTTATATTATTCAATATTTATTTTACATATAAATAATTTATATTATAAATATTTATATAATATAAAAATATATTATAATATTACAAATTTAATATAATTTCTATAGCAAATAAAATTATTTATATTTTAATATATAAAAATTAGATAAGTAAAAAATTCACCAAAAAATAAATTATTTTAAAATAAGAAAAAATAAATTATTATTATTATTATTATTATTATTATTATTATTATGGTGATAATGATAATTGTGATGATGGTACTAGTGGTTATAATATAAAGAATATTATATAATCAAAGTTTTATATTTTATATATTATATTATAAATTTATATAACATAAAATTATATTATAATAATATAAATTAAATATAATGTTTATATATCAAATAGTATCATTCATATGTGAATCTATAAAATAGGTAAATAATTAAATTCTTTTAAAATAATAAAAATATTTAAAAGTAAAAATTAAAATTAGAAGTTCACAATTGTAAAGTTTATAAAATTAAAAGTACATTAAAACATGTGGATTAGAGTCATTCTATGGATTTAATTTTTTATTCTTCAACTTTTTTCTCTAAATTTTTTTTCTTTTTCAATAATTTTTTTCTCTATTTTCTTTTTCTCTCTTTAAATAAAATAGGGATGAAAAGTTAAAAGAAGTAAGAAAATTTAGAAATAAGTTTTAGAGATAAAGAGTCGAATATATTTAAAAATAAAAAATAAATAAAAATATAGAAATTTTGAGAAAAAATTGAGAGTAAAGGATAAAAATTAAATAGGAAGAAAATTATAGAAACAAACAAAAAATTTAGCTAAAGATAGAAAATTTTTAAAAAAATAAATAGATTAATGAATATTTATCCATTGGATGTTCTTCTTTTAAATAGTTCTATATTATTTTTAGTATTTTGAGGATAGTTATTTTAGTAAAAATTATTTGTGAAACATTAAAAAGTTCACATACTTTTATCTTTGAATGTGAAAAAACATGGAAACTATTTGAAAGTAAACACGTTGAAACACATTTCAACCACTTTCTTTGTATAAAAAAATTATCCTTTTAGTATTGATTTGGATAATGGAAATTATTTTATAAATTAATATTCTTTTAATACATATCAAATTTTAATATGGTTTGTGATTTATGTAGGATCTAATATGATAGTATATATTTACATAATAGATAATATAATATACTTTATTATTTAAATATTTGATTAAACTATTTTAAACATTATCTAGAAAATGGAAAAATTTATAGTTTTAAATGAAAAATATTATATAATATTTCATAATGTTAACAAATAATTAGTATATCAAATTTATAATTTTTATTTTATTTATAAATATTAAATTAAAATATATTTAATTAAAATAAAAAATTTATTATTTTTTCCTCTAATTTTAAGACCATCCATTTAAAATTAATTTTGAGAAATTCATTACTTCATTATTAAGAGAATATAAAAACATAATGTTGTTTGAGTCAACAATGTTACAAAGACATAAAAATTACTTGATGGTAAAGATGTTGAAATATTTCTAAAAACATCATTTGTATGAAAAAGAAAAAAAAAAAAACATAACATCCTGTTAATATATATAATGGAAATCATTTAAAAAGTTAAGATTTTTTTAATTGATGTAATGTTTTAAGATAGATTATGATTTATTTAGCATCTTATATGATTTTATATTTTGAACAATAGATAATATAATATATATTTTTTTATATGTTTGATTAAACTCTTTTAATGACTTTTTAGAAGAAAATTAAAAAAATTATGATTTTAAATTAAGAATATTATATGTTATTTTACAATCATAATAGATAATTAATATATTAAGTTTATATTAATTTATAGCTTTTATCTTTTACTTAAAAATGTTAAATTAAAATATTTTTATTTCAAACAAAAAATTTATTGTTTTTTTCCTACTTCTTTAAAATCTTTTTTTAAGACAATTTTGATAAATTCATTACTTCTTTATCAAGGAAAGATATAAAATTATAATATTTTACGAATAAACTACTTTGAAATGACATGAAAATCACTCAAAGTGAAGATGTTGAAACACTTTTTAACCAAAAAAAAAAATTATCCTTTTACCCTTGATGGAGATGATGGAAATAATTTAACATGTTATTTTTGAATAAATATAAAATTTTAGTATAGCTTATCATTAATTTAGAATCTTCTAAGATATGATTTACGTAATAGGTACTCTAATATATTTTAATATTTTATATATTTGAGTACATTATTTTAAATATTATTTAAAATAAAAAATTTGGAATTTCAAATTAAAAATATTATAATATTAAAAAATAATTTAAGAAGATTATATATTATTTTACAATCATAATAAATAATTAATATGTTAAAGTTATATTAATTTATTATTTTTATATTTTATTTAAAAATATTAAATTAAAATTTTTATTTAAAACAAAAAATTTACTATCTTCTTCCTAGTTCTTTCAAATCTTTTTTTTAGATTATTTTTGAGAAATTCATTACTTTATCATGGAGGATATAAAAACATGTTATTTTATTAATTAACTATATTGCAAATACATCTAAATTACATGAATGTGAGAATGTTAAAATATATTTTAACCATTTCATTTGTATAAAGAAAATTTTTTCTTTTAGCGTTGATATAGACAACGATAATCATTAAAAAAATTAATACTTTTTTACATATATCAAATATTAGTATAGCTTATAATTTATTTAGCATCTTATATGATTTCATCATATATATTTACATAATAGATAGTATAACATATGTTCTTATTTTATATATTTGATTCAACTATTTTAAATATTGTTTAGAAAGTAAAAAGTAAATAAAATTTTAAATTGTAAATTAAAAATATTATATATTATTTTATAATGTTAAAAGAAAATTCATATATCAAAATTTATAATGATTTATTATTTTTATCTTTTATTTACAAATTTTAATTAAAATATATTTAATTAAAACAAAAAAAACTTTCATTTTTCCCTTTGTTTTTAAGACCATCCATTTAAAACAATCTTTAAAAAATTTATTACTTCATTATTAAGCAAAGATATATAAATATAACAGTTTTTTTAATCAATAATGTTACAAAGTCATTAAAATTACTTGTTGGTGAAAATGTTGAAATATTTTTTAACAAGATTATTTGAATTAAAAAAAATACATAGCATCCTATAATCATTGATATATATGATATAATTCATTTAAAAGATAAATTTTTTTTATAGTAGATGTAAATTTTTAAGATAGCTTGTGATTTATTTAAGATTATATATATTTGTGTGATAGATAATATATTATGCTTGTTTTTGTTATGTTTGATTAAACTCTTTTAAGGAATTTTTAGAAGAAAATTAAAAAAATAAAAATTTATGATTTCAAATTAAGAATATTATATATTATTTCACGTTAATAATAAATAATTAATATATTGAAGTTATATTAATTTATTAATTTTTATATTTTATTTAAAAATATCAAATTAAAATATTTTTATTTAAAATAAAAAATATGTTGTCTTCTTCCTACTATTTTAAAATCTTTAATGCATGAAAATTAGTTGAATGCAAGGATGTTGAAATATATTTTAATCATTTCATTTGTGTAAAAAAAAAATTTCTTTTAGCGTTGTTATAGACAATGAGAACCATTACCAAATTTAATACTATTTTAATACATATTAATTTTAGTATAACATATAATTTATTTAACCACTTATATCATTTCATTGTATATATTTACGTAACAGATAGTATAATATATGTTATTATTTTATATATTTGATTTAACTATTTAAACAATATTTAAAAAGTAAAAAATAAACAAAAAATTTAAATTTTAAATTAAAAATATTGTATATTATTTTAAAATATTCAAAAATAAATAATATATCAAAATTTATAATTAATTATAATTTTTATCTTTTATTTACAAATATTAAATTAAAATTGGTTGTTTAATTAAAAAATTTTTATCATTTTTCCTCTCTTTTTCTATCCATTTTTTGAGAAATTTATTACTTTTTTATTAATTGAGGATATAAAAATACAATATTTTTTAAATCAACAATGTTACAAAGATATTAAAATTACTTGTCGATGAAGATGTTGAAATATTTTTTAACAACATAATTTATAAGCGATAAAATATATAGCATCCTATTATCATTGATATATATGATAGAATTCATTTAAAAGATAATATTTTTTAATAGATGTAAAGTCATAAGATAGCTTATGATTTTTTAAAATCATATATATTTCGATGATAGATTATATAATATACTCTTTTTTTATGTTTGATTAAACTATTTTAAGGATTGTTTAAAAGAAAATTAAAAAAAATTATGATTTCAAATTAATAATATTATATATTATTTCACGATCATAATATATAATTAGTATGCTAAATTTATATTAATTTATTATTTTTATGTTTTATTTAAAAATATTAAATTAAAATATTTTTATTTAAAAAAATTTCTATCTTCTTCCTACTTTTTTAAAATCCTTCTTTTCAGACTATTTTTGTGAAATTTATTACTTTATTATAAATGGAGGATATAAAATAATGACATTCTTTAAATCAACTATATTACAAATGCATAAAATTAATTTAATGTAAGGATGTTGAAACATATTTTAATCACTTCATTTGTATAAAGAAAAAATTTTCCTTTTAACTTTGATATAGAAAATGTTAATCATTTAAAAATTAATTTTTTAATGCATATCAAATTTTACTATAGCATATAATTTATTTAACATCTTATATGATTTCTTTGTATATATTTACGTAATAGGTTGTATAATATATGTTATTATTTTACACATTTAATTGAACTATTTTAAACATTATTTAAAAAGTAAATAAATAATTTTAATTTTAAATTAAAAATATTATATATTATTTTATCATATTAAAAAATAATTCATACATCAAAATTTATAATAATAATTATCTTTGTCTTTTATTTACAAATATTTAATTAAAACAAAAAATTCATTGCTTTTTCCTCTCTTTTTAAGATCATCCATTTAAAACTATTTTTAAGAAATTCATTAATTCATTATTAAGCATGGATATAAAAATATAATATTTTTTCAATCCACAATGTTACAAAGATATTAAAATTACTTGTTGATGAAGATGTTGAAATATTTTTTTAACAACATCATTTGTATGCAAAAAAATACCTAATATCTTTTTATTGTTGATATATATGATAGAAATTATTTAAAAAATAATATTATTTTAATAGATGTAATGTTTTACAATACCTTATTATTTATTTAAGATCGTATATATTTGCAGTGATAGATAATATAATATTTTCTTTTATATGTTTGATTAAACCATTTTAAGGATTCTTTAGAAGAAAATTAAAAAAAATAAAAATTTATGATTTTAAATAAATAGTATTATATGTTATTCTATAATCATAATAAGTAATTAATATGTTAAAGTTATATTAATTTATTATTTTTATTGTTTATTTAAAAATATTAAATTATAATATTTTTATTTAAAAAATTATTGTTTTTATCTACTTTAAAATATTTCTTTCAAGGCTATTGTTGAGAAATTCGTTACTTCCTTATCAAGGGATGAAATAAAAAGATAACATTTTATGAATTAACTATGTTGCACTGACATGAATGTCCTTGAAAGTGAAGATGTTGAAACACATTTTAAACATTTAATTTGTTTTATGGCCCAAATCATGATAATTACTAGGACCTAGATTAATACTAGGGCTAGGATCAAGATCAGTATTAGGACCTGAACCAATAGTTGTACTAGGACTAGGTTCAGTATTAGGTCTAAGACAAGTAGTAGGACAAGAACTAAGATCAATATTGTGACCAGGACCAGTAGTTGAACTAAGACCAAGATCAGTAATAGGACCAAGAGCAGTGGTTGGATCAGGACTAAGATCAGTACTGGGACCACGACTAGTAGTTGGGCCAGGGCTAGGATCAGTACTGGCCTACTGGGACTAGGATCAATACTAGGTCCTAGATTATTAAGACCAGAACCAGTAATTGGACCAAGACATTGGTCAGTGTTGGGACAAGGACCAGTAGTGTGATCTCCTTTTTTAATGATACATTTATTTAATGAATGAATGTAATGTTGAAATGCACAAATAATTGAAGATTTAAAAGTTGACATTCTAAAAATTTTCATAATTGAATGATTTGTTGTTATATTTATTTGGCCTTTATTTTTAGCAATTTTATTTTTTAGTAATTTTAGTATTTTTAGTTTTGCTAAAAAATCTTTTAGTTTTGCTAAAATTTTTCTAGGTTTTCTTTTAATCATAAAAATATTTTTTAGATTTTCTTTCAAAAATTTTTCTTTCTCTTTCTTTTTTAAATCCTTTTATATTTTCTATATTTTCAAAATATTTTTTATTTTCCTAATTTTTTCCAAATTTTTCAACTTTCCCTTTTCTATTCTTTTCTGATTTTTTGACTTTTTATGTTTGATTTATATATTTTTTGTTTTTTTATTTTTGGAATCAGAGAATCGGAGATGTCCTAGAGTCGAAGGAGAGGATCCTTCTGTTCTCACCCATGGGAGCTACCCAAAATCCTTTTTTTTGTCTATTTCCTTGCTTGTTAAAGTTTTTTTAATTTATTTTCTTTTATCATTTATTTAAAAATATTAAATTAAAATATATTGATTTAAAACATAAATTTTATTGTTTTATTACTCTTTCTTTAAAATTTTAATATTATTTTTTAAACATTTATTATTTCATTATTAAGAGAGGATATAAAAACATGACATTTTATGAATAACTATATTGTGAAGACATGAAAATTACTTGAAAAAGAGGATGTTAAAACATATTTAACCATTTTTGTATAAAAAAATTATTTTTTTTAGAATTTATGTAGATAATGGAAATAATTTAAAAATTAATATTTTTTAAAAGAAGTAAAATTTTAGAATAGCTTATTATATATTTATGATCTTATATGATTTGATCATATATATTTAAGTAATAGATAGTATAATATATTTTATTTTTCTTATATATTTAACTAAACTATTTTAAAGTTTGTTTAGAAAGAAATAAAAAAAAATTAAATTAAAAAATATTATATGTTATTATATAATAATAAAAATAATTAATATATCAAAATTTATATTAATTTATTGTTTTGGCCTTTTATTTTCAAATATTAACTTAAAATGTATTTATTTTTAAAAAAATTATCCTATTTTTCTTCTCTTTTAAGGACTTTCCTTTTAAAACTATTTTTGAAAAATTAATTACTTCATTATTAAGGGAGAATATAAAAAAATAATATTATATGAATCAACAATGTTAGAAAGACATGAAAATTTCTTGAAGGTGAATATGTTGAAATATTTTTTAACCTCATCATTTGTATGAGAAAAAACATACTATCCTTCAAGCATTGATATAAATGATGAAAATCATTTTAAAAAATTAATACTTTTTAATAAATTTAAATTTTTAAGATAGCTTATAATTTATATAGGATATTATATAATTTATCATATATATTTGGGTGATAGATAATATAATATATTTTGTTTCTTTATTATATTTGTAAACTATTTGAAGGATTGTTTACAAAAAAATATTAAAATTTTAAATTAATTAAATATTAATATTTTTAAATTATAATAAATTATTATTTTTTATCTTTTAGTTAAAAATATTAAATTAAAATATATTTATTTAAAACAAAAAATTTACTATTTTCTTACTATTTTTGAGAAATTTATTACTTTCTTATCAAGCGAGGATATAAAAACATAGAATGTTATAAATCAACTATATTTCAAAAATAGAAAATTTATTTGAGTGTGAGGATATTGAAACATATTTTAACCACATCATTTGTATAATGAAAATTTTACTTTTAGCTTTGATGTATATAACGGAAATTATTCAAAATTTATGACTTTTTTAATAGATGTAAAATTTTTGAATAGGTTTTAATTATTTATAATCTTATATGATTTGATCATATATATTTAGGATAATAGATAATATAATATATTTTATTATTTTATATATTTGATTAAACTATTTTAAAGATTATTTAGAAGAAAATAAAAAATAGAAAAATTTGTAATTTTAATTTAAGAATAATATATATATTATTTTATAATAATAAAAATAATTAACATATAAAAAATTTAAAATAATTTATTATTTTTACCTTTTAATTACAACTATTAAATTAAAATATATTTATTTAAAACAAAAAAAAATTGTCATATTTTTTCTCCCTTTTTAAGACCTTCCTTTTGTCGCAACCGTAATTCCGACGAGACGACGGACTCGCTAAAATTTTAAAAAAGTTGATTTTGATGATGTGGAGTCGCCACCAAATTTTTATCTGAGGAAAAAGATTTGGAAAAAACCTTACCTTGAAGATAAGATTCTAAGTTCGGGAGTCGGTTACGAGTGGGGAAGGTGTTAGTCACCCCACTCGCCCGTTCCGGAGAACGGTACCCTTAAACAGAGTGTGTGCTGATTTGAAAATTGTTTGATTCCTTTAATTAGTGTGAAAATAAATACTTGATGGAGGTTAGCCTGACAGGACTTGATCCTGCTCCTACGTATTCCCCGGTGCAATGGGAAACTCAAGGCTTACGTAGTTCTGGTATGTTTTGAAGGCTTAACCTTCGAAAATGTTCAAAAGAGTGTTTGGAAGATGCTCGAAGGCTTGACCTTCGGGGCTAATTGAAAAGTAATATTCAAAAACAGCTTGATTATTTTTTGAAAAAAACTATTTTTGGAAGGGCGATCCTCATCCACATATGCACAGGGTCCAAGACAACTACGGCTGCACTTGGACCCATACGAATCTCTAAACAACGAACAACAGAAAAAGCTACCAGTTCGTGCTTAGAGCTCGTCGCGTGAGATTAAGAATCGCAAAACAGGATTTTTATTTTGGAAATCGATGGATAAAATGAGCAAGGTTTTTATTTTGCAAAAAGGAAAGGCAACCTTAATCCACATGTGCACAAGGCCCAAGACAACTACGGCTGCACTTGGACCCATACGAATCTCTAAACAACGAACAGCAGAAAAAGCTACCAGTTCGTGCTTAGAGCTCGTCGCGTGAGATTAAGAATTGCAAAACAAGATTTTTATTTTTGAAAAACGATGAATAAAATGAGCAAGACACAAGTATTAGAAATTTTGGGGGAATTTACCAATTAAGGAATTTTATGAAAATACTTGATAATCTTGAATTCATGAATTATTTAGGAATTTTGAAGAATTTTTCTTTTTAATTTCTGGAATTTTTCATTAATTTCTAGAAATTTGAATTTTTTATTAATTTTTGGAATTTTTGGAATTTTTATTAATTTTTGAAATTTTTTTATTAATTTTCTGAATTTTTGAATTTTTTATTAATTTCTGTATTTTTGAATTTTTTATTAATTTTCTGTAATATTTGAATTTTTTATTAATTTTCTGTATTTTTGAATTTTTTATTAATTTTCTGTAATTTTTGAATTTTTTATTAACTTTCTGTATTTTTGAATTTTTTATTAATTTTCTGTATTTTTGAATTTTTTATTAATTTTCTGTAATTTTTGAATTTTTTATTAATTTTGTATTTTTGAATTTTTTATTAATTTTCTGTAATTTTTGAATTTTTTATTAATTTCTGTAATTTTTGAATTTTTTATTAAATTTTTGTAATTTTTGAATTTTTTATTAATTTTCTGTATTTTTGAATTTTTTATTAATTTTGTATAATTTTTGGGGATAGAATAAGGGATTAAGCGAATTTTTGGGAGCAAAGTTGGTAATTAATGGAATTAGGGGTATATTAGGTAAATAGGATTTTTTAGGGGCTGTTTAGGTAATTAATGGATTTAGGGGGCAGAACTTGCACTATCCAGAGGTGGGATAAAAAGGCAAAGCAAATGTGCTGCACGAGGGCTTGAACCCATGGTGACATGTTCACGCAATGTATCTTCATACCACTGTGGCCAACGCACCCTTATGACGTACTTTCCACTCGTTCTTTTTATATGCCCAGGAGTGAGGATGGCGTCTATACTAAATATGCCTACCGGTGGATCCCACGCTATTTGAATTAATCTTGCTTTCCAAATGCAAAGCCTAATACCCTCTCAGTATAGGTCTTTCTTTTTTAGAAATATTTTAGATTGACGTTCTATAATTCTCCCTCCTCCCGAACTATTGTGTCTATGAGCTAATCATATGGCACTAACCAAAACGCTTAAACCTTCACTATAATCTCTCAAACTCTCCGCTGCTCATGTTTCCTGAAACTCACCTTGTACGATGCATGCGTCCATCACTCTGGGCATCCTGTTTCCATGACTGAATGTTCAGGTGTTAATACCTTTATTTGGTTTAGTCGACTCTAGGTAACAACGCTCCGTCGCGCTACTGAGCTCTTCATATTTCCATGAGGTTCTCCTAATCACTCTGAAGACAAATTTCCTCCATAATTCCTCATGTGATAACCACTTCATTGGCTTCAACATCCCCTGTTTGGTTATGTATATATGGTTGCCTTAGTTGATTATGCCATTGCCGGTCATGACCCTACTATCTTCACATGGCGGTATTCATGCATATATCTTATAACCCCCAGCTAAGTAGTTGATTTTACCCGGATGAACGCCGAGCTAAACTTACGGTTGGGCATGCTGCAAATTTAGGTAGTAAATCTGAGATAACCGTGGGGAAATTTTCCCCTGTGCCTCTACTCGGTGTTTCTTGACCATATCCGATCAAGATTGGTCGTCTCCTTTCTATTCTATATTCGTGAATCACCTTATAGGCTTGGCATCGAATCTATCTGCAGCCTATAGAAATCTCGGGTCTGGTGAGGAATGAGAGAGAATCTCCGAGTAGTTTCCCGAGGGTTACCGTCGCCGGAGATTCGAATGTCCGCAAAATTTCCCAAAATCTTTTATTCACCTTCTTCTTGATGGCTTCAGCGTAAATTCTTCAATCATCCTTCCTTCTTTTTCAAAACCCCCCCTCCAAAAAAACTTTTTGGACCGATAGCCCCTTTTTATACCTCTCACTCTGTTATCCCATTTTTTCTCCTTTTTTTATTTTCGATTTTATATCTTTTCTAAAAAACTTATTTATTTTATAATTTCTTTTATTTCTAGATTTTTTAATTTTCTTTTCCAGAATTTTATTATTTTTCTTTTCTTTAACTATTTTTGTTTGTTTTCTGCTTATTCTATTTATTTATTTAAATTAGTATTAGTTTCTTGACAAATTTAAAAATGGGAGCCTCGGACATAAATTGGTGTTTACAGTTTGCCCCTCTTTACTCATTTTCCTACTAGATAATGAGAAGAATGATTCTCTGAATTATCGAGGTAGGAAATGAGTAAAGATGTGAACACTTTATGTCTGAGGCGAGCATTTTCGAGGCGATTTGAAAGCAATACTAGAAGCCTTGAACTTAAAGTGATGCCTAGCAGATGGCGATTGAAGGATCTTACCGGTTTCATGTATCGATAGGGTTTAAATATGCAAGGCTTGAGGGTATAGCCTAATTAGGCTAAGTGAAATGAGTAAAGGTCTGTTAGGACAGGCGCGAAATGTCATGGGATTGCTTGTTATGACAAGCAAGGACGAAATGAAAATGGCCTGCTAAAACAAGCAAAGCAGAAAAGACATGGCCCGTTACGACGGGCTCAGCTGAGTGCAAAGGACTTGTTTAAGACAAGAAAGCGTGCAAGAACTAAAATGTAAAATATGTACAAGGTGGCCTGACGCTATAGGCCGAAATGCAGAAAGGAATGGTAAACTTGATGGTGGCCTGACACTGTAGGCCCTGATGTATAAAGCTAACTTTGACGAGGCTTGACATTATAGGCCATGATGCAGAAATCTAAACTTGATGGTAGCCTGACACTATAGGCCATGATGCAGAAATTTAAACTTGATGGTGGCCTGACGACATAGGCCATGATGCCGAAATGTAAACTTGAAGGCGACCTGACAACATAGGCCATGATGAAAAAATTTAAACATGATGGTAACCCCGTTGTTGATGGGAAGAATGCAAATGAAATCCTGCTGTTACCAGGATAAGTGCAAACCTGCTTGACAGGTGAACGAAAATTAAACATGCTTGAAGTCTTGTTGCTGATAGGAGAATGCAAATGAAGGAATCCTGCTGTTGCCAGGATAAATGCAAACCTGCTTGACAGGTGGACAAAAAATTAAACGTGCTTGAAGTCCTATTGTCGACAGGAAAATGCAAATGAAGTCCCGCTGTTGCCGGGAAGATGCAAATGATTACATCCTGCTATTGCCAGGATAAATGCAAGCCTGCTTGACAGGTGACAGAAAAAAAAAAAAGACATGCTTGAGACCCTATTGTTGACAGGAAAATGCAAATGAGGTCTCGCTGTTGCTGGAAGAATGATGACATCCTGCTGTTGTCAGGATAAATGCAAACCTGCTTGACAAGTGACAGGAAAAAGGACCTGTTTGAGGCCCTGTTGTTGACAGGAACATGCAAATGAGGTCCCGCTGTTGTCGGGAAGATGCAAATGATGACATCCTACTGTTGCCAGGATAAATGCAAACCTGCTTGACAGGTGACAGGAAAAAGGACATGCTTGAGGCCCTGTTGTTGACAGGAACATGCAAATGAGGTCCCGTTATTGCCGGGAAGATGCAAATGATGACATCCTACTGTTGCCAAGATAAATGCAAACCTGCTTGACAAGTGACAAAAATAGACATGCTTGAGGTCCTGTTGTTGATAGGAAAATAGACATGAGGTCCCGCTGTTGCCGGGAAGATGCAAATGATGACATCGTGCTGTTGCCAGGATAAATGCAAACCTGCTTGACAGGTGACAGAAAAATAGACATGCTCGAGGTCCTGTTGTTGACAGGAAAATGCAAATGAGGTCCCACTGTTGCCGGGAAGATGCAAATGATGACATCCTGCTGTTGCCAGGATAAATGCAAACCTGCTTGACAGGTGACAGAAAAATAGACATGCTTGAGGTCCTGTTGTTGATAGGAAAATAGACATGAGGTCCCGCTGTTGCCGGGAAGATGCAAATGATGACATCCTGCTGTTGCCAGGATAAATGCAAACCTGCTTGACAGGTGACAGAAAAATAGACATGCTTGAAGTTCTTTTGTTGATAGGAGAATACAGATGAGGTCCTGTTGTTGCCGGGAAGATGCAAATGATGAAATCCTGCTGTTGCCAGGATAAATGCAAACCTGCTTGAAAGGTGGAAAGAAAATAAACGTGCTTGAAATCCTGTTGTTGACAGGAGAATGCAGATGAGATCCCGCGGTTGCCGGGAAGATGCAAATGATGAAATCCTGCTGTTGCCAGGATAAATGCAAACCTGCGTGACAAGTGGACAGAAAAAAAACGTGCTTGAAGTCCTGTTGTTGACAAGAGAATGCAAATGAGGTCTCGCTGTTGCCGGGAAGATACAAATGATGAAATTCTGCTGTTGCCAGGATAAATGCAAACCTGCTTGACAGGTGACAGAAAATTAAACATGCTTGAAGTCCTGTTGTTGACAGGAGAACGCAAATGAGGTCCCGTTGTTGCAGGGTAAATGCAAATGAAATCCTGCTATTGCCAGGATATATGCAAACCTGCTTGACAGGTGACAGAATATTAAACATGCTTGAAGTCCTGTTGTTGACAGAAGGATGCAAGCCTGTTTGACAGGAAAAGGAAATGAAAGATGAAAGAGGCCTGTTAAGACAGGCAACAAAGAAAAGATCCTGTTGTTGACAGGAAAGATGCAAGCCTGGTAGAGAGGCAAAGGGGAATGAAAAAGCCTGTTAAGATAGGTAAAATGATTGACGAAAACTATCTTGCTAAGACAGGATGAATGTAGATGGACTCTTGATAAAAAAACAAGCCTGCTAGACAGGAAAAAGGAAAGATAAAAGCTTGTTAAGACAGGCAAAAACAAAAAGATCCTGTTGTTGACAGGAAAGATGCGAGTCTGCTAGACAGGCAAAGGAAAAGTAAAGTGATCTATACTAACTTGAAAGAATGGCCTGTTGGGGCAGGCAAAACATGAATGACCTGTTAATACAGGCAAAGGAAAAATGACAAGAATCTATTAGGATAGGTATCGAAGGAAAGCCCTGTTGTTGACAGGACAGAAATGAGCCTGTTAAGATAGGCAGGAATCATGTGGAGGTCCTGTTGTTGATAGGGTGAAATGAAGATAGATACTTGATAATTATTTTCTTGAAAAGACTTGAGCAACCATTTTGCCCCAGTTTAGAGGATTCTTGATAATTGATGGATGTCTTGATTTGAAGGGAGTTTAGGCAAGTGTTTGCCCCAGTTTAAGCCTCGATGAGATTGAAGATGAGCTTGACTTGAGTTTTTCTGGGCAACTTTGCCCTATTGAACTTGATTGGAGTTGAGGAATTGAGGATTGCCTCAACTTGGATTTTCTTGGGCAAATGTTTGCCCCAGTTTGAACTTGACTGAAAATTTAGAGATGACCTCAGTTTGAAATTTGGTGGGCCAGTGTTTGCCCTTATTTGAACTTGATTCAAAATTTTTCGACTGTCTCGATTTGAATTATCTGGGCGAATGTCTCCTTCTGTTATGAAATTTTTGGAATTGAGGATCGCCTCAACTTGAATTTCTAGGCAAAAGCTTGCCCCAGCTTTGTTCTTGAATTCAAATCTTTCTTGGACAAATGTTTGCCCCAGTTTGGACTTGATCCAGAATCTGAGGATGAGCTCAAATTGAACTTTTTTGTGGGCAAGCGTTTGCCCCAGTTTGGACTTGATTTATTTTTAATTATGACTGATTCGGGAAATTTTACCTAGGTCTTAATTACTTTTGAAAAATGGGTCGTGCGATGCTTGAATAAAAAGATGCTTATGTGTTGTTTGAATGAGTGAAAAGAATGCGGTGTTAATGATGCTTGAATAAATGCAGAAATGATGTGGGGTTCTTATTTTGATGCTTGAAATAATTATTTGATTAGACATATGCTATTGAATGCAAACCATGAAATGGTGTAAAATTTTTGTTTCTCTTGATTTTTTTTGTTTTTCTGACGCCTCCTTCCTCGACAACCCCATAGTTGGTGTGAAAGGGATCAAGAATCAAGGCGAGCTGGATTGACTCAGTCCTTTGGCTTATTGGTCAATTTTGAAATCTTCTTTCCGGGATTTTTGAAACCCAACGGTGGTCAGTATTATTGAGTAAGACACACTCCTTCTTTGGTGGCATCCTGGCTGGTAAGAAGATGAATCCTTGGGAAACAATCCTGTCACGTTGCAACGGTCGAGGATTCATCCGACTTGTCATGACTTTTCAAAATTAATCCCTTTTTAATTCTTTTTACATTTTACATGTTTCCTTGTGGCACGTGCATTTTGAGGTGTGCAAAGTGATGCTGGATGGTCAGAAGAAGGAGATAGAGAATTTTGAGGTTGTATGTTTTAAGGTGGTGTACTTGAAAGGAAAAGGATGATGAAAGGGGTGGGTTCGATTGCCCAAATGGCACCTTTTGATGAAAAATGTCAATGCTGCTTTTCATAATCTTGATTGTCAAATTAGCCAAATTTTTGAGAAATGGCAAAATTTTGCCCCAGTTTTAAGAAGATATAAAGTGCAGAATATCATGTTGTCCTGGAATTCCTAGTTTGACCTTAATTTTTTCTTGGGTTGTTCTTTTGAGTTTTCAACCCAGCAGGTCTTTTGTATTGCCCTAACTTTTGCCTAGGTTGCCCTTACGGGTTTTCGACCTAGCGGGCTCTTGATTGTGCCCTAACTTTTTCCTAGGTCGTTCTTGAGGATTGTCGATCGAGCGGGCTTTTTTATTCAATTGTGCCCTAACTTTTGCCTAGGTCGTTTTTGAGGGTTGTCGACCTAGCGGGCTTCTGCTTGATTGTGCCCTAGTTTTTTCCTAGGCCGCCCTTTGAGGGTTTTCGACCTAGCGGGCCTTCTGCTTGATTGTGCCCTAACTTTTTCCTAGGTCTTCTTTGATGGTTGACCTAGCGGGCTTCTGTTTGATTATTCCCTAACTCTTGCCTAGGTCATCTTTTATTGTTGACCTAGCGGGCTTCTGTTTGATTGTGCCCTAACTTTTTCCTAGGCCGCCCTTTGAGGGTTTTCGACCTAGCGGACTTCTATTTAATTGTGCCCTAACTTTTGCCTAGGTCTCTTTTGAGAGTTGTCGACCTAGCGGGCTTCTGTTTGATTATGCCTTAACTTTTGCCTAGGTTGTCGTTTGAGGATTTTGACCTAGCGGGCTTCTGTTTGATTGTGCCCTAACTTTTGCCTAGGTCGCCCTTACGGGTTTTCAACCTAGCGGGCCTTCTGCTTGATTGTGCCCTAACTTTTTCTTAGGTCGTTCTTTGAGGATTGTTGACCTAGCGGGCTTTTGTATGATCCTGATTTTTTCCTGAATTGTTTTTGGAAACTGGCAAGACCTCTTCTGATCATGACTTTGTCGATCATTATTTTGAACTTTAACCCTACTTTTGCCTAGATTAGTTTTGCCTTTTAATCCAGCGGGCCTCTATTCTTCTTGAATTTTATGTTTTGACCTTGATTTTGCCTGGATTATTTTTTATTTTAATCCAGCGGGTCTTCTCCTTTGTTAAACATCGACCTTGCCGGGGTCATTTTGGTTTCTAATTCAGCGAATTTTATTTTGCATCCCTAAATTTTTCCTGGATTTAAACTTGATTCCAGCGGGATATTTTATTTGACAAGACACTTTGAATGGTGATCTAGAATCCCTGGTTGTTTATTCTGCTTCCTCATTGGGTTTTTCTCTTTTAGCTTGGTTAATTCGACGTTCAAGATTACTTATTACAACACTAGCATTATCACCAATTGGTATTTATTGTTTGGGTATTGGAATAAGAAGTGGGCGAAATGGATAAAAGAATGGAAAATTTTAGAAGTAAAGCCAAAATTTAAGGCACGTGCTCGAGAAACATGAAAATGTAAATTTTGTATTATTCATTGAAATTTATTTACAAAAGATTGATTTTGAAAAGTACGACAATTTCTGGATGAAATATCCTCAATTTGTACAAGGCACCCCGTTGTGCTGCTCCTGTCTTTTTCAGCTGGTTGACGGGCTCTCGTGATTCGGCAACGGATTGTTTTCTGTGTTGGGAGCGAGCCTCCCAAAATCCAGCCATTTTGCGTCAATCAGGCTTTGTACCTTTCGCTTCAATGTTAGACAATCCTCAGTAGAATGACCAATAAATCCTGCATGGTAATCGCATCTGGCGTTAGCATCGTACCATTTAGGATATGGCGGCTCTTGAGGTTTCAGAGGATAAGGCGCAACTAGCGAGTTTTGGATCAGCCGAGGTAGGAGCTCAATGTAGGAGATTGGGATAGGATCGAATTGGACGGGTTTCTTCTCCTTTTTTTGGCTTTGATTAGGATTCTGGCTTATGGCTTATGTTTGGGCCGTGTATGGTGTTGGTGGCTGGACTTGTGTCGGGTAATTGTAAGTAGGAGGGTATGGTGTTTGGTAAGTGGTAGCGATGTAGGGATATGGTATGTAGGGTGTGTATGGTGGTGGTTGGTAACCAACTGGACCATAAGGCATCATTTGTGGTGTGTATTGGCCTTGACCAGAAGCCACGTTGTAGGTTTCACCTGCCTTCTTTTTCCCAGATCCGGTGGAAACATTGACTGCACCTGCGGGCTTATGTGCGACCTTTCCACGACGCATGCCCCCTTCTATCCTTTCTCCAATGATGACGATATCGGAGAAGCTTGAAGTTATACTGCCGACCATCTTATCATAGAAAGGATCTTGGAGTGTGTCAAGAAACATGCTGACTAGCTCCTTTTCGAATAAGGGAGGTTGTACTTGAGCGGCCAACTCCCGCCAACGTTGGGCATACTGCTTGAAGGACTCATCTCCCTTCTTGGCCATATTCTGGAGCTGAGTCCGATCAGGGGCCATCTCCGTATTGTACTGATACTGCTTTGTGAAAGCCTCGGCAAGGTCCCTCCATGAACGGATGTGTATCCGCTCCAGTTGAGTGTACCAGTTTGCAGCTGCCCCGGTTAAGCTGTCTTGGAAGAAATGGATGAGAAGCTTCTCATCGTAAGTACATGCAGACATCTTCCTGCAGTACATAGTCAGGTGTTTCTTTGGACAGCTGGTTCCTTGATATTTCTCGAATTTAGGAACCTTAAATTTTGGAGGGATGACCACGTCTGGGACCAAGCATAGATCAGATGCATCTTTGGCTTCATAAGCGTTTCCCTCAATTGCCCGGATCCTGTCCTCTAGACCCTTTCATTTTTCTGTATCTTCACTTGAAGGATGGTTTGGGTTTTCCCCTGGCATGTGGTGATGGTGAGAAGACGGTATGTATATAGGGTGCGGCCCTTGGGTGATCATAGAATGCGTTCCTCCAACGGCTGTTTGGTAAGCTTGTGAAGTGGTGTTTGGAGGTAGGTTATGTGTTTGGGTTTGTGTTTGGGCTTGTGTTTGGGTTTGTGTTTGGTTGTATGAGGGTGCATACCCATGAGGAAACCCATTGTGAACCCCTTCTGTTTGCGAAGGTATGTTTAATGGTGGAGTGAAGCCAGGAGGGTGTGTTGGGTCGGTTGGTTCTCTTGGCAAGGGTTTCGTCGCCTCTTTCTGTTTAGACTGCTGGATGGCCTCTATTAGCTTGGCCATCTGTTCCTTCAGTGATTTGACCTCATTTCTTAGCTCCCATTTTGTCTCTCCAGCTCATCCATGATTCTTGATTGTGCTCGAGTTCTATAAGGATGTCGAGGAAGCTGTGTTTCTCCAATTTTCTGGTGAAGTTAAAAATTAATTTTTGTGAAATAATTTGAATGCAACAAAACGTGAATGATAGAGATGTTGATGCACAATGAGTGTGAATGTGTAGAATGATTTTTGAAATCTATTTTTTTTTAGATCTATGAATGAATGAATGAATCAATGCTATGTGCAAATAATTTTAAGAGATTTGAAGTTTGACTATTTGAAAATAAATGAGAGTTGTTTTATTTATTGATTTTTAACAAATTTGTTTTTAGGAGTTTTGTATTTTTGGTATTTTGCTAAAAAACCTTTGATGGTGTTTGAAAAGGGTTTGTTAAAATTTTCCAAAAAGCATTCTTTAGGTTTTCGAAATTTTCCATTCTCTCCTTTTGAACTTGTGATATTTTCAGTATTTTTAGAAATTATTTTCTAATTTTTCCTAGGAATTTCTAGTTTTCCTTGATTTTCCTTGTTTTTTTATTTGTTTTGATATTTCTTTTCTTTTTGTTTGACTTTTCTTTCTTGATTTCTGTATTTCCCCAATCTTCAGCTTCCATTTTGGATGATAATTGTCCGTGCGTATATGAACCATATTATGAAGGAGTGTGTGCCCTCTTTGCTTCTTATGTGGGTTACCTGCCCTAGGGATCTATGGCCTTTTATATGAACCTCTCAAAGGTGGTTTGTAATCCTGGGGGTGTTGAGGTCACTAGAGCCAAGTTCCAGTCTGCAATGCTTGCCACAACAGTAGAAAAAGCTACCAGTTGTAGGGCATTACAAATAGGACGCACTCTAGCTGGGATTTTCGTGATAGTCAAACAGGACGTAAGCCCCAAAGTGACACCACTAGATCCCTTTAGTCCTAGGCTGCACTCAGACCCAGGTATATGGCCCCACTCATGATAATGCATATGCAATGTGTATGAGGGCACACAAGTAATTAGGATACCTGCAATTGGGGAAATTGTACAAATATATATATTGCAATTTATGATTCATCTATCCTAGGGTTGTACAAAGAATAGACAAACAAACAACAGATAAATAAACAAGTAAATGAATCGTGCAATCAATAAAATGTGCAAACAAATAAGGAAGAGATCAAATATAATGTACACTCAATTGATCGGGAAGTGGAGTCGCCATGTCGCAACCGTAATTCCGATGAGACGACGGACTCGCTAAAATTTTAAAAAAGTTGATTTTGATGATGTGGAGTCGCCACCAAATTTTTATTTGAGGAAAAAGATTCGGAAAAAACCCTACCTTGAAGATAAGATTCTAAGTTCGGGAGTCGGTTACGAGTGGGGAAGGTGTTAGGCACCCCACTCGCCCGTTCCGGAGAACGGTACCCTTAAACAGAGTGTGTGGTGATTTGAAAATTGTTTGATCCCTTTAATTAGTGTGAAAATAAATACTTGATGGAGGTTAGCCTGACAGGACTTGATCCTGCTCCTACGTATTCCCCGGTGCAATGAGAAACTCAAGGCTTACGTAGTTCTGGTATGTTTTGAAGGCTTAACCTTCGAAAATGTTCAAAAGAGTGTTTGGAAGATGCTCGAAGGCTTGACCTTCGGGGCTAATTGAAAAGTAATATTCAAAATCAGCTTGATTATTTTATGAAAAAAACTATTTTTAGAAGGGCGATCCTCATCCACATATGAACAGGGCCCAAGACAACTACGGCTGCACTTGGACCCATACGAATTTCTAAATAACGAACAGCAGAAAAAGCTACCAGTTCGTGCTTAGAGCTCGTCGCGTGAGATTAAAAATTGCTAAACAAGATTTTTATTTTTGAAGAACGATTAATAAAATGAGCAAGACACAAGTATTAGAAATTTTGGGGGAATTTACCAATTAAGGAATTTTATGAAAATACTTGATAATCTTGAATTCATGAATTATTTAGGAATTTTGAAGAATTTTTCTTTTTAATTTCTGGAATTTTTCATTAATTTCTAGAAATTTGAATTTTTTATTAATTTCTGGAATTTTTCAAATTTTTATTAATTTTTGAAATTTTTTTATTAATTTTCTGTATTTTTGAATTTTTTATTAATTTCTGTATTTTTGAATTTTTTATTAATTTTCTGTAATATTTGAATTTTTTATTAATTTTCTGTATTTTTGAATTTTTTATTAATTTTCTGTAATTTTTGAATTTTTTATTAATTTTCTGTAATTTTTGAATTTTTTATTAATTTTCTGTAATCTTTGAATTTTTTATTAATTTTCTGTAATTTTTGAATTTTTTATTAATTTCTGTGTTTTTTGAATTTTTTATTAATTTTCTGTAATTTTTGAATTTTTTTATTAATTTTCTGTATTTTTGAATTTTTTATTAATTTTGTGTAATTTTTGAATTTTTTATTAATTTTCTGTAATTTTTGAATTTTTTATTAATTTTGTATAATTTTGGGGGATAGAATAAGGGATTAAGCGAATTTTTGGGGGCAATGTGGGTAATTAATGGAATTAGGGGGTATATTAGGTAAATAGGATTTTTTAGGGGCTGTTTAGGTAATTAATGGATTTAGGGGCTGTTAGGTAATTAGGATTTTTTAGGGGGCAGAACTTGCACTATCCAGAGGTGGGATAAAAAGGCAAAGCAAATGTGCTGCACAAGGGCTTGAACCCATGGTGACATGTTCACGCAATGTATCTTCATACCACTGTGGCCAACACACCCTTATGACGTACTTTCCACTCGTTCTTTTTATAAGCCCAGGAGTGAGGATGGCGTCTATACTAAATGTGCCTACCGGTGGATCCCACGCTATTCGAATTAATCTTGCTTTCCACATGCAAAGCCTAATACCCTCTCAGTATAGGTCTTTCTTTTTTAGAAATATTTTAGATTGACGTTCTATAATTCTCCCTCCTCCCGAACTATTGTGTCTATGAGCTAATCATATGGCACTAACCAAAACGCTTAAACCTTCACTATAATCTCTCAAACTCTCCGCTGCTCATGTTTCCTGAAACTCACCTTGTACGATGCATGCGTCCATTCACTCTGGGCATCCTATTTCCATGACTAAATGTTTAGGTGTTAATACCTTTATTTGGTTTAGTCGACTCTAGGTAACAACGCTCCGTCGCGCTACTGAGCTCTTCATATTTCCATGAGGTTCTCCTAATCACTCTGAAGACAAATTTCCTCCATAATTCCTCATGTGATAACCACTTCATTGGCTTCAACATCCCCTGTTTGGTTATGTATATATGGTTGCCTTAGTTGATTATGTCATTGCCGGTCATGACCCTACTATCTTCACATGGCGGTATTCATGCATATATCTTATAACCCCCAGCTAAGTAGTTGATTTTACCCGGATGAATGCCGAGCTAAACTTACGGTTGGGCATGCTGCAAATTTAGGTAGTAAATCTGAGATAACCGTGGGGAAATTTTCCCCTGTGCCTCTACTCAGTGTTTCTTGACCATATCCGATCAAGATTGGTCGTCTCCTTTCTATTCTATATTCGTGAATCACCTTATAGGCTTGGCATCGAATCTATCTGCAGCCTATTCATTTTTTTATTTTCTAACTACATTGGTATGCTAGCCACACTTCTAAAATCAGTTATTAATACATACGTGATTGAGAACCAAGAATATTATCATATTACACAGAGCATCGGCATCAAATAGATGTACATTCTTTTGCCACATAAATCAAGAACGAATACAGGATAGTTGGATGGTTGAAATTAGGCAGGGAACGCTAACCTGTACGAGAGAGTATGCAAGATCTTATAGAAATCTCGGCTCTGGTGAGGAATGAGAGAGAATCTCGAGTAGTTTCCCAGGGGTTACCGTCGCCGGAGATTCGAATGTTCGCAAAATTTCCCAAAATCTTTTATTCACCTTCTTCTTGATGGCTTCAGCGTAAATTCTTCAATCAGCCTTCCTTCTTTTTCAAAACCCCCCTCCAAAAAAACTTTTTGGACCGATAGCCCCTTTTTATACCTCTCACTCTGTTATCCCATTTTTTCTCCTTTTTTTATTTTTGATTTTATATCTTTTCTAAAAAACTTATTTATTTTATAATTTCTTTTATTTCTAGATTTTTTAATTTTCTTTTCCAGAATTTTATTATTTTTCTTTTCTTTAACTATTTTTGTTTGTTTTCTGCTTATTCTATTTATTTATTTAAATTAGTATTAGCTTCTTGATAAATTTAAAAATAGGAGCCTCGGACATAAATGGGTGTTTACACCTTTTAAATTTATTTTTGAAAAATTCATTACTTCATTATTTATAGATCATAAAAAAACATAACATTGTGTGAATCAACATGTTACAAAGACATCAAAAGTACTTGGAGATGAATATGTTGAAATATTTTTTAACCACATCATTTGTATGAAAAAAAAATATACTATCGTTTTAATTTTGATAAGTAAGATGGAAAGTATTTTAAAATTAATATTTTTTAATAGATGTAAAGTTTTAAGATAACTTATGATTTATTTAGAATCTTATATGATTTGAATATATATTTAGGTCATTGATAATATAATGTTAATTTTCTTTTATAAATTTGATTAAACTATTTGAAAGATAGTTTTCAAGAAAATTAAAAAAATTTTATAATTTAAAAAAGAATATTATATATTTTCAATAATAATAAATAATTAATATGTTATGTTATATTAATTTATTATTTTTGATCTTTTATTTAAAATATATTGATTTAAAACATAAAATTAACTGTTTTCTAACTCTTTCTTTAAAATATTTCATGAAGATTATTTTTGAGAAGTTTATTACTTCATTATGAAGAGAATATAAAAGTATGAAGTTTTAAGAATCAACTATATTTAAAGATATAAAAATTACCTGAAAGTGAGGATGTTGAAACATATTTTAACCACTTCATTTGTATAAAAAAATTATCTTTGCAGTATTGATATAGATAATGAAAATCATTTAAGACATTAATATTGTTTTAATAGATTTAAAATTTAGAAGAGCTTATGTTTTATTTAGGATATTATATGATTTGATCATATATATTTAATTAATGGATAAAATAATAATATTTATTATTTTATACATTTGATTTGATTATACTATTTAAAAGATTGTTTAGAAGAAAATAAAAAATAAAAAAATATTTGTAATTATAAATTAAGAATAATATATATTATTTTTTAATAATAAAAAATAATTAATATATTAAAATTTATATTAATTTATTCCTTTTGATTTTTATTTTAAAATATAAAAGTAAAATGTATTTATTTTCAAAAATTATCATTTTTCCTCTCTTTTTAATACCTTCTTTTTAAAACTACTTTTGAGATGTTCATTACCTTATTATTAATAGAAGATATGAAAACATAACATTATATGAATTAATATGGTCACAATGACATGAAAATTACTTGGAGGTGAAGATGTTAAAACAAATTTTAACCACATCATTTGTATGTGAAAAAAATATACTATACTTAAAACATTGATATAGATGGTGGAAATAATTTAAAAAATTAATATGTTTTTAATAGATATAAAATTTTGAGTTAGCTTATAATTTATTTAGAATTTTATATGATTTGATCACATATATTTAGGTGATAGATAATATAATATATATTTTTCTTTTATGTGTTTGATTAAACTATTTGAAGAATTGTTTAGAAAAAAATTAAGAAAACAAAAATTTATATTTTAAATTAAGAATATTATAACTTTTTTACAATAATAATAAACAACTAATATATTAAATTTATATGAATTTATTATTTTTATCCTTAATTTTAAAATATTACACTAAAATATATTTATTTAAAACATAAATTTTTTTCTTTTACTCTTTCTTTATAATCATTTTTTTAAGATTATTTTTGAAAAATTTATTATTTCATTAACAAGAGAGGATATAAAGACATGAATTTTTATGAATCAACTATATTGTAAAGACATAAAAACTACTTGAAAATGAAAATATTGAAACATATTTTAACCATTTCATTTGTATAAAAAGAATTATCCTTTTAGCATTAATGTAAATAATTAAAATTATTTAAAAGATTAATATTTTAATAGATTTAAAATTTCAGAAGAGTTTATTATTTATTTAGGATCATATATGATTTGAATGTATATATTTAGGTAATCTATAAAATAATATATTTTATTATTTTATATATTTGATTAAACTATTTTAAATATTTCTTAGAAGGAAAAAAATAAAGAAAAATTTATAATTTGAAATTAAAAATATAATATATTATAATATAATAATAATAATAATAATAAATAATATATCAAAATTTATAGTAACTTCTGATTTTGGGTTTTATTTACAAATATTAAATTAACATATTTGTTTAAAAAGAAATATATTTTAATTTTTTCCTTTTTTTTAAGACTTTCGTTTTAAAATTTTGTTTGAAAAATTAATTACTTTATTTTTAAGAAAGAATATAAAAACATAATATGTACGAATTAACAATATTACAATGACATGAAATTTGCTTAATGGTGAAAATGTTGAAATATTTTTTAAAAACATCATTTGTATCCCAAAAACACATAGTATCCTTATTGGATTGATATATATATATATATATATGGTAAAAGTTTTTTAAAAATTTAATATTTTTTAATAGATTTAACATTGAAATAGTTTACAATTTTTTTAGAATTTTATATGAGATGATAGTATATATTTAGGTAATAAATGATATAATAATTTTTTATTCCTTTATATATTTGATTAAATTATTTTAAAGATTTTTTATAAGAAAATAAAAAATAATAAAAATTTATAATCTAAAATTAAGAATATTATATATTTTAACATAATAATAAGAATAATAATAATAATAATAAATAATTAATATATCAAATTTTATATTAATTTATAATTTTTGTATTTTATTTACATATACTAAATTAAGTTATATTTATTTAAAACAAAATATATTTTAATTATTTCCTCTTTTTTTAAGACCTTCCTTTTATAACTATTTACGAGAAGTTCATTATTTTATTATTAAGAGAGGATATAAAAACATAATCTTGTATGAATCAATAATTTTACTAAAACATTAAAATTGTTCGAGGTGAAGATGTTGAAATATTTTTTAATAATAATATTTGTATCCTGAAAAAACACATAGTATCCTTTAGTAATGATATAAATGATGAAAATAATTTAAAAAATTAATTTTTTTAATAGATATTGTAAACACCGAATTATGTTTGAGACTCCATTTTTAAATTGGTAAATAAACAATACTTATGTATATTTAATTAAAGAAAAGAAGAAAAAGAGATAAAAATAAAAAATAAAAAAATAATAATAATAAAATTAATACAAACAAAAAGAGAGAAAAAGAGTAAAAATAATAACAAAAATAAAAAGAATAAAAAAGAAATTTTAGTTAGGAAGTTAGTTAGGTTAGTTAAGAATTAGTTAAAAAAAATAAAAGAAAAATAATAAAAATAAAGTTAAAAACAAAAAATGGCTTTTGGTGGGAAGTTAAAAAAAAAAGAAAAAGAAAAAAGATAACAATATAAAAAAGGGGAAAGCTTGTCTTGGTGGGGAGGACCTCATTGCCCTGCACCTTCACATATGGGTCCAGAGAGAGAGCCATGGCCTTCTCAACTCAAAGGACCTTCTCGCGTCTCTCTGATCGTGAGAACCAACAGGAGCGTGTTAGAGGAAGCTCACTTATAAGCATAAATTTCATAAATAATTATCTCTCATTTGTAACTCATTAAAACTTCTTATATGTTCAATTAAGTGGTCTTTGTCATATTTTATGAGTTTGGATTCATATGAAGTTTAATTAAATTTCTTTGCTTAACCGATTAAAATGATACTATTATATTATTTTAGGCATAATAGGAGTTTTAGACATCCAAAAATCATGAAATTTGTCTTGAATGAAAGCTTAAAGAAGTGTCCACAGTTACAAAGCAAGATCAGACTTTAAATGGAATGTATAGGACTTCGAAATTATCTCAAAAGATGAGATAGTGTTGTTGTCACTGAACCTGAACAGTGTGCAAAGATCAGCCATATAGTCATATCTTAAGATACAGAAGTCATATTGAGATGAAATCAAATCCATTGGAAAGTTAAAATCCAAGGCTAAAACTTTTGTTCAGACCAAAAGCTCTAATTCGAACACATGAATATCCAAAAATGTGCTTCAATCAACGTCAAAATTGATGTGCTGATTGGTGACTGTCGCAGCCGTAATTTCGATGAGACGACGAACTGGCTAAAATTTTTAAAAATATTCTTATTTTGGAATGTGTGAAGTCACCACCAAAATTTTATTTCAGGGAAAAGATTGGAAAAAACCCTGACTCGAGGAAGAGATATAGATTCGGGAGTCGGTTACAAATGGGAAAGGTGTTAGGCACCCCATTTGCCCGTTCCGAATAACGGTACCCTTAAACTGAGTGTGTAATTTTTGAAAATTGTTTGATCCCTTAATTAATGTGAAATAAATAGCTTGATGGAGCTTAGCCTGACAGGACTTGATCTTGCTCCTACGTATTCCCTAGTGTAATGGGAAACTCAAGGCTTACGTAGTTCTGGTTTGTGAAGGCTTGACCTTCAGAGGTGTTTAAAAGGAAAATGACGTTTTGAAAAAGAATGAAATTGGAGGGATCTTCAGTCCACTCATGCACAGGGTCTGAGGCGGCTAAGGCAGCACGCCGCCAGCACGGGGACCCATACAAACTACTAAATATTGAACAGCAGGTGAACCGTCAGTTCCCCATTTAGAGCCCATTGCGTGAGACTGAAGATCCCAAAATATCAGAAAAAAAGAATTTAACTTTAGTATAATAAAGATAAGAAAAGAGATGATTTGAAAAAATTAAAAAATTGGACATTATGTACATTACATAGTATGTAATTGAAATTAGATTATATATATTATGAATAGAAAGTAGAAAGATACATATTGTAGATTGATCCCTTTTTTTTTATAGAGTAAAACTTTAATATACTACAATAATAGATAGTTAATAATAGATGATAATATAATAGAAAGAAATAGATTTGATTTCTTTTTACTATACTATCTGTATTTCATAGAATTCTGCTGATTTTAATCCGATCATTTCATTTAAGACTAAGACCCAAAATTGAAATCTTTTTGATTTTTTTTCAATCATCCATTGTATTGATAAAAATTAAGAAGTCATGTTTAAGTGAAATTAGTCACTTTGAATTACCGTTTTTACGTAAATTATAAGTAAAAAGGCAGAACTAGAATGAACAATGGAGTAGCAATAAATTGGGGGTTTAATTGGGAAGTTTAGGGGTTGAATTGTAATTATGGGAATATGGGGCAGAATTGGCAATTATGAAATTTGGGGAGTTAAATTGTAATTATGGGTCAGTTTTGCAATTATTGAGAAATTCAGGGGTCTGCATGCAATTATAGGGAATAATCTTAAGGGCAATAATCAAAAGTGACCAGGCAGGGTTCGAAGACGGGCCGCCAAATATAAGGGAAGGTGTGCGTACCACTATGCTGAGCGTCTATTTGGAATTATGGTGTCAATACTTGCGTCAAAGTGTACGTGGTTTGCATGGGTAGTATGGGGTTCTTGAATAGCAAGAATAACGACTCTTCTTTCAAGCGAATCAACGCTCCATAAAGGTTTCGGTGCGCAGTGATAACGTCCTACTGGGGTGTATACGAGGTCGAGTTGTTCCCTTCGTGGTTTCGTTGGCTATTGATCCCCTGTCTCCTTCTTAGAGATAGGAGTCCAGAACTGGACGATGAACGTGAGAGACCCGATCGCGGAACGCGGATTCGACACATTCTTTTTGGAGAAGTCTTTATTTCCGTTCATCAGGTCTTCCTATAGCGGCTCCAAGAGCGTTCGCCAGAAAGCACAGGTAGCATAGAGCGAGGCCTCTGATTCTTTCAATACTAGTATAGGCTTTTTTCAACTCAGTAATAGTGGTATAGGAGTGTAGTTTTCACAAGAAGAAGCATGGTAGCCGTAATAATGTTCTTGATCTTCCCTGGAATACATATACAGTTCCCGCATATTGGTGGTGGCTTACCTGCAAGGGCATATCACTGGGTCTTCGAGGGGGAGGTTCTAATGACAGCTTACGATTTAGTGCTAGGGGTAAAGATTTTCAACGCCTTATACCTTCACTTCTCGAGGGGCCTAGTTCTAAGTTTTGACTTCGTCAAACAAATGGTAAGCACTGTACAGATTCAACAAGAGCTTTAGCAGAAGGCTAGTTCCATTGGATACGTTGACGACCATTAACTCACTCGTTTTTGACCAATTCTATTAATGGCTTGTTCAGCGCTATAAACTCCATAGCATGTAGCTCAGACCATTGGGATCTTTGTCATTCGTCATTAGTGTCCATGCAAGAAGTTTTTCTGCGCCCCTAAATGTTGTATCCTGGTTAGCAACATATTTTAGGCTTAATATCGCTCTTGCATGATAAGTTAGTAAGCCATGTAATTTCCCTACGCGATGGACAGCTCGAACGTTGCTACTTGCTCGTGGCACATCTTTTTGGAAGGGCGTAGGAACAGGAATGACAGACCTGAACCGAGACGACCCCATGGACTTGTGAAAGGTCTATAGCGTCCCTGAAGTTGGACTCCTCGCCATTGTTTACGGAGATCCGAAGTTATCTTCAATGCTCGTGTATTATGGAGGGACGGTGGATGTGTTGGCCAATTCACGTAGCATTAGGACGAATGTGTAGTAAACTTTGGCTCGTTCACTCTGTTGCATGGAACTCATGAAGGGAGTTTCAAAGCTTTGTGTACGTGGACCCGGGGCATGAGTGTCCCTTGCCATTGTTACCTTCCTCAACTATATTTCTACACATGCAGGGTTCTTACCTCGATTCATTTGGCTCAAGTCTCTTAATCTCCGAATCGGGGTTACGAGGGAATCTAGTTGTGCCTTACCTTCGAATTGCTCGAGCAGGACATGGTACCTTTTGAGTTGAAGTTCGGAAACATTGCCACGACTCCAAGTCAGCATGCGAATAGTGGGGAGTAACGAGAACAGCCTATGATATCAATCCTATCCCTACCGATCCTTCCTTTCACTCCGTTCTATATCCGATACGGTGTTAAGAGTATAATAAAGATGCCTAAATTTAGGTTTACAATTCCAGAAATTTTTCATTTCCCATAATTCAAACACCTTGTATTCATCTATCTTTATCAAAGAATGCAATCCCTAGTTGCTAAACCATTATGTTCGTTTAAACCGATCCATTTCGCTTCCATACATAGCAGAAAACGAACTAACTATCATGCAGGATCAATGAGTTTGTTCATTAAATTCTTTCGATCCATTATGATTCTTTATAACTCCAATTCCAGCGTCACCAATTAAACTTGCTACGCTAACCAGTGATGATTCTTTCCCATCAAGAAACAGTGACCATATAGGGGTAAAGCTAATATTGAGAATAAGTTAACATTCTTGAACCAAAGATCAAAAGACAGAGCAACCAACCTGTATCGAATCGACGACCGAATGGATCCTTCTCTTCTTCCTGAAGGCTACGAGGCTATTCGCTCCTCTCTCCCTCAACCGAGAGCCCTCTCTTAGCTATTTCTGTTTCAGGCAATGAACCCAGTGTCCAGCGAGCTTCTTGAACAAAAGGAAGACGTGATCCTTTCTTCTGAATTTTTTTCAACGCCCGGGCCAACCTCTTTTCTCGCTATTTATCCCTTTTTCCCAAGAATTCCTCCACCCTCGAGCTTTCCATTTTTATTTTTTATTTTTATTTATTTTTTTCTTTTTAATTTCTTTATTTTTCTTCATTTAATTCTGTCTTTAATATTTTATAAATTTTGTTTTTTATCTATTTTTTTGTTATTATATTTTTATTCTTTTCTCTCGTTATTTTTGTTTTTATTTGTCTTTATCATTTTTTGTCTTAATTTTTCTTTTTTTTTTAATTTTCAATTATTACTTCTTTTTTTTATTATTAAATTAGTTTTTTTGTGTATTTTTAAATTTGGTTACTTTTTTTTTCTTAATTTTGCTATTATCTCGTATTTATTTTTTTTCTACTTATTTATCTATTATTTCTATTTTAGATTTTTTTCTCTTTGATTTTATACTTTTTCTATTTTCTTTTTATATTTTTATTTTGTTTTTATGTGTTTATTTCTATTTCTTATTTTTCTGTTTTCTTTCGTTTGTTCCTCTGCTTTCTGTTTTCCATTTTTTTTTGTGTTTTCTATTTTACTTTATTCTATTTATTTATTTATTATTATTATTATTTATTTTTATTTAAATTAGCGTTGGTTTTTTGATTAATTTAGCCAACGGGGGCTTCAGACATAATTAGGTGTTTACAGTGACAAAAGTCAAAAGTGTTTTGGCATTTTCAACAAATCTCATGTGAAAGGATGGAAAAAGTCAAAACTGGTTGGTGATCTTCTGAAGATGATGCATAAAAAATCCTCTATAAATAGAAGGGTTTACAAGAGGAGAAGAGACACCTTGGATATTAACTCCAATACCAATTTCCATCTTTTTTTTCTTTGTTGTTAGTTTGTCTCCTTCATGGAAGGCTAAATTTGTAATTTCAATTCAAGGATTCAAGCTATTTTCATTTTAACTTTGAGGTCTTGATCTTTATTTACATGCTTATTACGTTATTTCTACTTTACTTTACTATATTCTTCAATTTTATTCTTTTAATCAAAATTTGTTTGGTTGACGTATTTTGATTAATGCATAATTGATTTCTAATTGGTTTTTGGTTGGTTAATCATTTTCCAACAGTTTGAAGAGTAGAAATTAAGTAATTGAATTGAAGGTTTTCATTTTATTACTTCAACTGAATTCTGATAATGAAATTGGTTTAGATTTAATGAAAGATTAAGTGGTTACTTAATCTTGTTGATCATAATCAATTGAATCCTAAGAGTTTTCTCAGTAGAGAATTCAAGGATCATTCTAGGGGTTCCATATGATCCTAGGTTGATAAACATAATGTATGATTTTAGTGATCAATAATTGGTTAAGAAAATAGCCTCCGAATTTCTTGAATTGATAATCATTAAGTCAAATTAATTTCATTCTGTATTGTGTATTTAGAACTTAATATCACATCTTTGCAAAATCCTCTTATTCTAATTTTCTCCTAATTTGCTTAAGAATCTAAAATGGTCTTTAGGAGATGACCTAGGTTGCACCTTATACTATACCAATAGATGGGGAAAATCTAGAAATTATTTTTGGACGTTTGCGAAGAGCGTGTCAAAAATTTGGCCCTGTTGCCGGGGACCATTTTTTTTTAGTTTCCCAGGCATATTTAGGAGTTAGTATAAAACTTTTAACCTTGCTAACATTTTTTTTATTTCAGGTATACTATTCTTGGATTTTCTGTATGAATTCACCATTCACCTTGTTGTGTATGACCCGATCCATATGATCCTGAGATTGATAGAACATTCCACCATTTGAAAAGAACACATAAAAGAATTAGCTACACCTGATGTTGCTTATCAACCATTGTATATTCAATACCCTGATGTTGATGCACCATTTGAACTTAAGTCTGGATTAATACATATGCTACCTAAGTTTCATGGCCTTGCAGGTAATGCGGCCACAAGGAATTCCTGAAGATTATATCAAGTTGAAGTCATTTCCTTTCTCCTTAAATGATGGGGCTAAGAACTGGTTGTACTATCTACATCCAACATCTGTTATAAGCTGGAATGATATGAAGAGATTATTTCTGGAGAAATTCTTCCTTACATCAAGAACAGCAACTATCAGAAAAGGGATTTGCGGCATCAGATAGAACTCCTAAGAAACTCTCTATGAGTATTGGGAGAGATTCAAGAAACTATGCACCACTTGTCCACACCATCAAATCAGTGATCAATTACTGATTCAGTATTTTTATGAAGGACTCATTCCAATTGACAGAAGCATGGTTGATGCGGCTAGTGGTGGAGCACTTATGGACAAAACTCCTACTACAGCTCGAGATTTGATTGCCAACATGGCGGAAAATTCTCAGCAATTCAATTCTCGAACTAATTCATTGTCTAAAGGAGTTCATGAAATGACCACTAAGACAGACCATACACGATTGGAGAACAAAATTGAAGAACTAACCTCCATCGTAAGACAGTTGGCCATTGGACAACAACAGCAACTTAATGTTGTTGATAAAACCAAAACATGTGGTATCTGCACTTCTGCAGACCATCCTATTGATGCATGTCCAACATTGTAAGAAAGCAAGACACCTGATGCTACAGTTAATGGTATTTTTTCCACAAGATAACAATACATACCTCCTCAACATTATCAGCAACAGAAGTTTGAACCACTTTCTGGAACATACAATCCTAGTTGGAGAAACCATCCTAACTTGAGATATGGTCCTCCACAACAACAAAGGATTCAAACATTTGACTCCTAAAATAAATAACAACCACCGCCATTTAGACAACAACAACAACAACAACAACAATATATGCAACAATCTGTACCTTCAAATACTTCTGAACCACCAATAATCTTCAGTTTCAACAGAATGTAATTTTACCATTTAGGATTTACAAACTCAAATTGGGCAGTTGGCTACCACTGTCAACCAATTGAAATCTCAAGGTTTTGGTCAATTACCTTCTCAACCCGTCATAAATCCCAAAAGCGTGAATGCCATCTCCCTGAGAAGTGGCAAGAAAGTGCAGACAGACCCTACAATTTTAAAGCAACAAAGCTTTAATCAAACTAATCCACACCAAAGAGAAGCATTTATCTCTACACCTGGAGAATCTTTGATAAGCCCTCTGAATCAAAGGGAAAGTCTAATGAAAAAAGTACACCAGCTTTCGATAAGACATCGAATGATCAACAAAAAGAAGCTTTCCATAAACGATCTGCACTTGAAGCATCTAATGAGACAAAAACCCCCCAAATTATGCTAATCAGAAGGTATCTTTACCTTTTCCAAATAGAATGGTCCACTCCAAGACCAATGTTCATGCAAAATTGGACAAGGAGCTTCTAGATACTTTCAGGAAAGTGGAAGTCAATATACCACTTCTAGATGCTATCAAGAAAATTCCCAAATATGCCAAATTTCTAAAGAACTTATGCACGCATAAGAGAAGACTTAAAAGGGATGAGAAGATTAGTGTGAGACGCAATGTCTTTGCCTTAATTCCACCCAGCCTCCCTTAGAAATGTAAAGATCCAGGAACTTTCATCATTCCTTGCACAATAGGAAACTCTACCTTTGGTGATGCATTGTTGGATCTAGGTGCTTTATTAATGTTATGCCTTCATCGGTTTATAAATCTGTGAATCTTGGAGAACTGAAGCCAACTGGTGTGGTGATTCAATTAGCCAACAGAAGTACAACACATCCAGCTGGAGTACTTGAAGATGTGCTAGTTCAAGTGAATAAGCTGATCTTTCCAGCTGACTTCTACATTTTGGATATAGAAGAGGGGTCATCCATTAATAGAGTAACCCTGATCCTAGGGAGACCCTTCCTCAAAACTACAAAAACAAAGATAGATGTGCACACAGAGACTCTCTCTATAGAATTTGGAGATGATATCATCCAATTAAACATATTTGAAGCCATGAAGCATCCTATAGAGAATCATTCACTTTTTCAACTTGATGTCATAGAATTTCTTGCGAATGATTATTCTATTAACAATCTACTTTTTGAATTTTTTGATTTTGATAATTTTACTTGCACATGTGATGAATTTGATCCATGTACTGTGTGTTCCAGGATTAATGCTGCTTTGCACAATGCTTCAGACCAAACTTCTTGGAAAGATGATAAGTTAGATGCAAGTGTTGCAGACATTTTAATCTCAGATAGATCCCTACCTTCCATAATACAACCACCTCCTTTGGAGTTGAAGCCTTTGCTTGAACATCTAAAGTATGCTTATTTGGAGGAAAATGAGAAGCTTCCTATCATTGTAACAAAGAACCTTCTACCACAACAAGAAGAAAGGTTGTTGCAAACCTTGAGAAGCTATAAACAAGCAATTGGATAGACTTTGGCTAATATTCCAGGCATCAGCCCATCTACTTGTATGCATAGGATATTGCTAGAGGAAAACACCAGATCTGTTAGACAACCACAAAAGCGTTTGAATCCATCCATCCTAGATATGGTAAAGAAGGAAGTAGGTAAGCTTTTGGCAGCTGGTATCATCTATCCCATCTCAGATAATGATTGGGTAAGCCTAGTGCAAGTAATCCCTAAGAAGACTGACATGATTGTAGTAAAAAATCACAATGATGAACTGATCCCTACCAAAATACAAAATAGTTGGAGAGTATGCATAGATTATAGGAAGCTTAACCAAGCTACTCGCAAGGATCATTTCCCTTTGCCCTTCATAGACCAAATTTTGGAAAGATTAGCAGGAAAATCTCACTATTGCTTTCTAGATGGTTTTTCAGGCTATTTTCAAATACATATAGCCCTAGAAGACCAACATCAGACCACCTTCACTTGTCCTTTTGGTACTTTTGCCTATCGAAGGATGCCCTTTGGTCTGTGCAACACCCCTGGAACCTTTTAAAGATGCATGGTAAGCATTTTCTCTGATCTCTTAGAAAGTTGCATGGAAGTGTTTATGGACGACTTCACCGTATATGGTTCTTCTTTTGAAGCATGTTTTGAAAGCCTCTCTAAAATTTTGGACAGATGCATTGAGACTAACCTTGTTTTGAATTTTGAAAAATGTCATTTCATGGTAACAGAAGGTATAGTCTTAGGACATTTGGTGTCTAGTAAAGGTTTAAAGGTTGATAAGGCTAAGATAGACATTATTACTTCTCTACCTTACCACACTTCTGTGTGAGAAGTACATTCTTTACTTGGTCATGCAAGTTTTTATAGAAGATGCATCAAGGATTTTAGCAAGATTGCACAACCTCTTTCTAAACTATGACAAAAAGATACAAATTTGTGTTTGATCAAGCATGCAAGGATTCATTTGATGAACTAAAGAAGCAGTTGACAACCACTCCCATCATTCAACCACCGAATTGGACGCTTCCATTTGAATTAATGTGTGATGCATCTAATTATGCCCTTGGTGTTGTACTTTCTCAAAGAGTTAGCAAGAGATCTCATGTCATTGCATATGCCTCTTGCACACTAGATGCAACCCAGTCCAATTACGCAGCTACTAAGAAGGAGCTTTTGGAAATTGTATTTGCATTAGATAAATTTTGCTCCTATTTGCTTGGATCTAAAGTTATTGTCTTCTCTAACCATGCAGCTTTGAAGTACTTGCTAAAGAAGGTAGATGCTAAGCCAAGACTAATTCGTTGCATGCTTCTGTTGCAAGAATTTGATTTAGAGATTAAAGATAAGAGTGGTGCAGAGAACCTTGTAGCAGAACATTTAAGTCAGATCCAGCAACCTTGTGAAGCATCCAACGAATCAGTCTTGGCTTAGCATCTACCTTCTTTAGCAAGTACTTCAAAGCTGCATGGTTAGAGAAGATAATAACTTTAGATCCAAGCAAATAGGAGAAAAATTTATCTAATGCAAATACAATTTCCAAAAGCTCCTTCTCAGTAGTAACCTTGTGAAGAAACTTCAATTACAGATTCATTCCCAGAAGAGCATCTCTATCATTTGCACGGGAAGGATCCTTAGTATGCAGATTTGGTAAACTATCTGGTTGCTAAAGAAATACCCAAACACTTCACCAAATAGAAAATTGCCAAGTTGAAAAGTGATGTCAAACACTATGTATGGGATGAACCATACCTTTGGAAGACATGTAGTGATCAAATCATTAGAAGATGTGTTCCAGATCATGAAGTTGAGTCTGTACTTACCTTTTGCCATTCCCTAGCTTGTGGTGGACACTTTGGGCCACAACGAATAGCTAGAAAAGTACTAGACTCAAGTTTTTACTGGCCTAGAATATTTCATGATGCACACAGATTATGCATAACTTGTGAGCAGTACCAAAGAATAGGGAGTATTTCACGCAAAAATGAGATGCCCTAACAACCACTTCTCTTTTGTGAGGTATTTGATGTATGGGGTATAGACTTTATGGGTCCATTCCCGATCTCTTTTGGCTTTGTTTATATTTTACTAGCTGTTGATTATGTTTCAAAATGGGCGGAGGCAAAAGCCACTCGTACTGATGATGCTCGAGTTGTTGCAAATTTTAACAAGGGTAACATTTTTAGCAGGTTTGACATTCCTAGAGCTCTAATTAGTGACCAAGGTACTCATTTTTGTAATCGCACAATGGAAGCTCTACTCCGCAAATATGGAGTCATGCATAAAGTCTCCACCCCGTATCATTCTCAAAAAAATGTTCAAGCTGAAGTTTCTAATCGAGAGATCAAGAAAATTTCAGAGAAAACAGTTCAGCCCAACAGGAAGGATTGGAGCTTGCGCCTTGTTGATGCTTTATGGGCATATAGGAAAACCTACAAGTCACCCATTGGCATGTCTCCCTACAGGATTGTCTTTGGTAAAGCATGTCATCTTCCAGTTGAATTAGAGCATAGAGCATTTTGGGCAATAAAAAAATGCAACATGGATCTTGACTAAGCAGGAATCCATAAGAAGCTTCAATTGCAGGAACTTGAAGAAATTCGATTAGAAGCATATGAAAACTCCAAAATTTACAAAGAAAAGGTCAAAGCTCTTCATGACAAAAAGTTGACAAGAAAGGAGTTTTTCGTTGGACAAAAAGTTCTCCTTTACAATTCTCGGCTAAAGCTTATGCGTGGTAAGCTACGCTCTAGATGGTTAGGACCATTTATAGTTACTAATGTTTTTCCTTATGGTGTAGTGGAAATAAAAAATGAGGTAACTGCAAAAACCTTCAAGGTGAATGAACATCGTCTTAAACCATTTTTCGAAGGTTTTCAAGAGCACACGGTAGAAGAAGTGCATTTGCACAATGCCTCACACTTGCAATAAATTCAAGAGAAGTTTCCCTTTCTCATGTCTTTTATTTTACTTGTTCTATAATTATTAGTGATGAAAGTCATTGACTTTCTAAAGTTGTTGATAATTAGAACAAGTATAATATAAAATATGGGGGAAGGATCTAGGGTTAGGAATTTTATTCTCTCTCTCTCTCTCTCTTTCTTTCTCTTTCTCTTTCTCTTTCTCTCTCTCCCTCCCTCAACTCCTCGCGTACAAGTTTTAACTAATCTCTTTACTTCCTCTCTTCACCTCTTAAATCATCCCAACTATTACATCATATTGAGCTTGCAAGAATAATAACTTGATTGTTTTAAGAAAAAAAAATTGAGAAAGCTCTCACAAGGATCAATATTTTGTTCCCTACTGTCCCTAGAAATTTTCTTAAAGACATTTACAATTGCAGACTTGAAAGATTAAGAGCATTAACACTCTTAGGCCTTCCAGAAGATGTTCGTTAGATCGTTGAAGCTAAGGTAAGTTTAGCAAGTGAATTTCAAGAATCATTTGTTAAAAACATGCCAGGTATGGGAAGAAGTTCCCATGAAAAGAAGAGAAGGGAAAAAAGAATTGGAGTTTGCTACAAGTGTGCAAGATGGACTTGTAACACAAGATGCATGAACCCTGGAATGGTTTCAAAAAATCGAGAGGACAAAATTCAATTCATAAAGGATGGATTGAGTAAGGAGTCATTGGATGATATCATTCAAACTCTTAAGACGCATCCTAGTGGGCATGTTCAAGGAGTCCTTCTTGATTTGTTTGAACTCTTCCGTAAGGAAAAAGCACGTTATAGTCTTGGGAATCTGACCTTAAAAAGTCCTGTTGTCAGTTTACAAGAAAACTGTATGGGAAGCACATCCTAGACTCTTAGAAGGCGTTTCAGCCGTTACTGGACGTAAAACCAGAGGAAGATGTGAGCCACAATCACAACTACTGTTCATTCTCATACGTGTATGTTTGTCATTTACATTATCTTTTCAATTTATTGGGCCACAATTTTTTGAAATTTTCGCCCTTTCTAAATGTCTTTCCTTTCTGACATTCACCTTTTCCTTGAACAAAAACTCAAACTTCTGCTACCAAATCCCGATCCTGCACTATTCAAGCGATCTCCTTGTCTGATATTGAGTCACTATAAATTATCAACCTCTATGATGTATTTTTTCCAAAAGAGACAGAAGCATCATTTATGGATAGGATCAATACTATCTGTGTTTTTGGTGGGTCTAACCTTGGAAAGGATCGAGAATTTCAACATGCAGCTTATAACCTTGGTAAGACATTAGCTGCAAGAAAAATCAATATTGTTTATGGGGGAGGGATTTAGGGTTTAAAAGGATGTATTGCAGGATCTGCAATCACAAGGGGAAGTAACGTCTTAGGTGTTGTCTTAAAAAATGAGAACACCTCTTACTTCACCCTGGGTACTGAATTGAAGTTTGCAACCATGCATGAGCGTATGAGACACATGTTAATTAATTCTAATTCATTTATTGCATTACTTGGTGGTCTTGGAACAATGGAAGAAATTTTTACCATCATATTTTGGGCCTATCAGAATTTTCATAAAAAACTTTTGGGCTTATTGAATATTAATGACTTTTATAATGGTTTGATATCTGTGAGTACCAATTTCAGTCCGGGCAATAATCCTCTTTAATTAATTAAATTATTAAACACCTTTAGGGACCAAAAGCCAAATTATCAAAAGAAAAAAGAAAAGGAAACATAACAAATAAATAAACAAGTAAATAGATAATAAGAAAATTACAAATAAAAATAAATAAAACTAAAAAAATAAAATTCAGTTAGGATAGTTGAGGGTTAGTTAGAGGTAGTTAGGATTGTTACAATGAGGGTTGAAAGCTAAGCCTGGGTTAGGGTTAAGGCAACTAGGGTTGAGTAGGGGTATAAAAGGAATTTGGAAAAAGGGGAAACCGGTTACTAGATTTTGGCAAAAAAAAACCGAAAACGAAAATTAAAACTGGGAATTCTTCTCTGATGTGATTGTTTTTTTGGGGATTCCTTTCTTCTTCTCGAGATTTCCGTGGAGAACTTCTTCTTCAATCACCGGAAACCTTTGGAATTTGAAGGTGTCTGGAGGAGGATTAGCTACTGATAGCTGTCTCTCTCAAGTTTCACTTCGAGTTTCCTGACGAAATCACTCGAGTTCTTTTCGTTCTCCGTTCAGCCTTTTGAGGTTAGGTCCATTTCTCTTCTTAATCCCGCATTCTTTCATGTTCTATTCATTGTTTCTCCTACATTTGTGCTTAAGGTTTTGCATGTTTAGAATTCACAATGAACAGAACACCTGGATAGTCATACTTTTTCTATCAAATTGTATACTCCATTTAGGATTTCTAGGTTTAAATAAAGCCAAGGGTTTTTGGAACTGAGTGAACTGATCCTCGTATAAGGTTGTTGTGTTTGATTTTTGTTGTTTGGAAATTGGGGTTTGTAGAATATTAGAGAGCACTCGTCTATGCCGAATCCATGAAGTAAGTTGCAAATTCAAATATAATTCAACATTAGGAAAGGAGATTTGCTGGTTCATTGTGCATTAAGGCCAAAACTGATAATAACTTATTCAGTGAACTCTGCTGTAGTAGCAATCATACCAGAAGGCCTATTGTCTTCCAATGTAGAAATAGCTAGAAATATAGGCTAATTTTGCAAGTTTAGTATGCCTACTACAGAGCTGAAACCACAACCAGCATAGACATACAACTTTTTTTTTTATTATTATTTTTTATCTTTTTTTTTGTCCCGAATTAAATTGAATGAGTACTCTAATCTGTGGTTCAGTACTAGTGATTGAGCTACATGTGTCAGGTTAGTGCTTAGAGGTCTGAACAAGGTTAAAATCTTAAAAATCACTAAAAGTGGAACTTGGCATTCGATTATTGTAATCTCATTCTGTTTTGAGAGGTTCAATTCTCGAAATGTATCAACTAGCTCGCAAGTCAATAATCATTCAACAATCAGTTATGGTTCAGTCTAGGACACAAGGATCTGTGATTCATAGTTCTGCAAATAGATTTCAAACCAAGTGACAGATGGTTCATTAATTTCTAGTTATCACAGCAGCCTTTATTATTGCTAAGGACAAGTGGTTGAGGGATAATAGTCACAGCCATGCATCCTGTTCCTAGTATAATATGGCACCATGAATCTTCAACTAGGCTGTGGCTTGATTAGCTATAACAGTGCCTAGGCTAATTAATAGAAAAGCCTTGGGTTCAGATTAGAAAGGGATCCTTAACTAAGGTGTCATTGAAATAAACTCATGAATACAAGGATAGAGGCCACCCATGAATCAGTTGTAGTAGGCAGATTTCAGGATCTTTCCTAAGCACCTGGAAGCCAACCAATGGGCGTCTGTAATAGGAGTCCTGATTACCTCAACCAGACTTAAGACTCCAGCATAGGCTTGTTTAGAAGTTACTGTCAATATAAGGATCAGTTCCCTATCAGTTGGCGTCAATGTTTAACTTCAAGACCAGTCCGATGTCAGTCCTTGATGAGGCAAACAGTAGGGGAATCTTTCCTTGGAATCAATGAGCTAACTTCCACTAGCAGAGCTTAGATTTAGATAGATATCAGAGTGAAAACTCCAATTCTGCAATAACAGACCATAAGTAGTTCTTGTGGGTAGGAAAAGTTGCAAGTCTGTGCCTTGTGCCTGGGAATGATAAATAGGACCAAGTGCAGTTATCAGGTCGTTTAGGTCCTTGCTGTTATTTAGGTTAGCTGCTGGACCTTATAATGGTGCACTTTAGACTATGCTTGGACATAAGGAAAGGTTGTAGGCCAGGAAATAGAGATATTTGTAATTTCAGTAGGGTAGACAGTGGTGTTGCTTAAGTTCATGTAATGCACTGCCCCAAATGGATCATATTCTGGACTCCTTACTGTAAATGCCAGTAGAAGGTATCAGTGAAGGCCTTGAATCAGATTCAGGCTGTGAATCAGCTTCACCAGTCATAGACCCAGCCATGGTTCTCCTCTTCCTTTTTAGTTCTGAATCTTAACGTTGTCTAAATCCACTACTGTTGCAGACTGGGGTTGTGAGTAATAAAATCAGGACATGTAAATAGGCAATAGGCCCTGGTAAACCAGTCCCCTCCGCCTATCAGGGTCAACCTATCTCTGCTAACATTGGGGGCCATGTTTAAGGAGAAAGAAATTATAGGAAGCAGACTTATGGTCTATATCCATTTTTTTCTGTGCTTGAATTGTGGTTTGGAACTTATCATGGAATGATAAAGGATCTAGTTAATTTTGAGTGTAGTATTGCCAATAGAATGGACATTTGCACTTGATGTTTTCATTTTCAGTAGCTCGAACCAAATGATAATTAGGGATAGCTACCAGGGGTTCTGAACCTTTTCATCCGAAACTGTGAGCTAGCTGTTAAGACCTAATGTTTCTCTAGTCTGAAAAGAGGGAGTCTTGAAGCCAGGCTCTGGTCAATGATAATCAGGGAAATGTTGATGATGTCTCAGCTGAAACCTGTGGCCAAATCAGATTTGGGGAACTAGGAGATCAGCACCTGGTAGTAACCTGAACCTAGTTTCATCAATGATCATAGGAATATTGAGAGGAAGCCTGTGAGTAATTTACAATGCCATTTCCCAAAACCGTTAATAAGAATCAATAGATTTGAATTCAGTAGTTGAGCTACCTAAGAGCCAGCCTATATCTTGGCAATAACAGTGGTAGTAGCCAGGCGGCGGGGTCTTCAATGGATACTAAAGGCTTTGCTTCTGGGACAGACCTCTGATACTATTTGCATTATGGCACCCAGCCATGAACATATGACTCTTGATCACCTCAACAAGACTCAGTACTAAACGTAAGCAGGTTTGAGATTTCCTATCAGGCTAAGGTTAGTTGGCACCAATGGTTAAGAAGTGGCTAATTACTTAGGTCTGGATGCAGAACCAGGGGTCAAGTTTGTTGTTTCTGTCACTGAGATGAACAGACCTGAGATTGGAGGTTTAGTTTGGTCTCAGGTCCCCAAAGCTGGTTTCAATTCTGATCAAGGAGAATAACATATAGCTTTTGAGTTAATATGAGAAATAGGCCTAGAAACCATCTTATTTCCATAAGTCTTTGGCAAACCAGGTTGCTTTCCCTAACCATGTTCCTTTGACTTTGTATTGCTGTGACAGATTCTAGGCCAAAACTAGGCTCAATAACAGAAGCTCTTACTCCTAACCACCCAGTTTTTATCCTCAGTACCCATAGGGATTGGAGCCATTGCCCTCATTCCCCAACTAGCTCAAGTATCAGGTTAAGCCTAGTGAACCTGTCCAGACATGCATGCATCTTACAAATTTAGGATTCTAATCCAAGCTTAGGACAGTAGGCCACTGAGGTTCTGACCTTGGGCCACTATTAACCAATGCAATTACAGGATTTACACCTTTGGACCAGGGGAAATCAGAACAGGGGGGCATATCAGTATTGTTGATGGGACTCCTGGCTAATTCAATTCTGCCTTATGGTTCTCTAAATTGTGGCAGTGGTTGTGAGACATATCTGTTTTGTATGCTTAATCCTACATGCCCAGTTGGAATTTAACTTCAACAGTTAACTAGTAATGGATAACAGGTTGACAGCTTAGGTTCCATAGCATAGTGGAGTTTGGGTAAGGTTTTGGTCTAAGATGCCTATCCTGTTGAAACATGGTGATTTGCAAAACTGCCATAAACTCCCACAGGGCCTGTTAGAAAAAGTGACACCGCTCAGTCGCTGTTCAGCTAGGCCTAGAGTGACTAATCAGCTCATGACACTTTAGGTCTGCAACCAGAATGTAAGATTTCAGTTAGAGCACCTGTCATTGGTATGGGATATGTAGTAGGACTGTAGGCACCACTTACACTAGTCTGGCCAATATTTAGGAATCTTCTAGGCCATCAGGTTAGCACCTTGATTGTTCAGTTTGTTAATGTTGGATCTCAGTGTCAAGCCATGACTCAGGCCCCAAAGTTGGTACTGATTGGTCTGGTAATTAAGTCTGAAACTTGTAAGGGGAGAATCCAGGCTGGAAGAACATTTGATCATATACACCATGCTTGTTATAATCCATTTTTGTCAACTTAGGAGCCTTGTATTGTCTAGATAATTCCTAACTCTGAAGAATGCCTCCTGCCATGATAGGATCCAGCATTAGTTCGTAACCTGCCAGTTAGTCGAGCAACGTTAGGTTCTCTGAAATGGTCCTGATTGGATCTAGATATAGCTGGACTTTTCACTTCACGTTCCAGCAGCATGGTATTAGGCCATGTACATGCTGTTTTAGAATGCAGTGTTGGGTTGGGATTTGAATATATCAGCTAACCCATCACAGATTATGTTTTCTGGGGTCCTTAAGTCAGATAGCAGTTAGCACCAGCTCCAAGAGATTAGAGGAGCCAGTTTTAGCAATAAATCAGAGCAGAGGATGTTTGATTTAATACATTGACTGCGTTAACTTTTGTAAGGACTCAAACCCTACCTGATCCATAAATCTCCCCAAGTTACATAGACATATGAAGGATTCAACCCTGGGGTTGTTCCCAGGATTTGTTCACCATAGTAACTTCCAATTCTAGGATAATATAACCTAGACATAACCTAAACTGATTAGGTAAATTTCCCTGTGAGCAAGGGCAGGTGCTGTTAAGACTTGGTCTAATCTGCACTAGGCTTTATCCTAAGGTGTGTCTAAACCCTACATCATAAAGCTTGTTTATAAGAACAAGGGAGGCAGTTTGAAATATCAAGATTGCAGGTTTAATGGCAGCTTGGAAGAATATAAATAGTTTAAAGAAGAAAAATGCAAAAATGGTTTTTTTTTTTATATATTCACACTCATGAGGTTAATGGGTTAAAAAGTAATGAATAAGACTAAGGCTCTTTAGACTTACCGATTATTATAAAACAGAATGACCAAAACATACCACTGTTACCCCACGCCCTTTTCTTCCTTGAGATCGCTTACATGTTGTGAATTCTAACATCTATGTCCAAAAATCGTGGTTTTCTTAAAATGTCCGCTTCCAAAAGTCATTATTTTCTTAAAAACATCTGTTTTATTTTTTCTCAGCTCTGCAACGGATTCTAATGCGAGCAAGTAGCGTTCTCTACTGCTTCATTTTCTAATTTGTGCAAATTCAAACACGGCTTACGACGGCTTGAATTATGCAAACACGTCTGTTTTCAAAATTCCTTCGTCTTCTTCAAAACTTCTGTTTTAAATTTTCCTCAACTGTGTAACGGATTCTAATGCGAGCAAGTAGCATTCTCTACTGCTTCATGTTCTAATTCGTGCAAATTCAAACACGGCTTACGACACTTTGAATTATGCAAGCACATCTGTTTCTCAAAATTCCTTCGTTTTCTTAAAAACTTCTGTTTTAAATTTTCCTCAACTGTGCAACGGATTCTAATGCGAGCAAGTAGCATTCTCTACTGCTTCGTGTTCTAATTTGTGTAAATTCAAACACGACTTACGACGGTTTGAATTATGCAAGCACGTCTGTTTTCAAAATTCCTTCGTTTTCTTAAAAACTTCTGTTTTAAATTTTCCTCAACTGTATAACGGATTCTAATGCGAGCAAGTAGCATTCTCTACTGCTTCGTGTTCTAATTCGTGCAAATTCAAACACGGCTTACGATGGTTTGAATTATGCAAGCACATCTATTTCTCAAAATTCCTTCGTTTTCTTAAAAACTTCTGTTTTAAATTTTCCTCAATTGTGCAACGGATTCTAATGCGAGCAAGTAGCATTCTCTACTGCTTCGTGTTCTAATTCGTGCAAATTCAAATACGGCTTACGACGGTTTGAATTATGCAAGCACGTCTACTTTCAAAATTCCTTCATTTTCTTAAAAACTTCTGTTTTAAATTTTCCTCAACTGTACAACGGATTCTAATGCGAGCAAGTAGCATTCTCTACTGCTTCGTGTTCTAATTCGTGCAAATTCAAACACGACTTATGATGGTTTGAATTATGCAAGCACATCTGTTTCTCAAAATCCCTTCGTTTCATTAAAAGCTTTTGTTTTAAATTTCTCCAACTGTGCAACGGATTCTAATGTGAGCAAGTAGCATTCTCTTATGCTTCGTGTTCTAATTCGTACAAATTCAAACACGGCTTATGAAAGTTTGAAATTTGCAAGCACATCTGTTTCCAAAAATCATTGTTTTCTTAAAAACTTCTGTTTTAATATTTCCTCAATTGTGCAACGAATTCTAATACAAGCAAGTAGCATTCTCTACTGCTTTGTGTTCCAATTCATGCAAATTCAGACACGGCTTACAACGGTTTGAATTTTGCAAGCACGTCCGTTTCCAAAAATCATTGTTTTCTTAAAACGTCTATTTTAACCCTTCCTCAACTGTGTAACGAATTCTAATACAAGCAAATAAAATTCTCTACTGCTTTGTGTTCTAATTCATGCAAATTCAAACACGGCTTACGACGGTTTGAATTTTGCAAGCACGTCCGTTTCCAAATTCATCGTTTTCCTAAAAAACGTTGGTTTTAAAATTTTTACTTAAGATTACTCTTTTCTTCTCCAAGAGATCAAATCTCTTAACTAGAGCTACGTAGCCTTAAGTTTCCCATTTCACCAGGGAATACGTAGGAGCAAGATCAAGTCTTGTCAGACTATTTTCTATAAACCTATTTATTTTCTATTCTATTTTAAGGGATCAAACAGTTTTCAAAATATCACACACTCAGTATAAGGGTACCGTTCTTTGGAACAGACGAGTAGGGTTCCTAACACCTTCCTTACTCGTAACTGACTCTCAAACCTAGATTTCTTCCTCAAGTTAGGGTTTTTCCAAATGTTTTCCCTTAAAATAAAATTTGGTGGCGGCTCCACAATCCATAAATATTCATTTTAAAATTTGTAGCGAGTCTGTCGTCTCGTTGTAATTACATTTACAATAATATCCTTTTTAGATCATGTAGTAGAGCAGGAGTTCATACCACAATCCATGTGCAACATCATAGTATCTACTTCAACTGTTGAATAGCTACTTGAGAATTTACAAAATCCTACATCTGAGCTTCGTCAAACAATGCAACTGATGAACCAACCAAATCAGGATGGCAGAGACTAAAAAGAATCAGATACCACTCTTCGGTTATAACTTTTCCTTATTTCAGTGGTTTTCTCACATTTCTTTTCTTGTTATATGAAATTCCATCTAAGACATTGGGGACAATGTCTTGGATAGGTTGGGGGGAGGATGCTCCGATAAAAAAAGTTAGGTTAGATTCATAAACTTGTTTTGAGTAAGATGGTTGAGTAAGGAGTTGCACTTGACTCTTGATACACATCTTATTAATAAAAAATAAATAAAAATAATTTTTTTTTAAATGTGGAAGCATGTTGTTCTTTAGATTTCATAAAATAATTGAAGCAAAATGATTTAAATTTCGAGATTAATTAGTTTGGCAACACATATTTGAATTGGATAGATTAGATTTGATAAATACATTACCTATGAGATTTTGAGCTTTATTAATTACTTTCTTTCTTGTGTGATTTTCATCCATGGAATATGTTACTTCAGAACTTGCATTGATTCTTTTTGAAGCTACATTTTCACATGAATTGTACAAAAATGATTGAGGCATTGTTTTTCTTGAGCAAACCACTTAGCCAAATAACCAACCCATATAATTTTATCCTTTGATCAACCCTTTGAGCCGATTAACCTTTTCTTCTTTTTAGCTCATCACAAATCAAAAAAAAAAAGAAGAAGAAAACTTTGTCTGACCATTGAAGGTGAGGAACATTGGATTTATCATACCATAAGTGTTTCAATAAGTGTGGGGGAGATTATTGTTATGTTCATCAATATCATGGTTGAAAAAAAAGAAAAAAAATAAAAAAAAATTGAAGAAATAAAGAAATAAATAAACTATTACATTAAAAAAAAGTGATATCTGTTTCTCACACTTGCACTTGGATTTAGTTCTCAATCCTCACCATTTTCCTTGGTCTAACATTGTATCTCGTTAATATATCATTTCATCTTTCCAATCCCGTTATAACCAAAATAAAGACCTCTTGATTTGTGCATTGCATGTGTACATAGTAGTAGAGAAATAGAAGATATGCAAGCCTATGATAGTTCATCTTTCATGAATTGAATTTGAGAGAAACACTTACCAAATCAAACACTTGAGAGATTCAGAGTATATCATGTGAGGTTTTATCTTTTTCAATCTATGTTTTTCAAATTAAAGTTTCCTTTCTAATTAATTTCAAAAAAGTGATGAAAGAATGTTTCATAAACTTTTGTGAATTCTTGAGAAATCAACTCAAAGATTTGATGTTCTTTCATTAAAAAAATACAAAACAAAAAACAAAAAATTGAGTCACCAATCTTTAACTTAAGTTTGCCCGAGACGTGCAAAAGATCAGGGGTAAAATGGATATTTTAGAAGTTGGGACAGATTGGGAATTAATTGGAAAGATCAGGGGTAAAATGAGTATTTTAGAAGTGGGGACAGATTGGGAATTAATGGAAAAGGTTAGGGGCAATTTGGTAACTGTACTGGCAGGGGCATGTTGGGAATTATTAGAAAAGGTTAGGGGTAATATGGTCATTTCTGGTCTTGAGGCATGTTGGGTATTATTGGAATTCTCTAGGGACAGATTTGTATTTTTGGGACATATTGGGCATTTGTGGAATTTCTAAAGCTCCCTGGCCGATTCGAACTCGCGCCCCAGGGGTGACGAACAGCATGTCCGACCACTGGGCTAAGTGCCTGGGTGGGAGTTTTGGAGCCTGAAATTAATTATAACCATACATAGCTCCAAATTAATAATTTTAAAGCAAACAGTAGCATTCAAGGTTCGAACTCATGGTCATCACATGCACTTCCATTCCACCACTAATCCAAGGCCTCTATTGAGTTTCCAATATCCTGGTTTTATTTTAAAGCAAACCAAACGGACACGGGACAATCGTGCATAACTTGCATGGAATATTTGCCTCGTTCTTTACTCGACGTACAGGACCTTCAAAGTAGATATTGAGGAGGCCAACAGTTGCATCCACATGAGACTCCCTCCACTGAAGCTTCAACGTCCATCTTCACCATCAACTCAGTCCTACAAATTTCGTTTGGTTCCCTCCTATCTTCGAACCAGCCTCTTCTTTTGAGTAACGTTGGTCACCTTCAAGACTGTTCTCTCCAAATTAACCACCCAGCATCGCTCCTGTTCTCTAGCTTCTTGAGGTTTGCCATAGAATTCAGCAATGAATTTGAAGGTATAACAGAAGCTAGCCAAAGGAATACATGCGGATGCAGTACAAAGAGCCCTAAGAGGACTACTAGATTACTACAACATTGCGTAAACATAACTAATAAGTACCATTAAATCTATAAGTCCTTACACCTTGGGTTCTTGACCTTGAGAATACAGCTCCGCAAGATTTTGCTTGACGTCCCATATGCATGAATACAGGCCTATTCGATCTATCTATAATAGGTTTCTCTTTGGATAACAATCATCCCATTGTGAGAATTAACATGAATCACGCTTAGATACTTGATTAAAACGAGTATAGACTAATAGTGACTTGCACCAAGAATCAAATTCTTGCACCATGCTATTACCACGCCAAATTCAACATACAATCACTGAATAAATCCTAAACTAATTATCATAAAGTTCTTACTTCAAGATTGTTATGGTAAGCATGATAACTGACCTGACAGGACCAAGGTGAAGCTCACGTTAGTGCGCAGCAGTTTGGTGTTCCCTTCTATTGCTGGGACTAAACCCCTGGGAGAGATCTTTCGCCTGAAAAATCTGGAAACTTGGTAGAAGAACGTTGCGTTTTCCACCCTCCACTGAAGCATTTGCTTCCTCTCTTTTCTTTCTTTGATTGAACTCCTCCCTCTACAAGCCTCCAAAGATGTCTTCAATTTCTCCCCCCAAGAAGAGCTCTTCCTCTCACGAAGAAGCAGGATCCCCCGCCAGAAGAAAAAAATCCCCATAAGTCGTTCCTATATCCCCTTGAAAGAACCCCTTTCTTCATTCTGTTAAAATCGTTTTTTCTTTCTGTTTTCTTCTTTTTTCCGTCCTTTATTTATTCGGTTTGTTTTTTTATTTAAAATATGTTTCCAATTCTGTTTTTTATTTCTTTTATTTTATTTTTTTTCAATTTCAGATTTTTAAAATATTTTTTTCCTATTTTTACTTATTTTTCAGATTTTGATTTTTTTTATATGTTTATTTAATTGATTATTATTATTTTTGTTTTACTGTTTTTTTTTTCTGTTTTTCTGTTTTCTGTTTTTTTTTTGCATTCTATTTTTTCTTCAATGTTGTGTTATTTAATTATTATTTAAACTAATATTTTTAATAATTTGGGGCCTCGGACATAAATGAGTGTTTACAATAATGCACAATTGTGTTTAAGCAAGACCAGTGTTAAAGGAGAATGAGACATAAGCTTCGTCCTCCAGTGACTCCTTTCACCTTCATCTGGATTCTCTAGCGTCCGCTATCTCCGATACGGCAAGAACTCCTTACACTTGTAGGGAATCAACTTCGCATTAGGCAGCTCCGGCTCCAGCAAAAGATAGCTTATTTCAGTGATCCAATATTTTTTATGATAAGAAGAAATGAATACCTAAGCGATTCTGATGTACATGTCAAAATTTGACTTAGAATCTGCCTAGGAACAAGGATATGATGTTTTAATGAAATTCACAAACATATAGTCCATCTGTTTTGTCATTTTTGCTCTTGAATTTTGATCCAAAGTTCACCATCGATTGATCTGAAGCAGAGCAAATAATTCTGTTCAAAATCCTTTGCGAACTTGTTGTACAGTCTACAAGGAAATTCACTTCTTTTGGATTTATGTAAGAAAAACTCTAAATTGTGCATTTGTGGTAACTACTGAGCTATTGGAGGGAATAACCTTGGAATAACCCTAAACCCTAATTAGGGAAAGTCAATCAAATTATTCCTCGCCCGCAATGATTGTTATGAATCATAATGAAAAAAAAAAAAGAGAAAAATCTAGATTAGTAATAAATTATAAAAAATTAAACGATTTAACTATAAGAAATAGGTACCCTATACCAAAGATGGATTTATTGTTTAATTTAATAAAAGGTAAAACCATATTTAGTAAATTCGACTGCAAATCTGGATTTTACCAAATAAAACTAGAAGAAAATAGCAAGAAATATACTGCTTTTAGCACTTCAGAAGGATTGTATGAATGGAATGTCCTTCCGATGGGATTCCATAATAGCCCAAGTATATTTCAAGAATATGTATCAAAAATATTAATATCTATAAGAAGTTTTGCTGTAATTTATATAGATGACATATTAATATTTTCAAACAATAAAGCAGAACATGAGTATCGTTTAGAACAATTTGTAAATCTTATTGAAGAAAAAAGTTTAAATATATCACCAAAAAAAATGGAATTAAGACAAGAAAAAATAGGATTTTTAGGACAAACTATTACTTCAAATGGAATAGAATTACAAGAACACATTAGTAGAAAAGTTTTAGATTTTAAAAGACTAAAAAATAAAAAAGATTTACAATCATTTTTGGGACTAGTAAATCAAGCTAGAAATTATATTCCGCATTTATCAAAATTAACTTATAAAATATCAAAATTAGCTGGAGAAACAACTAAATGAGAATGGAATAATGAAAACGAAGAAATAGTATGAAAAATAAAACTTTTATGTCAAGATTTACCAAAATTAAATATTCCTTCAAATAATGAACAATGGGTAATATATACAGATGCCTCAGAAAATTATTGGGGTGCTGCATTATATTAAAAAGACAAAAATAAAAATGAACTTATAACTAGATATGCCAGTGGAAAATTTAATGAATCTCAGACTAAGTATCATTCTAACTGGAAAGAATTTTTAGCCATAATAAAAGCAGTGGAAAAATTTGAATTATTCATAGTAGGAACAAAATTTATTATAAAAACTGATAATACTCAAGTAAAAACTTGGTTAAGCAAAGAAATAAAAAATCAAAAGTTATCAAACAAAATGCTGATTAAATGGCAAACTGATATGTTTTATTATGATTATGAAATTGAATTTATTAAAGGAAAAAATAACCTTGTTGCTGATTTTTTAAGCAGATGGAATCAGATAGCAGTTTAACTCAGACAAGTAAAGCTCCTCAAGAGAATACCAGTAATCCAAGTAATTCCTACCTGGAACAAATTGGAATGAAATTCCAACTTATAGAATTAAACATGAATTTATGGACAAAACAAGTAACTGAAAATTTTACAAGGATATTTAGCCAATTGGAAAATATACAAGGAAGGATTGAAAAACTGGAATCAATTTCAAAAGAAAAACAAGTAATTAGTAACACTGAAGAACCAAGAAGTTTTTTAGAAATAATAAAAAATCAGGAAAAAGAAAAAGAAACTGAAAAAAGTTCAACATCACATAAAGAAGATCAATTTAAAATAATAGATAATTTTAAATATTTAAAGAAATTAATTGACAATTTGAATCAATGCAATATAAATGTTAAAACCTTAAGTTATATTTCCAATTTTGCTATAAATAAAGCTGTAATCTATCCTGGAACACCCCCAAACTAGTAAAAACACTTTTTCAATTTGGACTAATTCAGTCAATTTATCCTTCTACAAGCATGGAAGAAATATCCGAATTACCTGAACCATTGAGAAAGGCTGTGAAAAGTTATTTTGGAATTGTTAAACAACATAATGTATTTATTAGATGTTATTCAACTATTGCACAGATTAATCCTGATAAATTTTATCATCCAATAAATCTAATAAGATTAGGAACCACAAAAAAACCATTTGAATATGAAACAGAATTAAAAGAAAAAATAACTGAAGAAGAGGATCTTTTAAGAACTATATCAAGAATAAGAGCACAAGACTATAATATAATATTTCAGGAAATGATACGAATAATTGCAAATAACGAAGAAACAGCTTGGGTATATTTCACAAGCACAACAACTTTAATCTACTCATCTGGAAGAACTCCCAGGAACTATAACCAATTTAATCAATTTTATGACAAAATTAAGAATAATAAGATGGAACATCCACCAAATACGAAGAAAAGGATATGCCAAATATTATCAGAATATCTAGTCCATCAATGTAACTATTGTGAAGACAATAAAGCCGAGAAAGCAGCCTTTGAAGATGCAAACATTGAACTAATTGACGATCTATAAGACAAAAAAATCTTACAAGGAAATTTTATCTTGAAGAACATCTTGAAGAAAAAGTCGCCGACAACATCTACCTTTTTACTGTAAAGCCATCCAAAGTCGCCGACAATATCTACCTTTTACTGTATAGCTATCCGAAGAAATCTTATCTTATCTTTGTAATTTTATCTTTTAGTTAAGAAAAATGTAATGGTATTTGAAGTCCGACCATTATAAAAGGACTCACCATTCACTCAACAAGATCATCACATTTTACTCTCACAAAATCTCTAATATCATTCTTCACTAGTCAAGTCCGGATCGGAGCAAGGCGAGCGCCACCGCCACCTCAAATTTTCTGCAACCTACAAATACAAAATTGTAAGTTCTTAAATTTAATTTTACCATGAGTAACTAAACTCTATAAAGGGATAGAGGCGGAGTATTAATTAATTTTAAAGCAACGAGAACAAAATTTAGTATTCTTATTTACATTATATTACGCCTCCAGTAGGAAACGAAGGAAGGCTGTGTTGGGTATAGCTGAAGGGGGAAGAATGATCTGTTTTTAAACAGAATATTACCTATGCATGAAAAAGGGTATAGTTTTACTTCCATTACAAGTATTTCTATGGGTGAATCTATTCCTTCCTTGAAATATGCTTTTATTAATAATTGGACTCCAACTATATAAATTTCTGTAACTTCATCTTTAAATGATAATTTTTCAATTTCCCTTTCAATTAAAGTTTTACTAATTAAAGGTATTCTCAAAATTCCTTCTGTTAATGTTGATTCTATAGGATGTTTCTTCTCTAATACTACACAAGCACTCTTATTTTTCTTTTTTGATTTTAATAATCGACTTACTCTTTCCATAAACCCTTTATTCTCTATTTCATTTGGTTTTAAATTTAATTTTATGTTCTTTATTTTATTATATTGATCTTCATTAAACGTTATCCTTCTTTGAATTATTCCTTCATTAATATTCCTATATTCTTCATAATCTTCATACTCCTCGTTTTCGCGCTTGTAGATGGTTCATCTATCTTTCTCATCATATTTATTATTCTTTCTTCATCTATAAATTCTATTTCACTTTCTTCATCTTTTTCTTTTGATAACATTTTTATTTTATATATTTCTATTTTATCATCTTCTATGTCACTAAATTCGGGGTTTTCTAATTTTATTGGTTCTAATTCATTTTCGTAAGCTACTTCTAAAATATTTATTCTTTTTGTATTTCTTTTTTCTTTGCATTCGGTACTTATATGTCCTATTTTTCCACAATTGTAACATTTACATTGGTTAGGATATTTTTTATAATTCATATTTCGTTTTCCTTTTTGAAAAAACTTTCTTGGTTTATATTTTCTAAAATATTTTTTCTTTGGATATCTTTTAAATTTATACTTTTGTTTATTTCTTTTTATACTATTATAATTACATCCCCATTTTGTAGGTCTTTCTAAATCTCCACATCTTAGAACAGTTTTGTTAGTCTTATAAAATTTTATATTTCTCCAGGCTTCTTTACATTTGTCGGATAAATATTCTCTTAAAAAGTATTATCTTCTTCCCATTGTGTCTAAATATTTCATTAAATCTGGTTTTTCTCCAAAAGCTTTATAATAATCTGTTAAAATTGTTTCTGATATTAATTTAGGTAATTTTCTATAAAACATTTCTAGATAAAATTTTTGAGTTGTATAATCTTCAAATCTAGCTTCATAGAAGTATTTTTTAAATTCACAAATGTAACCATTTAATGGTTCTGGGTTTAAAGAACAAATTTCTATTTGATATAACTTTTCTATAGCTTTCTTTATTCGAGTATTTTCATTAAAAGTTACACTTTGTCCCGTAAATTCATTTCTAATTACTTGTTCGTATCTTCTTATTAGTAAAGCATAAAATTCTTTTATAGTATTATATGGTTCTTCTACTTGTCTAACATTTTCTCTAAATTCATGAGTTCTACTTTTCCACCAATTTTGTACATTTCCTGTAAAACTTGTTTCTATTAACATACTAGAGATGCTAACCTCCATTTCTTTTCCAATTAAAGCTATTAGCTGACTCTTACTCCATTCTTCAATTCTTCTTTCTAATTCTGTATTATAATCTATTTCTAACCATATTCCTGTATTTGGGATACTTCTCGTTTCATATTGTTCTATAGGAGTTGGTGACTTTTGGTTTTTATAATTTATTCCGTATTCTTGTTTAAAATTTCTTAATGGTTCTTTATGATAATAGTCATGTATGTTTTCATTAATTACAGCTCCATCTTTAGTTCCGCTTGTTCCTTCTGTTCCTTTATTCTTAGGTTCATTTTTTACAGAATCCATATTTATCTGTCGTTCTTCATAATCTTTAAATTTTATTTTATTTTCAAATTCTTTTCTTATATATTCTAGTTCTTCTTCTTCTCTACCTATTAATTCTTCTACTTCTTCATAATTTTCATTTACACTCTGTCGCAACCGTAATTCCGACGAGACGACGGACTCGCTAAAATTTTGAAAATGAATTGTTTTGATCAATGTGGAGTCGCCACCAAATTTTTATTTAAGGGAAAAAGATTTGGAAAAACCCTGGATGAGATTTAGGTTCGGGAGTCAGTTACGAGTGGGGAAGGTGTTAGGCACCCCACTCGCCTGTTCCGAAGAACAGTACCCTTAAATTGAGTGTGTGATTATTTGAAAATTGTTTGATCCCTTTAATTAGTGTGAAAATAAATACTTGATGGAGGTTAGCCTGACAGGACTTGATCCTGCTCCTACGTATTCCCTGGTGCAATGGGAAACTCAAGGCTTACGTAGTTCTGGTTATGTTTTGAAAGTTTGACTTTCGAAAGTGTTTGAAATGTGCTCGAAGGCATGACCTTCGGAACTACCTGGAAGGTAAAAATAGTTTGACTATTTTTGAAAACTATTTTTAGGAGGGCGATCCTCATCCACATATGCACAGGGTCCAAGACAACTACGGCTGCACTTGGATCCATACGAATCTCTAAACAATGAACAGCAGAAAAAGCTACCAGTTCGTGCTTAGAGCTCGTCGCGTGAGATTAAGAATCGCAAAACAAGATTTTTTATTTTGAAAACCGAGGAATAAAAAAGACAAGACTCAAGTAAGTATTATAAATTTAAGAGGGAATTTATCAATTAAGGAATTTTATGAAAATACTTGATAATCTTGAATTTATTTAGGAGTTATAGAATTTTTTGAATTATTTAGGAATTTTGGAATTTTTTCTAGAATTTTTATTAATTTTCTGGATTTTTTAGAATTTTTTATTATTTTCTGGATTTTTTAATATTTTTTATTATTTCTAGAAATCTTGAATTTTTTATTTATTTCTGGAAATCTTGAATTTTTTATTAATTTCTGGAAATTTTGAATTTTTTATTTATTTCTGGAAATCTTGAATTTTTTATTAATTTCTGAAAATTTTGAATTTTTTATTAATTTCTCGAAGTTTTGAATTTTTTATTAATTTCTGGAAATTTTGAATTTTTTATTAATTCCTGAAAATTTTGAATTTTTTATTAATTTCTGGAAATTTTGAATTTTTTATTAATTTCTGGAAATTTTGAATTTTTATTAATTTCTGAAAATCTTGAATTTTTTATTAATTTCTGGAAATTTTGAATTTTTTATTAATTTCTGCAAATTTTGAATTTTTTATTAATTTCTGGAAATTTTGAAATTTTTATTAATTTCTGGAAATTTTGAATTTTTTATTAATTTCTGAAAATCTTGAATTTTTTATTAATTTCTTGAAATTTTGAATTTTTTATTAATTTCTTAATTTTCTGGATTTTTTTGAATTTCCCGAATTTTTATTAATTTTCTGAATGTTTTATTAATTTTCTGAATTATTATTATTTTTTATTGATTTTTTGGAATTTTTGATTTTCTAGAATTTTTTTTCTTAATTTTCTTTCTCCAAGGGTAAAACAGTAATTAAGGGGGTATGTTAGGAAATTCGGAATTCCGAATGGGTTTTGTAGTAATTTGAGGGAATGGACGTATTAGTAATTTTGGAAATGGATCAAGGACAGAACAGTAATTTTGGTTTTTGTGGAAAAAGGGGAAAAATGGTTTAAAAGGCCACTCCAAGGATTCGAACCCAGTGTTCAAAGATCGGGGCGCAGCGCCTTAAACCATTCAGACCATACTCTTAATTTAGTCCTAAGCTTAGCATTGTCTTTCTTAAAGTAATATGGGGGAAGTTGTGTTAGTGAGATTTACGTGAATCCAATCACGTACTTCTTTATGCTTAAATACAAAAGACCCCATGCATGCCGTATCAGGTGCCCCACATCTTAGTATGCATTTACGCCTAGACTATCGACTGCTACCCTTTGTAAACTTTGGCAACCAAGCATATACCCATCTATCTTTGGGGTCACTGTAAGGTAGAATCACGTACTGGTGATGCTTGTATATCCATGAAATTTTAGCCATGCATGTGCATATTTTATCTCGTAGAGCCTAGTCGTCATGACATCTAATCTTCTGAGATTAGAACCTCCATGTGGGTTCTTCTGTTTCCAGCAACTACAACCAGAATTCGAATGACCACAGTAGCCAAACCTGTTATGGGATTCTCTCTACATAATGCTTGAAACAAATCAGGGGAAGGCAGAAGCATTAACGAGGGGCTAACTGCATTATGTGACTACACTTGCTGTCTATATTGGTGTCCCTTTTACGATCAAGATCTACTTACGTCTCCTCCAATAGGTAGTCTCCTAGAAATCTCAATGTGGACCCCATGATATCTCTTTTGTCCTTCTTGGGTATACCTCTGTTTTTCATTCTAAAAGGCTGACCTTAGTAGCTAAAGCTCACAAACTAGCATCGATTCTTTCATAAATTTGAATCAAAGCCAGAGTCCCATGGGATTTATCATAATTACAAACACCATGCACGTCTTATTCCTAAACCACGCTAGGTTTCTCACCGCATCAAAATTAAAGTCTTATCATTTGTAAGATTCTTGATGCAAAAAAAAGAAAGGATAGGGGAGACTAACCTGTTAAGGAATCGATATGGGGCTCCTATTCTTAGGCTATGATTAGCGGAATCAGCCCTTTCTTCTTGTTCATGACAAAGCCTTTCGCGAGCGCCATCCCTAACCAAGCTTCCCAATCCTTATGAAGCCAAGTACGCTGCAAGGAGTCTAAAACTTTGCCTTTGAAGGGAAATCTTCCCCCTCCTTCACAAAGATTTCTTGGAGGAAAACATAGCCCCTCGCGATCTCTCCCTCTTTGCGTTTTTCCTTCCAAGAAGACCTCCCCTCTGCCTCCTCCCATTTTCTTTCTTTTCCCAAAATTCGATTGTAGTAACTAACTCTCAACACATTTCTTGGCACCCTTTTATAAGCCTCTGAAGACCACCCCCTCCCCTTTTCTGCTTTTTCATTTTTCTGTTTTATTCAAAAATTTCTTGTAATTTCGTATTTTTTATCTTTTTTTTTTAATCTGCTTTTTTTTTAGTCTTTTTCAAAAACCATTTTCTGTTTTTTTTTACTTTGTTTTGAAATTTTTGATTTTAATTGTTTTCTTTTTCCAAAATTTTTTATGATTATATTTTATTATTTTTTAGAATTTTATTAATTTTCATATTTTTTCTTTATTTATTTATTTTTCTACTCTGATTTTGTTTATTTTTTATTTTTGACTTTATTTATTGGTTTCTTGATTAATTAATTTTAAAATGTGACCTCGGACATAAGTGGGTGTTTACAGTTTGCCCCTCTTTACTCATTTTCCTACCCGATAATGTGAAAAATGATTTTCTGAATTATCGAGGTAGGAAATGAGTAAAGACGTGAACGCCTTATGTCCGAGGCGGTTTTTGATAAAAAAAAAAATTGAGCACCACCAGAAGCCTTGAGCTTAAGGTGGACCCCCCGGATGCCGGAGGAGCGGTGGTTGAATGACTTTACCGGCTTCGTGTGCCGATAGGGTATAAATATACAAAGCTAGATGACATAACCTAAGTAAGCTGAAATGAATGAAGGCTTGTTAGGACATGCGTGGAATGCAATGGGATTGCCTGTTAGGACAAGCAAAATGAAATGAAAAAAGCCTGTTAAAATGGAAAAAGTAGAAGAGAATGGCCTGTTAAGACAAGCTCAATGGAGTGGAAAGGGCCTGTTTGAGGCAAGCAAGCGTGGAAGAACTAAAAAATAAGATATGTACAAGGTAGCCTGACACTATAGGCCGGAGTGCAGAAAAGAAAGCTCAAAGTAGGCCTGACACTATAGGCCAAAAGGAAGAAAAGAATATTTAGCGATGCAGGAAAGGAAACTTGAGGGAGGCCTGACATCATAGGCCATGACGCAGAAATCTAAACTTGATGGGCCTGACACTATAGGCCATGATGAAAAATCTAAACTTGATGAGGCCTGACACTATAGGCCATGATGCTGAGAGGTAGACTTGATGGTGGCCTGACAACATAGGCCATGATGCAAAAATCTAAACTTGATGAGGCCTGATACTATAGGCCTTGATGCAAAAAGGTAAACTTGATGGTGGCCTGACAACATAGGCCATGATGCAGAAATTAAAACTTGATGGTGGCCTGACAACATAGGCCATGATACAGAAACTTAAACTTGATGGGGATCCCGTTGTTGACGGGAAGAATGCAAATGAAATCCTGCTGTTGCCAGGATGAATGCAAACCTGCTCGACAGGTGAACGGAAAATTAAACGTGCTTGAAGTCCTGTTGTTGACAGGAGAATGAAAATGAGATCCCGCTGTTGCCGGGGAAGATGCAAATGAAATCCTGCTGTTGCAGGATAAATGCAAACCTGCTTGACAGGTGGATAGAAAATTAAACATGCTTGAAGTCCTGTTGTTGACAGGAGAATGCAAATGAGATCCTGCTGTTGCCGGGAAGATGCAAATGAAATCCTGCTGTTGCCAGGATAAATGCAAATGAAATCCTGCTTGACAGGATATGTGCAGAGAAAATTTGATGAGGCCTGACAACATAGGCCATGATGCAGAAAATTAAAGTTGATGGCGGCCTGACATCATAGGCCTGAAAGCAGTAAATCTAAACTAGAAGGTGGCCTGAACACACAGGCCTGAAAGCAGTAAATCTAAGCTACAACGACCTGACAACATAGGCCTAAAAGCAATAAATCTAAGCTACATGGCGGCCTGACAATATAGGCCTAAAAGCAGTAAATCTAAACTATGGCAGCCTGACAACATAGGCCTAAAAGCAGTAAATCTAAACTATGGTGGCCTGACAACATAGGCCAAAGTGCGGAAAAATAAACTTGATGAGGCCTGACAACATAGACCAAGGTGTGGAAAAGTAAACTTGATGAGGCCTGACAACATAGGCCAAGGTGCAGAAAAGTAAACTTGAGGAGGCCTGACAACATAGGCCGAGGTGCAGAAAAGTAAACTTGAAGAGGCCTGACAACATAGGCCAAGGTGCGGAAAAATAAACTTGATGAGGCCTGACAACATAGGCCAAGGTGCAGAAAAGTAAACTTGATGAGGCCTGACAACATAGGCCAAGGTGCAGAAAAGTAAACTTGAGGAGGCCTGACAACATAGGCCGAGGTGCAGAAAAGTAAACTTGAGGAGGCCTGACAACATAGGCCAAGGTGCAGAAAAGTAAACTTGAGGAGGCCTGACAACATAGGCCAAGGTGCAGAAAAGTAAACTTGAGGAGGCCTGACAACATAGGCCGAGGTGCAGAAAAGTAAACTTGAGGAGGCCTGACAACATAGGCCGAGGTGCAGAAAAGTAAACTTGAAGAGGCCTGACAACATAGGCCAAGGTGCGGAAAAAATAAACTTGATGAGGCCTGACAACATAGGCCAAGGTGCAGAAAAGTAAACTTGATGAGGCCTGACAACATAGGCCAAGGTGCAGAAAAGTAAACTTGAGGAGGCCTAACAACATAGGCCGAGGTGCAGAAAAATAAACTTGATGAGGCCTGACAACATAGGTCAAGGTGCAGAAAAGTAAACTTGATGAGGCCTGACAACATAGGCCAAGGTGCAGAAAAGTAAACTTGAGGAGGCCTGACAACATAGGCCGAGGTGCAGAAAAATAAACTTGATGAGGCTTGACAACATAGGCCAAGGTGCAGAAAAGTAAACTTGATGAGGCCTGACAACATAGGCCAAGGTGCAGAAAAGTAAACTTGAGGAGGCCTGGCAACATAGGCCGAGGTGCAAAAAAATAAACTTTATGAGGCCTGACAACATAGGCCGAGGTGCAGAAAAGTAAACTTGAGGAGGCCTGACAACATAGGCCGAGGTGCAGAAAAGTAAACTTGAGGAGGCCTGACAACATAGGCCAAGGTGCAGAAAAATAAACTTGATGAGGCCTGACAACATAGGCCAAGGTGCAGAAAAGTAAACTTGATGAGGCCTGACAACATAGGCCAAGGTGCAGAAAAATAAACTTGATGAGGCCTGACAACATAGGCCAAGGTGCAGAAAAGTAAACTTGATGAGGCCTGACAACATAGGCCAAGGTGCAGAAAAGTAAACTTGAGGAGGCCTGGCAACATAGGCCGAGGTGCAGAAAAATAAACTTTATGAGGCCTGACAACATAGGCCGAGGTGCAGAAAAGTAAACTTGAGGAGGCCTGACAACATAGGCCGAGGTGCAGAAAAGTAAACTTGATGAGGCCTGACAACATAGGCCAAGGTGCAGAAAAGTAAACTTGAGGAGGCCTGGCAACATAGGCCGAGGTGCAGAAAAATAAACTTTATGAGGCCTGACAACATAGGCCGAGGTGCAGAAAAATAAACTTGATGAGGCCTGACACCATAGGCCAAGGTGCAGAAAAGTAAACTTGATGAGGCCTGACAACATAGGCCAAGAATGAATGATGCATTCTACCTTGCGCTTGAAGGTTATTTCCTTGAAGAGACTTGGGCGACCATTTTGCCCTAGTTTGGAAATTTCTTGATAACTGAGAGACGTCTTGATTTGAAAGAATTTTGGGCCAACGTTTTGCCCCAATTTGAAGGGTTTCAATAAGCTTGACTTGAATTTTTCTGGGCAACCTTGCCCTATTGAACTCAATTGGAGTTGAGGAATTGAGGCTTGCCTCAACTTGGATTTTCTCGGGCAGATGTTTGCCCCAGTTTGAACTTGAATCAGAATTCGGGGATGACCTCAAATTAAATTTTGGGGGCAAGCGTTTTCCCCTGTTTGAACTTGTTTTAAAATTCGAGGATGACCTCAAATTAAATTTTTGGGGGAAAGTGTTTGCCCCTGTTTGGACTTGATTTTGATCTCAAGTTGTATTTTTGTGTGGGCAAGCATTTGCCCCAGTTTGAGTTGATTCAGAACTTGAGGATGACCTCAAATTGACACCCCCTTTTTTGTGTGGGCAGGCGTTTACCCCAGTTTGGAAATCTTTTAATTATGATCGATTCAGGCAATTTTACCTAGGTCTTAATTAGTTTTTGAAAAATGAGTTATGAAATGCTTGAATGAAAAGATGCTTATGTGCTGTTTTGAATAAATGAAGAGAACGTGGTATTTGTGATGCTTGAATAAGTGCAGAATGATGCAGGGTTTTTATTTTAATGCTTGAAATAAATATTTGATGAAACAAATGCTATTGAATGCAAACCATGAAATGGTGTAAAACTTTTTGTTTCTCTTGATTTTTAATTTTTTCTGACACATTCTTCCTCGACAACCCTCTAGTTGGTGTGACAAGAATCAAAAATCAAGACGAGCTAGATTGACTTAAGTTCGGTGTTTTGGTCAATCTTTTGGCTCCTGATCAGCTTTGGAACTTTCTTTTCCAAGATCTTCGAGATCCAACGGTGGTCAATATTATTGAGTAAGACACACTCCTTTTTGTGGCATCATGGCTGGTAGGAAGATGAATCCTTGGGAAACAATCCTATCGTGTTGCGATAGTCAAGGATTCATCCGACTTGTCATAACTTTTCAAAATTAATCCTTTTTATTTTTACATTTTTCACATCTCCTTTGGCATGTGCGCTATTGAGGTGTGCGAAGTGATTCTGGATGGTTAATGAAAAAATATAGAGAAGATTTGCAAAGGATGTTTGAGGTAGTGTACTTGAAAGGGAAAGATGACAAAAGATGTGGGTTCGATTGCCCAAATGGCACCTTTTGGTGAAAAATGCCAGTGCTGCTTTTCATAATCTTGATTGTCGAATTAATCGAACTCGAGAAAATGACAAAATTTTGCCCCAGTTTTAGGAATATATGAGGTGCAGGATATCATGTTGTCCTGGAATTCCTGGTTTGACCTTAATTTTTGCCTGGGTTGTTCTTTTGAGTTTTCAACCCAGCAGGTCTTTGTATTGCCCTAAATTTTGCCTAGGTTGCCCTTACGGGTTTTCAACCTAGCGGGCTCTTGATTTTGGTACCCTAACTTTTGCCTAGGTCTCTTTTGTTGTCAACCTAGCGGGCTCTTGTTTAATTGTGCCCTAACTTTTGCCTAGGCCCCCTTTGAGGGTTTGTTGACCTAGCGGGCCTTTTACTTGATTGTGCCCTAACTTTTTCCTAGGTCGTTAGGATTGTTGACCTAGCGGGTCTTCTGCTTGATTGTGCCCTAACTTTTGCCTAGGTCTCTTTTGAGGGTTATCGACCTAGCGGGCTTTTGTTTGATCGTGCCCTAACTTTTGCCTAGGTCGTCTTTGAGAGTGTGCAACCTAGCGGGCTCTTTATATGATCCTGACTTTTGCCTGAATTGTTGTTGTAAACCGGCAAGACCTTTTTTTAATCATGACTTTGTCAATCATTATTTTGAACTTTAACCCTATTTTGCCTGGATTCTTTTAGCTTTTAATCCAGCGGGTTTCTCTTCTTCTTGAATTTCATGTTTTGACCTTAATTTTGCCTGGATTATTATTTTTTTACTTTAATCCAGCAGGTCCTCTTCTTTTCTTTGAATTTTGAATTTTGACATCGACCTTGCCTGGGTCATCTTGGCTTCCAATTCAGCGGATCTTATTTTGCATCCCTAAATTTTTCCTGAATTTAGACTTGATTCCAGCGGAATGTTTTATTTGACAAGACATTTTGAATAGGGATCTAGAATCCCTGGTTGTTATTATGCTTCCTCCTTGGGCTTTTTTCTTTGAGCTTGATTAATCCGACGTTCAAGATTATTTATTACAGCACTGGTATTATCACCAATTGATATTTATTTTTTGGATATAGGAAGAAGAAGTGGGCTTGAATGATGAAAAGGAATGGTGAATTTTAAAAGTAAAGCCAAAATGAGAGGCACGTGCTTAAAACATGAAAAATGTAAATTTTGTTTTATTCATTGAGATTTATTTACAAAAATTAATTTTGAAAAACATGACAAATTTTGGATGTTCTTCCTTGATAGCTTGACTTGTACAAGGCGGCTCATTGTGTTGCTCCCATTTCTTAGCCAACAGATAAACTCTCATGATTCGGGATTTGGATTAGGAGCGATCTTCCCGAAATCTAGCCGTTTAGCATCAATTAGGCTTTGCACCTTGCGTTTCAGGACCTGGCAGTTTTTTGTTGAATGACCAATATACCCCGCATGGTAATCACATATGGCATTTGCATCGTACCATTTTGGATATGGTGGTTCTTGAGGTTTCAGCGGGTATGGAACCACCAAGGAATTTTGGATTAGTTGAGGTAGCAGCTCGGTATAGGTCATTGGGATAGGGTCGAATTGGACGGGTTCTTTTTCCTTTTTTTGGCTTTGGCTAGAATTTGAGCTCATGGCTTGTGTTCGGACTGTGTATGGTGTGGGCGGTCGTATTTGCGTTGGATAGTTGTAAGCTGGATGGTAGGGTGTTTGGTAGGTAGAGGCAATGTAAGGATATGGTGTGTAGGGTGTATATGGTGGTGGTTGGAAGCTAATCGGTCCATAAGGTGCCGTCGGAGGTATATACTGTCCTTGACCAGAAGCCGCATTATAAGCTTCACCTGTCCTCTTCTTTTCTGTAGAGGCGTCAACTGTCCCTGTGGCCTTATGCGTGATCCTTCCTCGACGCATGCCACCCTCGATCCTTTCTCCAATGATGACAACATCAGAGAAGCTAGAAGTCACACTGCCAATCATCTTGTCATAGAAAGGATCTTGGAGTGTGTCTACGAACGTGCTGACCAGCTCTTTTTCAAATAGTGGAGGTTGCACTTGAGCTTTCATACAGATAATGGTAATCATTTAAAAATTAATTTTTTTAATGCATATCAAATTTTAGTATAGCATATAATTTATTTAACACCTTATATGATTTCTTTGTATATATTTACGTAATAGATTGTATAATATATGTTATTATTTTACATATTTAATTGAGCTATTTTAAACATTATTTAGAAAGTAAAAAGTGAATAAATAATTTTAATTTTAAATTAAAAATATTATATATTATTTTATAATATTAAAAAATAATTCGTACATCAAAATTTATAATAATAATTATTTTTGTCTTTTATTTACAAATATTTAATTAAAACAAAAAATTTATTTCTTTTTTCTCTCTTTTTAAGATCATCCATTTAAAACTATTTTTAAGAAATTCATTAATTCATTATTAAGCGCGAATATAAAAATATAATAGTTTTTGAATCCACAATGTTACAAAGATGTTAAGATTACTTGTTGGTGAAGATGTTGAAATATTTTTTAACAACATCATTTGTATGCAAAAAAATATCTAGTATCCTTTTATCGTTGATATATATGATAGAAATTATTTAAAAAATAATATTTTTTAATAGATGTAATATTTTACGATGCCTTAATATTTATTTAAGATCGTATATATTTGCAGTGATAGATAATATAATACTTTCTTTTCTTTTATATGTTTGATTAAACCATTATAAGGATTCTTTAGAAGAAAATTAAAAAAATAAAAATTTATGATTTGAAATAAATAATATTATATATTATTTTATAATCATAATAAGTGATTAATATGTTAAAGTTATAATTTATTTTTTTATCTTTTATTTAAAAATATTAAATTAAAATATTTTTATTTAAAAATATTATTGTTTTCTTCCTACTTCTTTAAAATATTTCTTTCAAGACTATTCTTGAAAAATTCATTACTTCCTTATCAAGGGATGAAATAAAAAGATAACGTTTTATGAATTAACTATGTTGCAAAGACATGAAAGTCGCTTGAAAGTGAAAATGTTGAAACACATTTTAACCATTTCATTCGTACTATGGCCCAAATCAGGATAATTATTGGGACCTAGATCAATACTGGGGCCAGGATCAGGATCAGTACTAAGACCTGAACCAATAGTTGTACCAGGACCAGGTTCAGTATTAGGTCTAGGACAAGTAGTAGGACAAGGACCAAGATCAGTATTGTGACTAGGACCAGTAGTTAAACCAAAACAAAGATTAGTAATAGGATCAAGAGCAATGGTTGGATCAGGACTAGGATCAGTACTGGGACCACGACTAGTAGGTGGGCCCAGACTAGGATCAGTACTGGGACTAGGATCAGTACTAGGTCCTAGATTAGTATTAGGACCAGAACTAGTAATTGGACCAAGACATTGGTCAGTGCTGGGACAAGGACCAGTACTGGGACTAGGATCAATCCATGCCCACTACCTTCCCATATCAACAAGGAGTACTTCTTTGACTTATTGCTTTGTTGGGGGCCATTCAAGTTATAGAAGGCCCTGGGAAAGTTAGAAACAAGACCTCTACCCCAGTAAGCTAGCAGCTCCAATTTACAAAAATAGTCTTAGGTTCAGGGTCTTAGGATGATGAGCTATAAATTAAATGGGTTTGGAAGAATTTAAGGGATAAGCAGTACCAATCAATCAACGTGTGAATGTTCTATGCTTAGGAGGAAGAGTGGTAAGGCACTAGACCACGTGTCGTAAAAGCTGTTTAGGAAGCTTTAGCATTGAATTGTAGTTGTCTTCAGTAGAAAAACAACTATCAGTTTTGCTCTATTTAGGACCCTTGATGCCAGACTATGGGCAAGGATTTTGCATGGCTCAAATCCAGAAATTGTGCGTCAATCCTAGTCCCTCAAGCTACTAGCCATAATATTTCCTACATAAGTATGTGCACAAGAACCACTACAAACAAGACCACAAATGGTTAAAATCAACAACAAGCAGGAAATCAACCCCGCCCCAGACTAGGATCAGTACTAGGTCCTAGATTAGTATTAGGACCAGAACTAGTAATTGGACCAAGACATTGGTCAGTACTGGGACAAGGACCAGTAATATGATCTCCTTTTTTAATGATAAATATATTTAATGAATGAAAGAATGTAATGTTGAAATGCACAAATAATTGACGATTTAAAAGTTTCTCATTCTGAAAATTTTTATAATTGAATTATTTGTTGGTATATTTATTTGGCCTTTATTTTAGCAATTTTACTTTTTGGTAATTTTAGTATTTTTAGTTTTGCTAAAATTTTCCTAGGTTTTCTTTCAATCATAAAAATATTTTTTATATTTTCTTTCAAAATTTTTTATTTTTCTCTCTTTTTTGAATCCTTTTATATTTTTTATATTTCCAAAATTATTTTTTATTTTCCTAATTTTTTCCAAATTTTCCAACTTTCCCTCTTCTATTTTTTTTTTATTTTTTGACTTTTTATTTTTGATTTATATATTTTATTTTTTTTTCTTTTTGCCTTCTCGATTTTCTTTATCTCTCCAACTTTCAAATTTCATCTCCTCTCTATTATTTTGGATGATTTTGTTCAGATAAGTGCCTGTGAATAGCATATAAACCAACATCATGAAAGGGATATGTGCCCTCCTTGTATCCTACGTGGGTAACCTGTCCTATGGATCTATGACCATTAATGCATGAACCTATCAAAAGGTGGTATGTAATCCAAAGGTGTAAGAGGTCATTAGAGCCAAGTTCCAGTTCATAATGCTTGATACAACAGTAGGGAATGCTACCAGTTGCAAGGCACATGAATAGGATGCACTCTAGCTGGGGTTTTCATCATAGTGAAACAGGACGTGCGTCCAAAGTAACACCACTAGACCCCTCTATCCTACGCTGAACTCAAACCTGGTACAGGGTCCCATTCATAAGATGGATGCATTAGTGTAGTGTGTGGAGGGCACACAAATAATTGGGCTCCTTACAATTGGGAAAATCGCAATAAGTATATATAGCAGTTTAAAATTCATCTATCCTATGGTTGTGCAACAAATGAATGAACAAATGAATAAATAGAAAATGGATCAACACAACACACACTCAATTATAAACGGGCTTGACTCTCTAAAGTCTTTAGTGAAGTCGTCATCTGTCGTAACCGTAATTACAACTAAATGACGAACCTGCTAAAATTTTTAGAAAGAATTTAATTTGATCGTGGAGCCGCCACCAAATTTTATTTTAAGGGAAAAAAATTGGAAAAACCCTAACTTGAGGAAGAAATATAGGTTCGGGAGTCGGTTACGAATAGGAAGGTGTTAGACACCCTATTTTCCTGTTCCGAAGAATGATGCCCTTAAACTGAGTATGTAATTTTGATATTTTTGAAAACTGTTTGATCCCTTTAAATAAAATAGAAATAAATAGGTTTGTAGGAAATAGTCTGACAAGAATTGATCCTGCTCCTACTAATTTCCTGGTGCAATAGACAATTCAAGGCTACATAGTTACGGTTCTGAAGACTTGATCTTCAGAGGTACTTGAAAAAGCAGGGTTTATACTGTGTCGAAAAATGAATTAAAAGTGTTTTGACTATTTTTGGGAAAAATCCTTAGTCCACATATGCACAGGGTCCAAGCCGAACGAGGGCTGCACTGGGACCCCTATGATTTCTAAATACCGAGCAGTAGCGTATGCTACCAGTTTGTATTTAGAGCTCATTGCGTGGGATTAAGTGTTTGAAAATATATTTTTGAAATTTATTCTTGAGATTGGTAGGAAGGTAAATTTTAAATGATTTTTCGGATCCACATATGCATAGAAGCTGAGACAAACGAGGGTTGCACTAACACTCATATGATTTCTAAAGGTTGAGCAGTAGGGTATGTTACTAATTTTCACTTAGAGCTCATTGCGTCAAATCGAGGATTATTTTTTTAAAATTACAGAAGTATTTTGAAATGTTTGATTTTCAAGTATTTTCCCAGATCTACAGATATATGCATAGAATCTAAGGCAAACGAGGGTTGCACTGAGACTTATATGATTTCTAAATGTCGAACAGTAGGGTATGCTACCAGTTTGCACTTAGAGCTCATTGCGTAAAATTTAGGATTAAAATATGTTTTGAATTTTAATTCTTCATTATCCTATTTTGTTTTTTTTTTATCTTCTTTTCTAAAAAAAACCTAGTATAAAAAGATTGAGTAAGTTTGAAATGAGGTTGGGCTTGGTCTAAATTAAAGGAGGAATGAGTTTAACCTAGATTAGAGATAAAAGAAAATAAAAAATTGAAGGTAATGGGTTTGACCCAAATCCAATGTAAAACAGAAATAAATAGTCTTAATTTCAAAATAATAAAAACAAAAGGGAATTGTGCTTGACCTAGATTAAGAAAGAATAGATTTAATTTCAAATATAAAAAAAAAGAAAAATTAGGCTTGACCTAAATAAAAAAAGGAATTGGGCTTGACCCAAATTAAAAAAATAGACTTGATTTCAAATTAAAAAAGGAAATTGGGCTTGACCCAAAATAAAAAAAAATGGACTTGATTTTAAAAAGAATTGGGCTTGATCCAAATTTTTTAAAAAAAAGAATTGGGCTTGACCCAAATTTAAAAAAAAAGGAATTGGGCTTGACCCAAATTAAAAAAGGACTTAATTTCAAATTTAAAAAAATTGGGTTTGACCCAAATTAAGTGGGCTTGACCTAAATAAAAAAAGACCTGATTTGAAATTAAAAAAAGGAATTGGGCTTGACCTAAAATAAAAAAAGGATTTGATTTCATAATTAAAAAAGAATTGGGCTTGACCCAAATAAAAAAGGGAATAGATAAAGAAATCTATGTTAGTTAAATGGGTATTATTTATTTTTTAAAAAAATAACGTTGGTATTCATTGTTTGACAATTTAGCAACTCCTTTTTATCATGGGTTTAAGCCCAATTAGTTTGGCCTGATTAGAAGGCAACCAACTTAAATCAACATGGCCCAATTAAAAGGGCTTCCAGCGTGACCCAAATTGAGAAGCAGCTGGTCATGTGAGCATCCATTAGTGTGGCTCACTTAGAAGGCTGGCTTGATTTTAGCTAGGCCCACTTAGAAAGTTAGCTTGATTTCCAATTAGAAGGCGGCATAGCAGCTGGGCTAATTTAGGACCCATATGGCCTAAGCGTGGTCTAATTCACAATCAGCCCACTGTAGCCCCATGATCGTAGACTGGCAAACAAGGAGTTTAAAACAAATAGCTGCATGCAGGAATCAAACTTGGGGCCTGGTGGTTATATGTCCAACAAGTTGACCACTAAGTCAAGCTTTCAACCTAGACTTAGCATTCCTGAAGATTAATTTAACTAAAACTGGGGCGGGGTTGATTTCCTGCTTGTTGTTGATTTTAACCATTTGTGGTCTTGTTTGTAGTGGTTCTTGTGCACATACTTATGTAGGAAATATTATGGCTAGTAGCTTGAGGGACTAGGATTGACGCACAATTTCTGGATTTGAGCCATGCAAAATCCTTGCCCATAGTCTGGCATCAAGGGTCCTAAATAGAGCAAAACTGATAGTTGTTTTTCTACTGAAGACAACTGCAATTCAATGCTAAATCTTCCTAAACAGCTTTTACGGCACGTGGTCTAGTGCCTTACCACTCTTCCTCCTAAGCATAGAACATTCACACGTTGATTGATTGGTACTGCTTATCCCTTAAATTCTTCCAAACCCATTTAATTTATAGCTCATCATCCTAAGACCCCGAACCTAAGACTATTTTTGTAAATTGGAGCTGCTAGCTTACTGGGGTAGAGGTCTTGTTTCTAACTTTCCCAGGGCCTTCTATAACTTGAATGGCCCCCAACAAAGCAATAAGTCAAAGAAGTACTCCTTGTTGATATGGGAAGGTAGTGGGCATGGATTGAGTGTTGATCAAGTCATTTAGCTAACTGATATCTACCCCTAGTTGTTACTAAATGTATGCCCATAAAGGCCATGCTGTGGTAGAATCGACAATTATCACTCTCTTCCTAACCAAGTGGAATTTGCCTTAGCTCAATGCAGGGCCCCTCGAATGACTCTCTTTACAAATAGAATTGCACAAGCCTAAGGTCTTATCTTAGTAGACAGGAATGCTTAGTCCAACAAAACCTAATTGGCCTATTATAGCTTGGCCAAAGGTCAAGAGAGTCGAGGTGGAGCTAAGAGCTATTGTTTTTTATTCGGATGGATCATTGGCACAAGAATTATGCAGTATCTACACGTTAAATCTCTAAGGAACCTATTGGCAAACTAATTTTAACAGAAACTCAATTAAGGAAAATCTAAGCTCACTTAGGAAGATTCATTTATGAGTCATTTTCCTAAGCATCTACAAGCTGCTAGCTGGAGGTTTCTTAGAAGGTGATTTTGCAGATCAAGATCCAAGTTACACAGTTTTCTAAGAAAAACCTTCTGTACAAATTTGCATCGATGAAGACTACATCTAGATTTACTTATCTTGTCCATCATCTAGCTAAGAACTTAAAGATTACCATTTAAATATGGAAACTAACGTATAACACAACAATCGAATAAAGTTAACTCCTCAAAATTTCCATCATAGTAAAAATAATCTTATTCTTATTCACAATCTATGCAAATTATACAATCGAAACAATATATACTTGCGATGAGCAAAACTTCTTGTCAAAATAATAATAATATTTATTATTTTTTAAAATTTTAAATTTTTGTTATTTTAATATAATTTAATTTTAAATTAATATTTTTATGAATTTATAATAAATTTATATAATAGAATGATTTGATTTGCTTTTACAACAACTTTTAAAAACTAAAAACAAAATTTGAAAACTGAAAATAAAATTGATTTTAGTTGTTAAAATTTTTCAACACTTGAAACTCAAAGCAATTTTCATATCTTTGTAACATTGTTGATTTATACAATGTTATGTTTTTATGTCCTCTCTTAACAGTGAAGGAATGAACTTCTTAAAAATAATTTTAAAAAAAGGAAGGTATTTAAAAGAGAGGAAAAAAACAATTTTTTTTATTTTAAAAAATATAGTTTAATTTAAAATTTGTTAATAAATGAAAAATAATAAATTAATATAAATTTTGATATAATAATTATTTGTTATTAAATTAAAATAATATATAATATTCCTAATTTTAAGTTCTAATTTCTTTTATTTTTTATTTCTGTATAAACAATCTTTAAAATAATTTAATCAAATATATACAAGAATAAAATATATTATATTATCTATTACCTAAATGTATACGATCAATCATATAATATAGTAAACAAATCGTAAGGCATTCTAAGATTTTGCATTTATTAAAAAAATATTAATTTTTAAATAATTTTCATTATCTACACCAATGCTAAAATAAGAATATTTTTTTTCAAATGATGTGGTTAACATATATTTCAACATCCTCATTTTCAAGTAATTTTTATGCTTTTGCAACAAAGTTGATCAATAAAATGTTATATTTTTTTACATCATCTATTAAAAAATTAACTTTTTATTTTTTATTTCCTTCTAAACAATATTTAAAATAATTTAATCAAATATATATAAGAATAAAATATATTATATTATTTATTACCTAAATGTATATGATCAAATCATATAAGATAGTAAATAAATCATAAGGTATTCTAAAATTTTACATTTATTAAAAAATATTAATTTTTTAAATGATTTCCATTATTTACACCAATGTTAAAATGAAAATTTTTTTTTCACCAAATGATATGGTTAACATATGTTTCAACATACTCATTGTCAAGTAATTTTCATGCTTTTGCAACAAAGTTGATCAATAAAATGTTATGTTTTTTTATATCATCTCTTAACAATGAAGTAATAAATTTTTTATAAATAGATTTCAAAGGAAGGCCTAATAAAAGAGGAAAAAAATTAAAATATATTTTTTAAATAAATTAAGATTAATTTAATATTTTTAAATAAAATACGAAAATAAAAAATTAATATAAATTTTAATATATTAATTATTTATTATTATTATATTAAAAAATATAATATTATAAATTTAAAAGTGTAATATTTTATTTATTTTTTATTACCTTTTAAACAATCCTTAAAATATTTTAATAAAATATATGTAATAATAAAATATTATCTAAATACTTAAATATATACCATCAAATTATAAAAGTATCTTAAATAAATTATAAGCTGTTTTTAAACTTTATATCTATTAAAAAAATTAATTTTTTATATTACTTTCATCATCTATATCATTGCAAAAGGATACTATGTGTTTTTTCTGGATACAAATACTATTACTAAAATATTTCAACATCTTCACCTCCAAACAATTTTAATGTGTTAGTAAAATTATTGATTCATACAATATTATATTTTTATATCCTCTTTTAATAACAAAGTAATGAACTTCTTGTAAATAGTTATAAAAAAAGTCTGCTAGGTCGAAAACCCTCAAAGGGCGGCCTAGGAAAAAGTTAGGGCACAATCAAGCAGAAGGCCTGCTAGGTCAACAAACTCTCAAAGACGACCTAGGCAAAAGTTAGGGCACAATCAAGCAGAAGGCCCGCTAGGTCAAAAACTCTAAAAAACGACCTAGGCAAAAGTTAGGGCACAAGCAAATAGAGCCCGCTAGGTCGACAAACTCTCAATGACGACCTAGGAAAAAATTAGGGCACAATCGAGTAGAAGGCCCGCTAGGTTGATAACCTTCAAAAAGAGACCTAGGAAAAAGTTAGGGCATGATCAAACAAAAGCTCGCTAGGTTGAAAACCCATAAGGGCGACCTAGGCAAAAGTCAAGGCAAAACAAAAGACCTGCTGGGTTAAAAACTCAAAAGAACAACCCAGGAAAAATTAAGGTCAATCCAGGAATCCCAAGACAACATGACATTTCTGCACCTCATATCTTCCTAAAACTAGGGCAAAATTTTTCCATTTCTCAAGTTTGGCTAATTTGACAATCAAAATTATGAAAAGCAGCACTGGCATTCTTCATCAAAAGGTGCCATTAGGGCAATCAAACCCACATCTTCTGTGACGTTTCCCTTTCAAGTGCACTACCTCAAACATCCTTTGCAAACCTTCTCTACATTTTTCATTGACCACCCAGAGTCACTTTGCACACCTCAATAGCGTACATGCCAAAAGAGATGTGAAAATGTAAAAAGAATTAAAAGGGGATTAATTTTGAAAAGTCATGACAAGTCGGATGAATCCTCGACCGTTGCAACACGACAGGATTGTTTCCCAAAGACGACTCTTCCTACCAGCCATGATGCCCCCAAAAGGAGAGTGTCCTACTTAATAATACTGACCACCATTGGGTCTCAAAGATCCCGGAAAAAAGATTCCAAAATGGACCAAGCTAAGAGACTGAGTCAATCCAGCTCGCCTTGATTCTTGATCCCTTTCACACCAACTATGGGGTTGTCGAGGAAGGAGGCGTCAGAAAAACAAAAAAATTGAAGAGAAACAAAAATTTTACACCATTTCATGGTTTGCATTCAATAGCATCTGTTTAATCAAATAATTATTTTAAGCATCAAAATAAGAACCCCACATCATTTCTGCATTTATTCAAGCATCATTAACACCACATTCTTTTCACTCATTCAAACAGCACACAAGCATTTTTTTATTCAAGCATCGCACGACTCATTTTTCAAAAATTAATTAAGACCAGGGTAAAATTGCTCGAAGCAATCATAATTAAAACCGAGTCAAGCTCAAATTGGGGCAAACGCCTGCCCACTAAAATTTAATTTGAGGTCATCCTCGAATTCTGAACCAAGAACAAAATTAGGGAAAACACTTGCCCAGAAAATCCAAGTTGAGGCAATCCTCAATTCCTCAACTCCAATCAAGTTCAATAGGGCAAAGTTGCCTAGAAAAATTCAAGTCAAGCTCATCCTCGATCTCATCGAGGCCTAAACTGGGGAAAAACTTGCCTAAATTCCCTTCAAATCAAGTCATCCATCAATTATAAGGAATCTTAAAACTGGGGCAAAATGGTTGCCCAAGTCTCTTCAAGAAAATAATTATCAAGTGCCTAAAAACTTTCAAATTCAAGCTTTTTTTTTATTCAAGAAAAACAAATTTCAAAATAAGCTTGTCTGAGTACTTGATTGTGCCCTAACTTTTGCCTAGGCCGCCCTTTGAGGGTTTTCGACCTAGCAGACTTTTGATTGTGTGCCCTAACTTTTGCCTAGGTCGTTAGGTTTGTGGACCTAGCGGGCTCTTATATGATCCTAATTTTGCCTGAATTGTTGTTTGAAACCGGCAAGACCTTTTCTGATCATGACTTTGTTGATCATTATTTTGAATTTTAACCCTAGTTTTGCCTGGATTATTTTTTGCTTTTAATCCAGTGGGCTTCTCTTTTTCTTGAATTTTATGTTTCGACCTTGATTTTGCCTGGATTATTTTTGACTTTAATCCAGCAGGTCTTCTCATTTTTCTTGAATTTTGTGTAGTTGAATATTAACCTTGCCGGGATCATTTTTCTCCCAATTTAGCGGATCTTTGTTCCATCCCTAAATTTTGCCTAGATTTAAACTTGATCCCAGCGGGATATTTTATTTGGCAAGACACTTTGATTGGTGATCTAGAATCCCTAGTCGTTTATTCTGCCTCCTCATTGGGTTTTTCTCTTTTTTGAGTTTGATTAATCTGACGTTCAAGATTACTTATTACAGCACCGACATTATCACCAATTGGTATTTATTGTTTGGGTACAGGGATAAGAAGTGGACTGAATGGATAAAAAGAATGGTGAATTTTAGAAGTAAAGTCAAAATATAAAATACGTGCTCAAGTAATATGAAAAATGTAACTTTTGCATTATTTATTGAGATTTATTTACAAAAGATTAACTTCGAAAAGTATGACAACTTTTTAGATGAGTGTTCTCAATTTTGTACAAGGCAACATGTTGTGCTGCTCCCTGTCGCAACCGTAATTCCGACGAGACGACGAACTCGCTAACAATTTGAAAATATGACCTTATGGTTTACGTGGAGTCGCCACCAAATTTTTATTTAAGGGAAAAAGTTTGGACAAAACCCTAACTTGGAGATAAGATTCTAAGTTTGGGAGTCGGTTACGAATGGGGAAGGTGTTAGGCACCCCACTCGTCCGTTCCGAAGAACGGTACCCTTAAACCGAGTGTGTGGTTATTTGAAATTTTTTTGATCCCTTTTATTAGCGTGAAAATAAATATTTGAGGGATGTTAGCCTGACAGGACTTGCCCTGCTCCTACGTATTCCCCAGTGCAATGGGAAATTCAAGGCTTACGTAGTTCTGATTGATTTGAAGGCTTGACCTTCAAATGAGGTTTAAATTGAAAATAAAATGTTTTGTTGTTGTTGTTTTTTGAAGACATTTAGAAGGTGCAATCCTAATACACATATGCACAGGACCCAAGACAACTACGGCTGCACTTGGACCCATACAGACCTCTAAACAACGAACAGCAGAAAAAGCTACCAGTTCGTCTTTAGTGCCCATTGCATGAGATTAAGGAAAGCAAAATGGGTTTTTATTTAACCGTTTTCTTGATTTGTAAATATCGAAAGCGCATGGGCTTAATCGGATATTTTTAGAGAAAAGGAATTGGTCGAAAGGAAATAGTTGACTCGAAATTTTATGGAAAGTTACACTTGGTTTAGTTAGAGAAAGAGAATTTGAAAGAAATTGGGTTTGGTTTGGGAAAGTGTTTTGATGTTATTTGAAAAAAAAAAGTGACCAAAATGTAAATATGGAGATTTGAGGGGCTGATATGCAAATATGAAGAGTTTAGGGGCTTATTAGTAATTATGAAAAGTTTGAGGAGCTAAAATGCAAATATAAGACTTTCGAGGACCTGTTAGCAATTTTAGAAAGTTTTAAGGGATTATGCAAAATTGCTAAGAGGCCCTCTTCTTCACCTCACTGCTATTGCATGAAGCGTCCCTGTACTTGGCTATTAGCTCACTTCCGACGCCCCTGTGCTTCGTGGGGATGATCGGTTTGCCTACTGGTTCATACAGGGCGGGAGAGTTGCATTCGGCAAACGTCTGTTGCCCTCTTCATTGCCGGAACCGAAGCTCGTGGATGAATGCTCATGGCCTGAGGGTACAGAGTCGAAGGCAGGGAGCGTTCTTGGCATATTCGCAGCCTGGGACCTAGCTCTCGCAGCCTGGGACCTAGCTCTCGTGATGTTTATGGGGTCAGCGAGGATATTAAAAACCAACTAGGAGGGACAGCCGGCTCAAAACTTCAGGGGCGTGCACTCAGATGATGCAAAAAAGGCTAGGGGGTTATGGCTATAGTCTCGATGCAGGGGACGTCAAGCTCTGCTTCTACCTTTGGTAAAGCTATCAGGGGGGTGACCTGGTGTAGGGGACAGAGATTAGGATCCGCTTGGTTGATGTGGCAGAACCAAGGCCTGGGTGTGTTCGCAGCTTGCTGGTATCTCCTGATACTTGTTATGACGTTCGACCGACCCTAGCATGAGACATAGGACATGAACCAGCTTGGACATGGCTAGATAACGCAGATGGTGAACGTCTATAGGCTATTCCCAGCAACTCGTCCCCTATTCTGGCGTTGCCACAGAGGAGGACTTTGTCCCTTAGCTCAGGATTCCGGCCGACTAGGTGAGTACGAGGCTTGTCATAGGTCTTAGGCATTCCATCCCGAACACTAGTAGCTCGTTTGATTCGTTTATATATTAATTTCTGGGTATAAGTTCATGCGAATTTCCAGGGGGAGCCAAGACTTAGGCTCTTATGTTAGGCAACTCAAGATTTTAATCATGGATCCGACTCCATGTTATTTACAAACCATCACAGCGAGTCGCACATATTTTAAGTGAGCCATCACAAGCTATAATGAAATGAATATTAATCCAAATCAATTCTAATTCCCGAACAGAAATTCAACCCAAGCGGCTCAACCTCTCATTACTTGCAGGTAATCGCAGCAAATGAACCCAAAAGAAGCAAGGACCCGAATAGACCGTAACTTAGTGATAAAGCGAGTCAGAGCGTTTATTCATACGATTCACCGAAAATTACAATCTATATATTCGGAAAATTAGAAGTTCGAAAAAAGGGACCAATCTAACGGTTTAGAAAGCGCATGACTAATGTGGTTTTACATTTAATCACAAAAACAATGCTCCAAGGATTCTCCATAGCAGTTTCAGCAACCAAGCAAAGCGATGACACAAACATACACCATATACAGATCTCTCATCAAGCAACCTCGCGATTCAGATGCGCGATGGTGCTAGCTACCAAATCAACTAAGTTAGACAGGGTTGCAAGAAATACTAACCTCAGTGGTTGAGATGGCTCACAATTGGGAGGATCCGGAGTGCCTGATAGTCACCTGTCGTTCCGCGAAAATCCCTGTGTCCCCTCACAGCAATCAAGCCAAGCCCCTTTTCTCCTCTCTCCCTAAAACCCTTCCTAAAACCCTTAAGAAAAACCTCCAGAAGGAAAAAAAGTCCCCTCCTATTGTGCCCCTTGGCCCTTTTATATCTCCTCTTATTTATTTTGCTTTTTCTTTTAATTTTTTAATTATTTCTTTTTCAGATTGTTAACTATTTTTATTTCTTTTTCAGATTTCTTATCTTTTATTATTTTTTAGATTTTCCACTTTTTAATTCTTTTCCAGATTTTTTATTCTTTATTTTTTCCAGATTTAAAATTTTTTTTAATTATTTTCCAGATTTTTTATTTTTTAATTCTTTCCCAAAATTTTTTTAATTTTTAATCACTTTCATATTTTTATTTTTGTTTTCTAGATTTTTTATTTTTAATTCCTTTTTTAGATTTTTAATTAGTTAATTCTTTTTCCGAATATTTATTTTCGTTTTGATTCAGATTTTAATTTTAAACCTTCTTCTTATTCTGATATTTTTTTTAATTTTATTTTTTTTTCTTTTTATTTTATTATTTATTTTTATTTTTTTTATTTTTTTTTTGTTTGTTTCCTTGTTTCTTTTTTTATATATACCTTTTCGCTTTCTGTTTTCTGCTTTTTCTTGTTTCTTTGTTTTCTCTGCTTTTCTTGATTATTCACATAAATAAAATGAAGAATGGGGCCTCAGACATAATTGGGTGTTCACACTCCCATCTCTTTCAGCTAGTCGATGGGCTCTCGTGATTTGGCAGTGGATTGTTTTCTGTGTTAGGAGCCAGCCTCCCAAAATCCAGCCATTTAGCCTCGATTAGGCTTTGTACCTTTCGTTTCAATGCTATGCAATCCTCTGTAGAATGGCCGATGAACCCTACATGGTAATCGCACTTGGCGTTTGCATCATACCATTTAGGATATGGTGGCTCTAGAGGTTTCAGAGGATAAAGCGCGACCAACAAGTTTTGGATCAGCCGAGGTAGGATCTCAATGTAGGAGATTGGGATAGGATCGAATCGGACGAGTTTCTTCTCCTTTTTCTGGCTTTGATTAGGATTCAGGCTTGTGGCTTGTGTTTGGGCCGTGTATGGTGTTGGTGGCCGAACTTGTGTCGGGTAACTGTAAGCGTGACGGTATGGTGTTTGGTAGGTGTTGGCAATGTAAGGATATGGTGTGTAAGGTGTGTATGGTGTATATGGTGGTGGTCGGAAGCCAGTTGGACCATAGAGTGCCATTTGAGGAATGTATTGGCCTTGATTAGAAGTCATATTGCAGGTCTCTCCTATCTTTTTCTTCCCAGACCCATTGGAAGCATTGACTGTCCCCGTAGGCTTTTGCGCGATCTTTCCACGGCGCATGCCACATTCGATCTTCTCTCCAATGATGACGACATCGGAGAAGCTAGAAGTGACACTGCCAATCATCTTATCATAGAAAGGATATTGGAGTGTGTCCACGAACGTGCTGACCAATTCCCTTTTGGATAAGAGAGGTTGTACTTGAGCGGCCAACTCTTGCCAGCGTTGGGCATACTGCTTGAAGGACTCTTCTCCCTTCTTAGCCATATTCTGGAGCTGAGTCCGATCGGGGGCCATCTCTGTATTGTATTGGTATTGCTTTGTGAAAGCCTCAGCAAGGTCACTCCATGAACGGATGTGTGTCCGCTCCAGTTGAGTGTACCAGTTTGTAGCTGCCCCTGTTAAGTTGTCTTGGAAGAAATGGATGAGCAGCTTCTCATCGTAGGTACATGCAAACATTTTCCTGCAGTACATAGTCAGGTGTTTCTTTGGACAGCTGGTTCCTTGATATTTCTCGAATTCAGGAACCTTGAATTTGGGAGGGATGACCACATCTGGTACTAAGCACAAGTCAGATGCATTTTTGGCTTCATAAGCGCTCCCTTCAATTGCCCGGATTCTATCTTCTAGGATTCTCCACTTTTCAGTATCCTCATTCGAAGGATGGCTTGGGTGTTCCTCTGACCTATTGTGAGGATAGGAAGGTGGTATGTACACAGGGTGTGGCTCTTGGGTGAACGTAGGATGCGTTCCCCCAACAGCTGTTTGGTGAGCTTGTGAGATGGTGTTTGGAGGTAGGTTATGTATTTGGGTTTGTATTTGGGCTAGTGTTTGGTTGTATGAGGGTGCATGCCCATGAGGATACCCGTAATGAACTTCTTCGCTTTGCGGAGGTATGTTTAATGGTGGAGTGAAGCCAGGAGGGTGTATTGGGTCAATTGGTTCTCTCAGTAAAGATTCCCTTGCCTCATTTTGTTTTGATAATTGGATGGCCTCCATCAGCCTAGCCAATTTCTCTTTCAGGGCCTTGACCTTATTTTTCAACTCCTCATTCTGTCTCTCCAGCTCATCCATGATTCTTGATTGTGCTCGAGTTCTATAAGGATGTCGAGGAAGTTGTCTTTCTCTAATTTTCTGTTAAAATTAAAAATTAAATTTTGAGAAATAATTTGGATGCAAAAAAATCATGAATGATAAAGATGTTGGTGTAAAATGAATATGAAAAAGGCGTTGAATGGTTTTTTGAAATCTTCTTCTTTGATGATAAATTTATGGATGAATAAATGAATGCATGCATGCTATAAATAATTTTTTAGCATTTTGAAAAGAATTCAAATTATTTACCCTTGATTTCATAACAATTTTGTGTTGTTTTTTTTTTTTGGATTTTGGTGTATTTACTGTGCTAGAAAACCTTTGGTTTTGTTTGAAAAAACTTTTTAGTTTTGCAAGAATTTTCTAGAAAGCGTTCTTTAGGTTTTCCAAAATTTCCTTTTCTATCTATTGAATCTTTTTATTTTTCAGTATTTTCAAAAGATTATTTTCCATAATTTTTCCTATTTCTAAGACATCCTTTTAAGTTTTCTTTGTAATCTTTTTAATATTTTCAAAAGATTTTTTTCTAATTTTCCCTAGGAATTTTCTCTTTCTATTTTGGTTTTCTTGATTTTTATCTTGATTTGATTTTTGTATCCCCAACTGTGGCTTTCAACTCCTTTTTACCACTTCGGATGGTTTGGTTCAACTAAATGCCTGCGAGCAATGAACCTGGTATCTTGAAAGGAGTGTGTGTGTGCCCTCTTTACTTCTTGTGTGGGTTACCTGTCCTAACGATCTAAGGCCTTTTATATGAACCTCTCAAAGGTGGTTAATAATCCTGGGGTGTAGAGGTTACTAGAGCCAAGTTTCAATCCACAATGCTTGCCATAACAGTAGAAGTAGCCACTAGTTGTGGAGCATTATGAATAAGACGCACTCTAGCTAGGATTTTCGTGATAGCCACACAGGATGTAGGCCCCAACGTGACACCACTAAATCCCTCTAATCCTAGGCAGCACTCAGACCCAGGTATAGGGCCTCACTCATGATAAATGCATATGCAATATACAAGGGTACACAAATATTTGGGATACCTGCAATTGAGGAATTTGCACAGATATATATAGAAATTTAATGTTCGTCTACCCTAGGGTGGTACAATGAATAGACAAGCAAACAAATAACAGATGGATAAACAAATGAATGAATCGTGCAATAAATAATAAAAGAGATTGCGTAAATAAACAAGAAAGGGAACAATAAGATACACACTCAATTGAATGGGCTTGACTCTCTAAAATCCTCAGCGGAGTCGCTATCTGTCGCAACCGTAATTCCGACGAGAAGACGAACTCGCTAAAATTTTGAAATGAATTTATTTGATATGTGGAGCCGCCACCAAATTTTATTTCAGGGAAAAGTTTGGAAAAACCTTAACTAGGAAATGAGACTCGAAGTTCGGGAGTCGGTTACAAGTGCGGAAGGTGTTAGGCACCCCACTCGTCCGTTCCGAAGAACGGTACCCTTAAACCAAGTGTGTGGTTATTTGAAATTTTTTTGATCCCTTTTATTAGCGTGAAAATAAATATTTGAGGGATGTTAGCCTGACAGGACTTGCCCTGCTCCTACGTATTCCCCAGTGCAATGAGAAATTCAAGGCTTACGTAGTTCTAGTTTGTGAAGGCTTGACCTTCGAAGGGCATTTTAAAAGAATATTTGAAGATGTTACTATTTAAAAAGATTTTATTTTTAGGAGGGATCTTTGGTCCACTCATGCACAAGGCCCGAGGCGGCTAAGGCAGCATAGGGACCTATACGAACTACTAAATGTTGAACAGCAGGTAAACCGCCAGTTCCCCATTTAGAGCCCATTGCGTGAGACCTATGATCCCAAAATACTTGTAAAAAGGATTTTTAAAGATGAAAGGGGCCTCAAGTCCACTCATGCACAAGGCCCGAGGCGGCTAAGGCAGCACGGGGACCTATACAAACTAGTAAATGTTGAACAGCAGGTGAACCATCAGTTCCCCATTTAGAGCCCATTGCGTGAGACTTAAAAATCCCAAAATATTAGAGAAGATTTTCAAATTTCAAAAAAAGAAATAATTTGCAATCGATGTAGGTCTTTGAATAAAAGAAAACTCAAATTAAGTAGAAAGAATTTCGTCTTAAATTTTTGAGGAAATTGGGATTTAATGTAATTATTTAGCAATTATGGGATTTTTTATGAGCTAAACTGGGAATCTTAGAATTTTTGTGAATTTCTGGATTTTTATTAATTTTTATTGAATTTTTATATTTTTATTAATTTTCTGGAATTTTATTAATTTTTATGCATTTCTGAAAATTTTGAATTTTTTATTAATTTCTAGGGTAGGGACAGAATAGGTATTAGTGTGAATAGTCAGGGGCATTGGAGTAATTTTAGGCTATGAGACTTGTTGGGAATTAACAGAATTTCCCATGGGACTGGGTATTAAGGAAATTGCTAAGGGGTTACGGGTTTCGAACCCAGGTCACACAGGGCAGGAGTACAGCGCTCAACCATTTGAGCCATTCAATCTTTGTAGCATTACTCTCTTTTTCTTATATCTAAATGTGGGCGATGTTGATTTTACTGCCCAAACTTGGTGCACGAGCGGGGCCCACTCTCTTTATCCTTTTGCATGCACCCCCGTCTATGTACGAGACTAATTTGCTCTCTGTTTTTTGTGCAAACCCATTACCTGCAGGACCTTAATTTTGGTATGCATACAAGGCAAGCAAAATGGCCTCTTTATTGAGCGTGATTAGTGCAACCTTTAAGCATCTTTGTAGCTTCATGTGGAATACCTTGCCATGAGAGCCAGACTATCGATTGGCATTGAATCTAAGTGTGTAAAGGCTTAAGAGACGTGCAACAGGGATTAGCGTCCACACTTTCAATTCTTCATGCACATGTTAAGCGGGCCTTTTGACTCTATAATAGAATAGCATTCAACCCTTATGTATGCATTCCTAATGGTCCTATGGCACAATATTCATGCAATATTTGCACTGGAAGACGGGAGTACATACTCTGTTTTGACATTTCCTTGATCAATTGAGGCTAGATTACGTAAACCAAACCAACTTCCTTAATTTTCATATTCTGAGCATGGTACAGATTCTAGGTAAACGACGAAAAATTAAATTCATGTCACTAAGACCTAATTACGCCCATCAGATTTGCAAGAAACCAAGAAACCTCATGCAAGAACAGTCCTTATTTCAATCTTTGTGGGGTATATTATCAAATAGGAACGAATGCTTCTGGAAAGGCTAATGTTATTTACGCAATGCTAACCTGTTTGAGTGAAATCCATTTGTCCTTACCAAGAACCCAAGGCTCTGAATTTTCGGTTCCTTCTTTCTTCAACCTTGAGAAATCCAGGAGCAGTTTCGCTGGCATACACGATGGGGAACCCTGCTCAGTTTTACTTCTTGCTCAATTTTCTTCAAGGCGCACTCTCTCTCGGTTTTTCAAGCGATTACCAGTCTCTTTCTCTCAAAATCAGTAGCCAAGCTCCAAAAATAAAAAGGAGCCTCCAAAGCTTCTTTTCCGCCCTTTTATATACCTCTTAAAGCCACCCCCACCCCCTTTTTGCTTTTTTTTCGTTTTTTAATTTTCGTTTCTTTTTGTTGAAAAAAAAAATCCTATTTTTATTCTTTTAATCTGTTTTTTTATTTTCTTGCTTTTTCAAGAACCATTTTCTGTTTTACTGTTTTTTTGTTACTTTGTTTGAAAAAATTTTTGATTTTAATTTTTACTTATCTTTCAATTATTTTTCCAGATTTCAAAATATTTATTTTTTCCAGATTTTAAAATATTTATTTTTCCAGATTTTTTCATTTTTTAGATTTCTTAATTTTTCTTTTTTCAAATTTTTTATTTTTTCTTTTTTCTTTTCAGAATTTTATCTATTTTATATTTTCCAGTTTTAATTTTTAATATTTCAGTTTCCTTAACTTTTTTTATTTATTTTTCTTCAATTTTCTTTTTTGCTTAATCTTTACTTTTTTTTTTGTAATTTTTTCTGATTTTAACTTCTCTTTCTTTTTCTTTTACGTTTTGCTTTTAATTTTCCAGAATTTTTTCTTTCTCCAGATTTTAATTTCTTACTTATTTTCCATATTTTGTTTTCAAATTTTCAGTTTTTATTATGCCTTATGTTATTATTATTATTATTATTATTATTATTATTATTATTATTATTATTATTCATTAAAAATGGTTTTTTGTTTGAATTTTATTTTTCTAAAAACAGATTTTTCTCTCTCTTTTTTTATTTAGTTTTTATCTGTTTTTCAGATTTTTATTTTGATTTTATTATCTTCTAATTTTAAAATCTTCTTTTTGTTTTTGTTTTGTTTGTTTATTTATTATTCACATTTTTTTATTTTCTATTGATTTTATTTAGATTTCTGTTTTCCATTTTTAAATGTTTTTATTTTTTATTATTTATTCATTTTCTTAGTTTTAACTTTTTCTATTTTCTATATATATTTTTTCTTATTTTTGCTTTGTTTTTTATTATATATATTTTATTATTATTTTCTGTTTCTCTATTTTTTCTATTTATTTATTTCAATTAGTATTAGCTTCTTGGTAAATTAAAAAAAAAGGGAACCTCAAACATAAATGGATGTTTACAAGATAAAAAATAATAAATTAATATAATTTTAACATATTAATTACTTATTATGATTATAAAATAATATATAATATTATTTATTTAAAATAAAAAAAAAATTCTTTTCTTAATTTTCTTCTAAAGAATTCTTAAAATGGTTTAATCAAACATATAAAAGAAAAGAAAACATTATATTATCTATCACCGCAAATATATACGATCTTAAATAAATAATAAGGTATTGTAAAACATTATATCTATTAAAAAAATATTATTTTTTAAATGATTTTTATCATAAATATCAACGATAAAAGGATACTATGTATTTTTTGCATATAAATGATGTTGTTAAAAAATATTTTAACATCTTCACCAACAAGTAATTTTAATATCTTTATAACATTGTAGATTCAAAAAATATTATATTGTTATATCCATGCTTAATAATGAATGACTGAATTTTTCAAAATAGTTTTAAATGGATATCTTAAAAAGAGAGGAAAAAGTAATAAATTTTTTGTTTTAATTAAATTTTTGTAAATAAAAGATAAAAATAATTATTATTTTAAATTTTGATGTATGAATTATTTTTTAATTTTTTAAAATAATATATAATATTTTTAATTTAAAATTAAAATTATTTATTTACTTTTTACTTTCTAAATAACGTTTAAAATAATTCAATTAAATATGTATATTAATAACATATATTATACAACCTATTACGTAAATATATACAAAAGAATCATATAAGATGTTAAATAAATTATATGCTATACTAAAATTTGATATGCATTAAAAAAAATTAATTTTTAAATAATTACCAATGTCTATATCAAAGTAAAAATTTTTTTTTATACAAATGAAATGATTAAAATATGTTTCAACATCCTTATATTAAAGTAATTTCATGCATTTGTAATATATTCAATTCAAAGAACGTCATATTTTTATATCCTCCTTATATAATAAAGTAAAAATTTCACAAAAATAGTCTAAAAAGAAAGATTTTAAAAAAGTAACAAGAAGATAGAAATTTTTTAAATAAAAATATTTTATTTTAATATTTTTAGATAAAATATAAAAATAAGAAATTAATATAACTTCAGCATATTAATTATATATTATGATTATGAAATAATATATAATATTCTTAGTTTGAAATCATAAATTTTTCTTTTTTTAATTTTCTTCTAAACAATCCTTAAAATAGTTTAATCAAACATGAAAAATAAAAAAAATATTATATTATCTATCATCCAAATATATATGATCTTAAAAAAATCATAAGCTATCTTAATACTTTACATCTATTAAAAAAATATTATCTTTTAAATAAATTCTATCATATATATCAACAATAACAGGATGTTATATATTTTTTTGCATACAAATTGTTAAAAAATATTTCAATATCTTCACCAAAAAGTAATTTTAATGTCTTTGTAATATTATTGATTCAAAAAATATTATATTTTTATATCCTCGATTAATAACAAAATAATAAATTTCTCAAAAAATGGATAGTCTTAAAAAGAGAGGAAAAAATGATAAATTTTTTGTTTTAATTAAACAACTAATTTTAATTTAATATTTGTAAATAAAAGACAACAATCATAATTTGTTATAAATTTTGATATATTATTTATTTTTCAATATAATAAAATAATATATAATATTTTTAATTTAAAATTTAAAATTTTTGTTTATTTTTTACTTTTTAAATATTGTTAAAAATAGTTTAATCAAATATATAAAATAATAATACATATTATACTACATGTTACGTAAATATATACTGTGAGATTAGATAAGTGGTTAAATAAATTATAAGTTATACTAAAATTGATATGTATTAAAAAATTATTAAATTTGGTAATGATTGCCATTGTCTATATCAACACTAAAAGGAAAAAAAAAATTGTTTTACACAAACGAAATGGTTAAAATATGTTTCAAAATCCTTACATTCAAGTAATTTTCATGCATTTGCATTATAGTTCATTCATAAAAAGTCATGTTTTTATACACTTCCTTGATAATAAAGTAATTAATTTCACAAAAATAATCTTAAAAGAAATATTTTAAAATAATAAGAAGAAGATAGTAAATTTTTTATTTTAAATAAATATATTTTGATTATTTTTAAATAAAATATAAAAATTAATAAATTAATATAATTTCAACATATTAATTATTTACTATTACTATGAAATGATATATAATATTCTTAATTTGAAATCTTAAATTCTTTCTTTAATTTTTTCTAAACAATCCTTTAAATTAATTTAATCAAACATATAACAAAAACTCAAAACATAATATATTATTTATCACACAAATATATAAGATCTTAAATAAATCATAAACTATCTTAAAACTTTACATCTATTAAAAAATATTATCTTTTAAATGAATTCTATCGTATATATCAATGATCATATGATGCTATATATTTTTTTTATACAAATAATCTTGTTAAAAAATATTTCAACATCTTCACCAATAAGTAATTTTAATGTCTTTGTAATATTGTTGATTAAAAAAATGTTATATTGTATATTCTTTCTTAATAATGAAGTAATAAATTTTCAAATTTTTTTAAAATGGATGGTTTTAAAAAGAGAGGGAAAAATGATTAATTTTTTGTTTTAATTAAATATATTTTAATTAAAATTTATAAATAAAAGACAATCATAATAAATTATTATAAATTTTGATATACAAATTGTCTTTTAATATTATAAAATAATATATAATATTTTTAATTTAATATTTACATTTTTTATATTTTCTTTCTAAACAATATTTAAAATAGTTCAATCAAATATATAAAATAATAATATATGTTATACTACCTATTACGATGAAATCATATAAGATGTTAAATATATGTTATACTAAAATTTGATATGTATAAAAAATATATTAATTTTTTTAATGATTTCATATCATAGAAGATATTAAATTAAATGACAAGTTATACAAAATTTTATATTTATTCAAAAAATAACGTGTTAAAACTTTCATGTCATTTTAAAATAGTTTATTTGTAAAATATCATATGATTTTATATCCTTCTTTGATAAGAAATTAATAAATTTCTCAAAATTGTCTTGAAAGAAAGATTTTAAAAAACAAGAAAAAAAGAAGTAAATTTTTTGTTTGAAATAAAAATATTGTAATTTAACAATTTTTTAGTATAATATTTTTAATTTAAAATCATAATTTTTTTTTAATTTTTTCTACAAAATCATTAAAATAATTTAATCAAACATATAAAAGAAAAAAACATATTATATTATCTATTGTCCAAAACATATATCATCAAATTATAGAAGATCCAAAATAAATGATAAGTTATTTTAAAACATTACATCAATTAAAAAAATCTTAATTTTTAAGTGATTTTCATTATATATATCAACGATAAAAGGATGCTCTGTTTTGTTTGCATATAAATGTGTTTGTAACATTGTTGATTCAAACAACGTTATGTTTTTATATCCTTTCCTAATAATAACGTAGTGAATTTCTCAAAATTAATTTTAAATGGATGGTCTTAAAATTAGAGGAAAAAATTATAAATTTTTCATTTTAATTTAATATTTGTAAATAAAATAAAAAATTATACATTTGATATACTCATTATTTGTTAACATTATAAAATATTATATAATATTTTTCATTTTAAATTATAAATTTTTCCTTTTTCCTAAATAATGTTTAAAATAGTTTAATCAAATATTTAAATAATAAAATATATTATACTACCTATTACATAAATGTATATTATCATATTAGATCCTAAATAAATCATAAGCTATACTAAAATTTGATGTGTATTAAAAGAATATTAATTTATAAAATGATTTCCATTATCTAAATCAATATTAAAAGGATAATTTTTTCTTTATACAAACAAAGCAGTTGAAATGTGTTTCAACATCCTTACTTTCAAGTAGTTTCCATATTTTTGCACATTCCAATATAAAGCATGTAAAATTTTTTTTTAGTGATTCACAAACAGTTTTTACTGAAATAATCATTCTTGAAACATTAAAATTAATATAGAACTATTTGAAAGAAGAACATGCAATGGATGAATATTCTTTAAACTATTTTTTTTTTTTAATTTTCCATCTTTAGCTAAATATTGTTTATTTGTTTCTATAATTTTCTTCTTCTCTAATTTTTATCTTTTTCTCTCTTAATTTTTTCTAAAAATTTCTATACTTTTATTTACTTTTTATTTCTTAAATTTATTTGACTCTTTATCTCTAATTTTTTTTTTTCTAAATTTTCTTACTTTTTTTAAGTTTTCGTTCCTATTTTATTTAAAGAGAGAAAAAAAGTAGAGAAAAAAATTATTGAAAAAGACAAAAAAATTAAGAGAAAAAATTTGAAGAATAAAAAATTAAATCCACAGAATGACTCTTCCCCACATGTTTTAATGGATTTTAATTTTATAAACTTTATAATTATAAATTTTTAATTTTTAATTTTACTTATAACTTTTTTTTATTATTTTAAAAGAATTTAATTATTATCTATTTTTATAGATTTATATATGAATGATACTATTTGATATATACAAATTATATTTAATTTATATTATTATAATATAATTTTATGTTATATAAATTTATAATATAGTATATATTATTTTATGTAAAATAAATATTAAATAATATAAAAATATTATAAAAATGATATATAAAACTATTTATATTATATATTGATTATCAAATAATATATAAAACATAAAACTATATGATTATATAATATTCTTTATATTATAACTATCAGCACCGCCACAACCAACATCATCACCACAATTATCATTGTCATAATAATAATAATAATAATCTATTTTTTATTATTTTAAAATAATTTAATTTTTGGTTAATTTTTTATTTATCTAATTTTTATATATTAAAAATTAAATAATGTTATTTGATATATAAATTATATTAAATTCTTAATATTATAATATATTTTTATATTATATAACTATTTATAATATATTATTTATATGTAAAATAAATATTGAATAATATAAAAATATTATAATAATTTATTTATCTTAAATAATAATAATCAAATAATATATAAAATATAAATTTATATAATTATATAATATTTTTTATATTGTAACAATCACACCACTACCATTATTTCGTAAATATTATTATTATTTTCATCGCTATCACTATCATCATTCCTGTCATAACAATAAATTTTAAAAACTAAAAACTAAAAGGGAAAACTGAAAAAAAAATTTTTTTAGTCGTTAAAATTTTTCAACATTTGCAACTCAAAGCAATTTTCATATCTTTTCATAAAATGTTATGATTTATATTCTCTTAATAATGAAAGAATGAACTTTTTAAAAATAATTTTAAAAGAAAGGTCTTCAAAAAAGAGGAAAAACATAATAATCTTTTTTGTTTTAAAAATATAGTTTAATTTAAAATTTGTAAATAAAAATAATAATAAATTAATATATTTTGATATAAAAATTATTTTTTATGTAAAGAAAATAATATATAATATTCTTAATTTTAAGTTCTAATTCTTTTTAATTTTTTATTTCTTTCTAAACAATATTTAAAATAATTTAATCAAATATATACAAGAATAAAATATATTATATTATCTATTACCTAAATGTATACTATCAACTGATATAAAATAGTAAATAAATCATAAGGATTCTAAAATTTTACATTTATTAAAAAAATATTAATTTTTTAGATAATTTTCATTATCTATATCAATGCTAAAATGATAATTTTTTTTTCAAATGACGTAGTTAACATATGTTTCAACATTCTTATTTTTAAGTAATTTTCATGCTTTTGCAAAAAAGTTGATAAATAAAATGTTATGGTTTTTACATCATCTATTAAAAAAAAAATTTTATATTTTATTTCTTTCTAAACATTCTTTAAAATAATTTAATCAAATATATACAAGAATAAAATATATTATATTATCTTTTACGTAAATGTATAAGATCAACGCTAAATTTATAATTTTTTTATACAAATAATTTTTGAAAAACATATTACAACATCCTCACATTCAAGTAATTTTCATGTCTTTACAATATAATTGATTTATAAAATTCCATATTATATAATCTATCACCCAAATATATATGATCTTAAAAGATCATAAACTATCTTAAGACTTTACATCTATTAAAAAATATTATCTTTTAAATGAATTCTATCATATATATATCAACGATAATAGGATGCTATATATTTTTTTACATACAAATTATGTTGTTAAAAAATATTTCAACATCTTCACCAATAAGTAATTTTAATTTCTTTGTAATATTATTGATTCAAAAAATGTTAGTTTTATATCCTCGATTAATAACAAAGTAATGAATTTTTCAAAAAAATGGATGGTCTTAAAAAGAGAGAAAAAAATGATAAATTTTTTATTTTAATTAAACAACCAATTTGAATTTAATATTTGTAAATAAAAGACAAAAATCATAATTTATTATAAATTTTGATATATTATTTATTTTAAATAATAAAAATAATATATAATATTTTTAATTTAAAATTTAAAATTTTTGTTTATTTTTTACTATCTAAAATTTAAATCATCATTATCATAATTCATCATCATAAAGATTATCATCATCATCATTATCATCATCGTCATCCTTAACATCAGCATAAATCATCATCGTCATCGACACAAAAATCATCATCATCAACATTTACCGTAGTTCATCATCATCATCATCATCATCATCGCTGTCATTGTCACAACCGTAATTCCGACGAGAAGACAAACTCGCTAAAATTTAAAATGAATTTTATTGATTAATGTGAAGTCGCCACCAAATTTTTATTTAAAGGAAAAGATTTGGGAAAACCCTGACTCGAGGAAGAGATTTAGGTTCGGGAGTTGGTTACGAGTAGGGAAGGTGTTAGGAACCCCACTCACCTGTTCCGAAGAACAGTACCCTTAAACTACCCTTAAACTAAGTGTGTGATTATTTGAACATTTGCTTGATCCCTTTAATTAGTGTGAAAATAAATACTTGATGGGGTTAGCCTGACAGGACTTGATCCTGCTCCTACGTATTCCCCGATGCAGTGGGAAACTCAAGGCTTACGTAGTTCTGGTTTATGAAGGCTTGACCTTCAGAGGTGTTTAAAGGAAAAATGACATTTTGAAAAGATTTTCATTTTTGGAGGGACCTTTGCCCACTCATGCACAAGACCCGAGGAGACTACGGCAGCACGGGGGCCTATACAGACTACCAAATGTTGGACAACAGGTGAACCGCCAGCCCCCTTTAGAGCCCACTGCGTGAGACCGAGGATCCCAAAATATTCTAAAAAGAGCTTCTATTTCTTGGGAGGATCTATAGTCCACTCATGCACAAGACCCGAGGCGGCTACGGCAGCACTGGGGCCTATACAGACTACTAAATGTTGGATAGCAGGCGAACCGCCAGCCCCCCATTTAGAGCCCATCGCGTGAGATCAAAGATCCCAAAATATTTGAAAAAAACTTTATTTTTAAGAAGAAGAAGAAGGAAAATTAATTTTAACCATCAAAAGCAAAGAATGTTTTTGGGAAAGAAGTAATTTCATTTGAGATTCGGGAATGTTGGGGACTTATTAGCAATTATGGAATCTTTGGTGATTTATTGGCTATTATGAAATTTTTGGGGACTTATTAGCAATCATGGACTTTTTAGGAATTCATTAGCAATTATGGAATTTTTGGGAAACTTTTAGCAATTATGGACTTTTTAGGAATTTATTAGCAATTATGGAATTTTTGGAAAATTTTTATCAATTATGGACTTTTTAGGAATTTATTAGCAATTTGGTAATTTTGAGAGGCAAGGGGCAGTTTAGGGATTTGGAAAAATAGAAGCATCAAAGTATGGTAGCCTAGGCTCGAAGGCGTGTCAAGAGGGATGCAATAAGGAGTGTCAACCACTAGGCCTGATGCTCTTTTGAAGTATATGTGGCTTGAATTTAAATTTGAATTAAATCCTAGGGCTTGCATGGGGATGCCATGTGACTGATTCAAAGAGGTCCTGAACAGAGTTCTGAGGCTTTGCTTGTTGAACGCCCATGTCTCCCATTTTCTTCCTTCTCTTTTGGTTCCTAATGTCCTTAACTGGAACTCCTCCCTGACTCCGATTTCATCAAGAAGTTGAAAATATAATGGATATCCTTCCCAATTCCCCTTTACAGTGCACCCAGGTTCACCCAGATATGAGCAGTTGTTACGAACATTTTGCAAACTCATTGTCGTTAAGTGTTTTTTTGATTTCAGGAAAGGTTTGGGCAACAGACTGCTTTGTCACTTTCAATAAATTAGGCTGGTTAAATCCAGGATTATTAGCAAGAAAGCCCCCTTCGGCTAACGGAAACAGAGAGACATGGCGAGTGGCATGCTTCCCTCTGCCGCTTCTCGTTGAAACCTTTCTAACTCGCTGATCCACCAACCACTTGCTTCCTAAAGTAGGCTTGAACCAATTCTCCCTCTCGGCTTCAAATGCATGGGGGTTATTTCGAAGGGCATTGATCAAACTAGACTTCCTAACTCCGCTAGGACCTACAATTACTGTAGTTTGATCCCTCAACTTGAATGCAAGTAGATCAAGCCCATGTCCAGATTCAACACTGCAAAAAATTTGGCTCATACCCCAGCTGTGTAGCCTAGCCTTCCAGGAACCCATGATTCCCTTATCCACAAGCTCTGTCTTGTTGAGATGCAACAGGTTCGGTGGTTCTGGATGGACTGTGATGCCTAACAGAACGCCTGACCCAACAGCAGCATGGAGACCCTTGGTTAATGTCAAGGCTGAGATTTTAGACTAGAGACGAAGGCAGTAGTCATAGGACAATTCTGGATCATTAGTAGATGCATTAAACGGACAACATGTCGGGGCGGATGCTATACTCGAACGATCACGAATCTTGGGGGCCAACGCATGAGGAATTGAGGAGGAGGTTGAAGGCACCATGAGAACTAAACAACAGTAACAGGGTCAAGTTTTCCCTAAATCTTTCTATATACTTAATTTGAAGATGTCCTAATATGATCAATGAGGCAGAGACGAAACAGAATTGGCGCTGATTGCCACATGTCTCTACATGCCTCTCATCACAGATCTTTCATGTATAGGCGTCAGAAACAGTTATCTCCTTTGAGCACCGCTTGATTTTGATTCTTGATCCGTCATTCGGCCAGATGCAATGTCTATGATGCTAACAGTGCCTATGTATGTCCAAAATTGTACACAATCGTCACTCCGCCTCATGAGTAAAGATCTCACTGGGATTGGTTTAGGCAAATTTGTACCGATCATTCAATGAATATAGATTCATGCAGATAATTCACCTAATCTTAAGAGAACCGAATCTTGAATTTCAATCAAGATATGCACCAGTGCCAATTACAACATTAATATCCTAACAAATGCGAAGATGCGTGCATTTATGCAACGAAAGCGATCGATATGGTAGCTTGAACATCAACTCTATTTTGAATAACCAGATCTTGATCAAATTAGACGGTGATTAGAGTTATTCAGGATCTTACTTGTGAGGTTTACGTCGCGGGCCCTCGTGCGTCTTCCTCGTGCCTTCAGAGCTCAGCTATCTCCCCTTTTTTTTTCTTTCTCCCCCGGATGTGAAGAAGATGACCTTTTCCCGTCTCGACCTTTCTCTTTGAAAATCAGAAAGAAGAAAAAAAAAGCCCCCCCTCTCGTTGCTTTTTCTCTATTTATAGCTTTTTTCTTCTCTTTTTTTCAGATTTTCTTTTTAATTTCTCTCTCCCAGAGTTTTATTGTTTTTATTTCTTTTTATCATTTATTTTTTCTTCTATTTTTATATGTTTATTTCTGCATTTTTATTTTTCATATTTTTATTTCTTTATTTTTCTATTTCAGATTTTTACTTTTTATTTTTCCTGGCTTTTCTATTAGTTTTTAATTCCTTGCAGGTTTTAATTATTTTTACTATTCTTCCGTTTTTGCTTGCCTTGATTATTATTTTAAAATTTTTTTATTTTTCATATTTCTATTTGAGTTTGTTTATTTTCCTCTTTTCTTTTGTTTATCTTTGTTTTCTTTATGTATTTTGAATTTCTTAGGATTTTAAATTTCAGTTTATCCGCTAATTAACTTAAAATGGGCCTCGAACATAAATTAGTGTTTATAGTCATCATTCATCATCATGCTTAATATCGTTCATCATCATGCTCACCATCGTTCTTCATCATACTCATCATCAGCATCGTTCATCATCATCATCATTACCCTCAACATCATCATAAATCATCATCATCAACGTTATCTTCACGATCATCATTGATCACCATGCTGATTATCGTTCATCATCATCATCATCATCGTTCATCATCATCATTATCATCACTAGCGCTATCATCATTCATTATCGATACATTGAATATCATCGTCAGTATCAATCCTCTTTATCATCGTCAACATCATCATCATCCTCATGAAGATCATCATTATCATCATCACTATCATCATTTATCATAATGCTCATCATCGTTCATCATCATGCTCATCATCATACATTAACGTCATCATCGTTCATCATCATCATTGTCACCCTCAAAATCATCATAAATCATCATCGTCATCAACGTTTCATGATCAACATCATCATCTTCATCAAGATCATCGTCATCATCATCATCATCATCATCATCATCATCATGATTCATTATCATGCCCATCATCTGTCATCATCATCACCATGCTCATCCTCATCATCATCATCAACAACCTCATCATCATCATCATCGTCGTTGTTCATCATCATATCACACTCAACATAATTATAAATCATCATCGTCATCCACAAAAACATCATCATCATCAATGTTTACGTAATTCACATCATCATTGTCATCATCATCATTAAGATCATCATCATCATTATCACTAGCATCATTCATCATCATACTCATCATCGTTCATCATCATCATCGTACACCATCATCATCATCACAATCGTAATTATCAAAATCACTATCATCATACATTATTGACACATTGAATATCATCATCATCATCAATCATATTCGTTATCCTCTACATCATCATCATCATCAAGATCATCGTCATCATCATCACTATCCTTAATCATCATACATTATTGACACATTGAATATCATCATCATCATCAATCATATTCGTCATCCTCTACATCATCATCCTCATCAAGATCATAGTCATCATCATCACTATCATTAATCATCATCATGCTCATCATCGTTCATCATCATGCATCGTACATCAACGTCATAATCGTTCATCATCATGCCCAACATCGTACATCAATGTCATCATCGTTCATCATCATCATCGTCACCCTCAACATCATCGTCATTCACAAAAAAGTCAGCGTCATCAACGTTTACTGTTCATCATCATCCTTATCACGTGGATCGTCATCACAATCATCATTATCATCATTCATCATCATCATCATCATCATTCATCATCACAATCGCCATTATCACAATCACTATCATCATTCATCATTAAGAATCCTATTTTTCATCATTATCATCATCATCATCATCACCATCATCAAGATTATCATCATTCATCATCATGCTCATCATCGTACATCAGTGTCATCATCGTTCATCTTCATCATCAACATCATCATAATCGTCACCTTCAACATCATAAATCATCATCATCATCCCCCAAAGAAAACATCATCATCAATGTTTACCATAGTTCATCATCATCATCAATGTTTACCATAGTTCATCATCATCATCATCACCATCATCATTCATCACCATGTTCATTATTGTTCGTCATCATGCTCATCATCGTTCTTCATCATCATCACCCTCAACATCATCATAAATCATCATCGTCATCCACAAAAAAATCATCATTCTCAACGTTTATCGTAGGTCACCACCATCATCATCATCATTGTTAAGATCATCATCATCATGATCATGCTCATCATCATTCGTCATCATCGTCATTATCATCATCATCATCACAATCGTGTTCATCACCATCACTATCATCATTCATTATCGACACATTGAATATCATCATCATCATCAATCCTATTTGTCATCCTCAACATCATCATCATTATGAAGATCATCATCATCATTAGTATCATTCATCATCAAGCTCATCATCATTCATCATCATCATTATCATCACAAATCATCATCATCAACGTTTACCGTAGTTCATCATCATCAAGGTCATCATCATCATGCTCATCATCGTTCGTCATCATCATCTTCATCATCATCGTTCATCCTCATTATCATCATCTTCGTCATCATCGTTCATCCTCATCATCATCATCATCATCATCATCATCATTCATCATCGTCATGCTAATGAACGTTCATCATCATCATCATTGTTCATAGTCATCATCATCATCATCACAATCGCCATCATAAACATTACTATCATCATCATTATCATCATATTATCATCATCGACATTCATCAGCATCATTATCATTATCATCATCATAATCATCATGCTAATCATCGTTCATCATCATGCTTCTCATCATCATCACAATCGCCAGAAGCACCATCACTATGACCATACATATCAACACACTGAATATCATCATTATCATCAATCCTATTCGTCATCCTCAACACCATCATCACCATCATTATCAAGATCAAGATCATCATCATCATCATCATCATCATCATCATCATCACTATCATCATGCTCATCATCGTTCATCGTCATCATATTCATAAATCATCATCATCATCATCATCATCATCATCATCATCTACAAAACAATCATCATCATCAACATTTACCGTAGTTCATCATCATCATCAAGATTATCATCATGCATCATCATCATTCATCACCACCATCATCATGATCACCATTCTTCTTCATCATCATCACAATCGCCATCATCACCATTACAATGATCATTTATTATCATCACATTGAATATCATCATCATCATGAATCCTATTCATTCTTCTCAAAATCATCATCATCATCACAATCGCCATCATCACAATCACCATCATCACCATCACTATCATCATTCATTATCGACACATTGAATATCATCATCATCATCAATCCTATTCGTGATCCTCAACATCATCATCATCAATCCTATTTGTTATCCTCAACATTATCATCGTCATCATCATCATTATCATCATCATCATCATCGTTCATAATCATCGCCATCAATATCATCATCATCATCACTATCATTATTATCATCATCGTTCATTTTCATCATCATCATCATCATCATCATCATCATCACAATCACCATCACCACCATGATCATCATCGTTCATTATCATCATCATCATCATCATCATCATCATCATCAACATCATCATCATCATCCTCATCGTTCATTATCATCATCATCATCATCATCATCCATATCGCCATCATCACCATCACTATCATCATTCATTACCAACACATTGAATATCATCATCATCATCAATCCTATTCGTCATCCTAAACATCATCATCATCATAATCATCAAGGTCATCATCATCATCACTATCATCATTCATCATCATGGTCATCGTCGTTCATCATCATCATCATCATAATCATCAAGGTCATCATCATCATCACTATCATCGTTCATCATCATGATCATCGTCATTCATCACATCATCATCATAATCATCAAGGTCATCATCATCATCACTATCAACATTCATCATCATGGTCATCATCGTTCATGATCATCATCATCATCATCAACAGCATCATCATCGTCATTATCTTCATTCATCATCATCATCATCATCCTTCATCATCATTGTTCATCATCATCATCACAACTATTTACTATAGTATATCATCATCATGCTCATCATCGTTCATCATCATCATCATCGTCACCCTCAACATCATCATATCATCATCGTCACCCACGAAAGGATCATCACCATCAATGTTTACCATAACTCATCATCATCATCATCATCAACAGGATCATCCTTATTATCATCACTATCATCATTCGTCATCACACTCATCATTATACATCAGCGTCATCATCGTTCATTATCATGATCATGATCATGATCATTATCATCACAATCACCATTATCACCATTGCTATCATTGTTCATGATCGACACGTCGAATATCATCATCATTATCATCATCATCATCATTATCATCAAGCTCATGATCGTTCATGATCATGCCCATAATCGCACATCATCATCGTCACCCTCAACATCATCATAAATCATCATCGTCATCCAAAAAAAAAAAATCATCATCATCAACATTTACCATAGTTCATCATCATCATCAAGATCATCATTATTATCTTGCTCATCATCATCATCACTATCAACATTCATCATCATGCTCATCATCGTACACCAGCATCGTCATCGTTGATCAGCATCAGCATCACCACAATCGTCATCATCACCATCACTATCATCATTCATTATCAACACATTGACAATCCTTAACGATGATGATCATCATATTGATGTTGATGATAATGATATCGATGATGATGATGATGATGATGATGATGATGATGATGATAATGATGAACGATGATGAACTATGGTAAACATCGATGATGATAATTTTTTTGGGGATGGCGATCATGATTTATGATAATGTTAAGGGTGACGATGATAATGATTATGATCATGATCATGAACATAATGAACGATGATGATGATGATGATGATGATGATGATGATGATGATGATGAACAATGATAATGATGATGATGATTATTATTTTCTTATGGACGACGATGATGATTTATGATGATGTTGAGGGTGACCATGATAATAATGATGAGGATGATGATGATGATGATGATGATGATGATGATGATGATGATGAACGATTATGACTATGATGATGAATTATGATGAAGATGATCTTGATGATGATGATGACGATGGTGTTGAGGATGATGAATAGGATTGATGATGATGATAATGATGATATTCAATGTGTCGGTAATGAATGATGACAGTGATGGTGATGATGATGATGATGATGATGATGATGACCATGAACAATGATGATGATAATGATAATAAGGATGATGATGGTGATGATGATAATGATAATGATGATGATGATGGTGATGATGATTAAGATGATGTTGATGATGATGATTATGAATGATGATGATAATGATGACGATGACTATGATGAGGATCACAAATAGGATTGATGATGATGATCATATTCAATGTTTCGATAATTGTAAATACTCAATTATGTTCGAGGCCCTTTTTTTAAAATTAATTAGCGAATAAATCATAATTTAAATAATAAGTAAATATTAAGATTAATAAAAAGAAAATAGAAAACAGAAAAGTAGACAAATGAACAGAAAGCAGAAAAACAAATAAATAGAAAATAACAAAATGACAAAAATAAAATACAAAAAGAAAAATGATTGAATTCAAAATAAAAGAAAATAAAAAAAGGAGAAATAAAAATAAATAAAGCTGAAAACAAAATAAAAAAACAAAGAAAACTGAAGAAAAAGAGATAAAAATAAAAAGGAAAGGAAAGGAAATAACATATAAAAAGAAAAAAAAACTAATTTACGAAAAAATAAAAACTAATAAAGAAGAAAAATACCAGAAAAATAAAAAGAATAAATAAATAAATAAAACAAAGTGATAGGAAAATTAAAATCAAATTGAAATATAAAAAAATAATAAATAAAGCAAAAATTGAAAAATGGCAAGAAAGAAATAAAACATAAAAATAAAAAAAATGATGAACAAAAAATATTTTAAATAACAATAAAAAACAGAAAATAAAAAATAAATAAAAAACAGAAAACTAAATAAAATGAATAACTGAAAAAACAAAAAATATAAAATTAAAAATAGTAAAATAAAATAAATAAATGAAAGGAGAAAACTGAAAAAATAAATAAACAAATGAAAAGAATATATATATATATATATATATATATATATATATAAAACAAAACAAATATAAATGGAGAAAACCAAAACGGAAACGAAAAAAGCTAATAAAAAAACACAACAAAATTAAAAACAGAATGAAGAAAACGGAAAATGGAATTTGAAAAAAGAAAAACTAAATAATAAAACAGAAAAAGAAGAAACTGAAAAAGGGGAGAAAGAAAAAAAAGATACGTGCATGCATGAAAAAAATGGGAAGGTCTCTCGCTCTCTAGGGGCTCGATTTTTGAAGGGGAAAATGTGTAGTTATCAGAGAAGGGGGATGGTGGAAGATCAAGGGGTGAAAGGGAATCTCTTATGCCTTAGAGCTTAAGGATCGGCAGCTGGAGTTTGAGGGAGCCTGACCCCATCATTCCTGTTGATGGACTTTCCTTGAAGCATAACAAGGGGCTACGACTTTGGAAGTGTTTTAGCAAGCACTAGAAATAGCAATACTTGGCTCTAAATCTAGAGGATCAACCCAAAAGAGCAGAAAGCGGAAGCCCTTTCTCTGGAGCGAGCATTAAGATTTTTCTCACAGACTTAAAACTGAGAGCTCGTCACACCAAGTGATGTTAACGCTTTCCATTAAACCATGGCATATGAAATTAATTCTGAAATGAATACGAATCTTTCTTGCTTTAAAACCGCTTGATTCTCCCTCGAAATAATATGCAAAACCTTTTATAGATTTAAGGATTGAGCTTTGCAATTTTTTCACCAGATTTTGAGGATGATGATTCATGACCTTTAGGCTGTTTTTCACCTCATTTCAATTGAATATTCGATAATTAATAATTGGTGAGTGATCAAATGATGCTTTATTCGAGTGTATAGTTGCGATAAGTTGAGTGATATATGCATGGATATTGCCATCAGTTTGTTGTTGTGGTCTTGCTTGGAGGAAGAAGATAAATCACCGGCGCGGGACGGTAGGTTAATCAGGTTGTAGTAAGGGTATTACTCTGCGACTCAAGCTTTGAAGTCGCATATCATAACCTAGTCTTGTTTCCGATCAAAAGAAGGAAAGATACATGGAATCGATGCATCTTCCGGAGTTGTTGTTATGGCTTTGAACATATCACTAGGGGATCAGGTTCTGGACCTGCATGTCGCTCTTAGTGCTAAGGTCTGTATGATACTGGACCTTCTTAGAGGTTCAGGTTCTGTTACTGGACTAGATGTTGCAAGGCATCGTTAGGCAGTTTGTAGAACAAGGCTGTAGAAACATGCATATTAGTGAGTTCATTATGACGAATCTGAAAGGTTCAATGACACGGGCATGTGGAGTCAGTAAAGGCCCGGATAGAAATTCATTCATTCATGGTATGGCCTAGGGGTGATAGTGCTCGAATCTACAACAAACCATCTCACCATCTAATGGGAAATCCAATATTTAATTAATATATTCTACCCATGAAAGTGTAACGTGGAACTCTCTAATCTGGGCATGCATGTGCATGACTTGGATCATGTTTATTACTCAACAAATCTACCTTCAATGAATCATAATCAGGTTGATGAGCAACAAGACTAAACTGAAGACTCGGCCTAGTGGTCCATCTGCAACTCCACAAACCCCTGGTCCCAGGGTCGATCCCTACCTGCAACCTTTTGCCATAAATTCCTCTCATGAAAACATGTGGGTGATGTGGGTGACGTTCCATTGGGCCATGTAAGCGGTTTCTAATTCAGGCCACACACAACACTCACGCCACCTGAATCAAAGCGGTTTCTAATTCAGGCCACACACAACACTCACGCCACCTGAATCAGCCAAGCCACACCATGTTAAGTAAGCCAAGCGAGCCACCACTCCTTATTTAAGCTGAATAGTAAAGGGAAACAAACATTATTTAAATTGGGCTACACCATTTGCAATTTTCAAATGAGCCTTCTTACAATTAATTTGTCTAGTTAATTTAATCTTTTACCAAGGTCATTTCATTTTAAATTAAACTTAATTGTTTCTCTCCAAATTCCAATTCAAGTATCATTAAAAATCAAATTCATTTTCTTCCTCTCAAATTCAAATCAAGTTCAATTCCTTAAATTTCAAAGTCAAGTTCATTTTATTCATTCCAATCCTTTTTCTCCATTTCAAAACAAATCAAGTTTAAATCTTTTTCTCTATTTTAAATAAACCAAATCTAATTCTTTTCCCCAAATCCTACCAAAATTGCCAACCCAAAATATTAAGTTCATATTTTCAATTTAAATTAAATCAAGTTCATAAAAATCAATAATTAATTTTCAGTTTTATTTCAAATCAATTTTCAGTTTTATTTCAAATCAAGTTAATCTTAAATTGAATCAAAAAACAATTCTTTTTCTCAAATCTCAAATCAAGTCAATTTTAAATAAAATTAAGTTCAAATATTTCCCTCCATTTTTATTCAAATCAAAATTAATTCTTTCCTCAAGTTTCAAATAAAATTTATTTTGGTTCAAACCAAATTTAATTCTTTTCCTCAAGTTCATTTTAAATCAAATTCATTTTGGTTCAAATCAAATTTAATTCTTTCCTCAAGTTTCAAATAAAATTAATTTTTGTTCGAACCAAATTTAATTCTTTTCCTCAAGTTCATTTCTAATAAAATTCATTTTGGTTCAAATCAAATTTAATTCTTTTCCTCAAGTTCATTTTAAATCAAATTCATTTTGGTTTAAATCAAATTTAATTCTTTCCTCAAGTTCCAAATAAAGTTCATTTTGATTCAAACCAAATTTAATTCTTTTCCTCAAGTTTCGAATCAAGTTCATATCAAGTTTAATTTCTTAAATCAAGTTCGTTTCAAGTGTTTATTAAATCAAGATAATTTCAAATCAAGTTCATTTTCAATCAAGCCCAATTATTTTTCTACCTAAGCCCACTCCTATTTTTGTCTTTATCATTTTGAAATCCCAAGTCTTATGCGATAAGCTCTAAAATAGAACTGGCAGTTTCACTGCTGTTCTATGTTTAGAGATCCATATGGATCCCAGTGTAACCCTCGTTTTCCTTAGATCCTGTGCATATGTGGACTAAGGATTTTTCTTTAAAATATTTTCAAAAATACTCTATTCCTTTTTAAGCATCTCCGAAGGTCAAGCCTTCAAAACCAGAACTACGTAAGCCTTGAGTTTCCCATACGTAGGAGTAAGATCAAGTCCTGTCACGCTATCTTCCATCAATCTATTTATTTTCACTCTATTTAAAGGGATCAAACAATTTTCAAAAACATCAAATAAATCACACACTCAGTTTAAGGGTACCGTTCTTTGGAACGGGTGAGAATGGTACCTAACACCTTCCCTACTCTTAATCGACTCTCGAACCTAGATTCTTCCTCAAGTTAGGGTTTTTCCAAATCTTTTCCCTTAAATAAAAATTTGGTGGTGGCTCCACATAATCAATCAAATTCTTTTTAAAATTTAGCTAGTTCGTCTTCCCGTCGTAATTATGGTTGCGACAGATGACGACTCTACCGGGGACTTTAGAGAGTCAAGCCTGTTTGATTGAGTATGCGTTGTATTGATCCTTTTCTATTTTATTTGCACAACTTATTTGTATGTTTATCTATCTGTTGTTTATTTGTTTATTCGTTGTATAACCCTAGGATAGACGAATAATAAATTGCTATATATATACTTGTTGCGATTTCCCCAATTGCAGGTTTCCCAATTATTTATGTGCCCCCTACACATCACATATATGCATATATGCATTTCGTCTCATGAGTGGGGGGCCCTATACCCTGGTCTAAGTGCAGCCTAGGATAGAGGGATCTAGTGGTGTCATTCTGGGGCCTACGTCCTAATTGACTATCACGAAGATACTGGCTAGAGTGCATCCTATTCATAATGACCCACAACTAGTGGCTACTTCTACTGTTGTGGCAAGCATTATGGACTGGAACTTGGCTCTAGTGACCTCTACACCCTAGGATTACTAACCACCTTTGAGAGGTTCATGCATTAAAGGCCATAGACCCTTAGGACAGGTAACCCACATAGGAGGCAAGGAGGGCACACACCCCTTCCGTAATACAAGGCTCATATGCTATGCACAGACATTTATTTGAACATAATCACCCAAGATGGCAGAGGGGAAGTAAAATTTGAAATTGGGGAGACACAAGAAATCAAGAAAGAAATTCAAGGAAAAAGAAAGAAAATATAAAAATTAGAAATAAAAATCAAAACAATAAAAAATCAATAAAATATAAACTTCTAGGAAAAATTAGAAAAATAATTTTGAAAATTTTGAAAATGTAAAAAGATGCAAAAAGAAGGAAAATGAAATTAGAAAAACCTAAAGAATCTTTTTAGAAAATTTTAGCAAAATTAAAAATATTTTCAAACAAAGCCAAAGGTTTTCTAGCAAAATAACAATGCCAAAATTGATAAAAACATAAAATTGCTAAAAATCAAGGGCAAATAAGTAAAGCAACAATGATGATGATGATTTTTTTGGGGATGGCGATCATGATTTATGATGATGTTAAATGTGACAATGATAATGATTATGATCATGATCATGAATATAATAAACGATGATGATGATCTTAATGATGGTGATGATGATGATGATGATGATTATTTTTTTTTTGTGGACGTCGATGATGATTTATGATGATGTTGAGGGTGACCATGATAATGATGATGATGATGACGATGATGATGATGATGATGATGATGATGATGATGATGATGATGACCATGAGCAATGGTGATGATAATGATAAAGACGATGATGATGGTGATGGTGATTAAGATGATGTTGATGATGATGATGATTATGAACGATGATGATAATGATGACGATGACTATGATGAGGATCATGAATAGGATTGATGATGATGATCATATGCAATGTGTCAATAATGAATGATGATAGTGATGGTGATGATGACTATTAGGATGATGATGATGAACAATGATTTTGGTGATGATAATAATAATGAAGGATGATGAACAATGATGGTTCTTGAGGTTTTAGAGGGTAAAGAACCACTAGAGAATTCTGGATTAGTTGAGGCAACAGCTTAGTGTAGGTCATTGGAATTGGATCAAACCGGACAGGATTCTTCTCCTTCTTTTGGCTTTGGCTAGGATTTTGGCTTATGGCTTGTGTTTGGACCGTGTATGGTGTTGGTGGTCGGATTTGCATTGGATAGTTGTAAGTTGGATGGTAGGGTGTTTGGTAGGTAGTGGCGACGTAAGGATATGGTGTATAAGGTGGATAAGATGGTGGTTAGAAATAGGTTAGCCTATAAGGTGCCATCTGAGGTATGTACTGTCCTTGACCAGAAGCCACATTATACATTTCTCCTGCCTTCTTCCTAGGTCCATCAGATGTCCCTATGAATTTATGTGCAATCCTTCCGCGGTGCATGCCACCTTTAATCCTTTCTCCAATGATGACGACATCAGAAAAGCTAGCAGTCACACTGCCAATCATCTTGTCATAAAAAGGATCCTGGAGTGTGTCAATAAACGTGCTGACCAATTCTTTCTCAGATAAAGGAGGTTGTACTTGAGCAGATAACTCTCGCCATTGTTGAGTGTATTGTTTGAAGGTCTCACCCTCCTTCTTGGCCATGTTCTGGAGCTGAGTTCGATCAGGAGCCATCTCCATGTTATACTGGTATTGTTTCAAGAAGGCCTTAGCCAGATCCCTCAACGAACGAATATGTGTTTGCTCCAGCTGAGTATACTAGTTCGCAACTACCCCAGTTAAGCTGTCTTGAAAGAGATGGACAAGCAGCTTATCATCGTGAGTGCATGCGGACATCCTCCTGCAGTACATGGTCAAGTGGTTCCTTGGACAGCTAGTTCCTTGATATTTCTCAAATTCAGGAACCTTTAATTTGGGAGGGATGACCATATCTGGGACCACGCACAAATCAAATGCATCTCTTGCATCATAAGCACTTCCCTCAATTTCCCTGATTCTTTCCTCCAGGGTTTTCCACTTTTTACTATCCTCCTTAGAAGGAGGGTTTGGGTATTCTTCTGGCATGTTGTGAGGATGAGAAGATGGTATGTACATAGGGTGAGGCCCTTGGATGAACATTGAATTCATCCCCCCAACAGTTGTTTGGTAGGCTTGTGAGGTGGTATTTGGAATGGTGTAAGGGATGTCTGTGGTGTTTGAAGGTGGTTTTTCTGTTTGGGTTTGTGTTTGGCTGAATAAGGGTACATGCCCATGAGGATACCCATAATGAACTCCTTCAGTTTGTGGAGGCATGGTTAATGGTGAAGGATTTTGTGGAGTGAAGCCAGGAGGGTATGATGGGTTGATTGTTTCTTTTGGAAGAGACCTCACCTCTTTCTATTTAGACATTTGGATGGCCTCCATTAATCTGGCCACTTGATCCTTTAATGTTTGGATCTCATTTCTCAATTCCTCATTTTGTCTTTCCAGCTCATCCATGACTCCTAACTATGATCGGGTCCTATAAGGATGTCAAGGAAGTTGTCTTTCTCCAATTTTTCTGTTAAAGTTAAAAATTAATTTTTGAGAAATAGTTTGAATGCCAAAAGTCATGAATGATGTTTATACTTCAATGAGTATGAAAATGAAAAAAGGTGTGGAATGATTTTTGAAATATCCTTTTCAATGATAAATTTATTTAATGAATGAATGAATGCTATGCACAAATAATTTTAGGGATTTGAGGGTTTCGAAAATAATTGAGTGTTGCTTTACTTATTTGCCCTTGATTTTTATCAATTTTATGTTTTTATCAATTTTGGAATTTTTATTTTGCTAGAAAAACCTTTGGTTTTGTTTGAAAATCTTTTTAATTTTGCTAAAATTTTCTAAAACATTCTTTAGGTTTTTCTAATTTCATTTTCTCTATTTTTGCATCTTTTCACATTTTTAATATTTTCAAAATTATTTTTCTAATTTTTCCTAGAAGTTTTTATTTTTCTTGATTTTTTTTGTTTTGATTTTTCTTTCTAATTTTTATATTTTCTTTCTTTTTCCTTGATTTTCTTTCTTGATTTCCTATATCTCCCTAATTTCAAATTTTACTTCCCCTCTGCCATCTTGGGTGATTATGTTCAAATAAATGTCTGTGCACAGCATATGAGCCTTGCATTACGGAAGGGGTGTGTGCCCTCCTTGCCTCCTATGTGGGTTACCTGTCCTAAGGGTATAGCCTTTAATGCATGAACCTCTCAAAGGTGGTTAATATTCCTGGGGTGTAAAGGTCACTAGAGTCAAGTTCCAGTCCATAATGCTTACCACAACAGTAGAAGTAGCCATTAGTTGCGGGGCATTATGGATAGGACGCACTCTAGCCGGAATTTTTGTGATAGTCAATCAGGACGTAGGCCCCAGAGTGACACCACTAGATCCCTCTATCCTAGGCTGCATTCATACTCGGGTATAGGGCCCCACTCATGAGATGAAATGCATATATGCATATATGTGATGTGTGTGGGGCACACAAATAATTGGGAAACCTGCAATTGGGAAAATCGCAGCAAGTATATATATAGCAATTTATTATTTGTCTATCCTAGGGTTGTACAATGAATAAAAAAAACAACAGATAGATAAACAAATAAATAAATCGTCAAATAAACAGGAAAGGGATCAATACAACTCACTCAATCGAACAGGCTTGACTCTCTAAAGTCCCCGGTGGAGTCGTCATTTGTCGCAACCGTAATTACGACGAGACGACGAACTCGACAAATTTTGAAAATAATTTGATTGATTATGTAGAGCCGCCACCAAATTTTTACTTAAGGGAAAATATTTGGAAAACCCTAAACCCTAACTTGAGGAAGAATCTAGGTTTGGGAGTCAATTACGAGTAGGGAAGGTGTTAGGCACCCTACTCACTCGTTCCGAAGACCAGTACCCTTAAACTGAGTGTGTGATTTATTGGATGTTTTTCAAAATTGTTTGATCCCTTTAATTAGAGTGAAAAAGAAATAGATTGATGGAAGATAACCTGACAGGACTTGATCCTGCTCCTACGTATGGGAAACTCAAGGCTTACGTAGTTCTGCTTTTGAAGGCTTAACCTTCGGAGATGCTTGAAAAGGAATAGAGTATTTTTGAAAATATTTTAAAGAAAAATCCTTAGTCCACATATACACAAGATCCAAGGCAAACGAGGGCTGCACTGGGATCCATATGGATCTCTAAACATCGAACAGCACTGAAACCGCTAGTTCTATTTTAGAGCTCATCGCGTGAGACTTGGAATTTCAAAATGATAAAGATAAAAAGAGGAGTGGGCTTAGGTAGAAAAAGAATTGGGCTTGATTGAAAATGAACTTTATTTGAAATTATCTTGATTTAAAATGCACTTGAAACGAACTTGATTTAAGAAATTAAACTTGATATGAACTTGAGGAAAAGAATTAAATTTGGTTTGAATCAAAATAAATTTTATTTGGAACTTGAGGAAAGAATTAAATTTGATTTGAACCAAAATAAATTTTACTAGAACTTGAGGAAAAGAATTAAATTTGGTTTGAACCAAAATGAATTTTATTTGAAACTTGAGGAAATAATTAAATTTGATTTGAACCAAAATGAATTTGATTTAAAATGAACTTGAGGAAAAGTATTAAATTTGATTTGAACCAAAATGAATTTTATTTGAAACTTGAGGAAAGAATTAATTTTGATTTGAATAAAAATGGAGGGAAAGATTTGAACTTGATTTTATTTAAAATTGACTTGATTTGAGATTTAAGAAAAAGAATTGTTTTTTTAATTCAATTTAAGATTGACTTTATTTGAAATAAAACTGAAAATTGATTTGAAATAAAACTAAAAATTAAATATTTATTTTTATGAACTTGATTTCATTTAAATTGAAAATATGAACTTAATATTTTGTGTTGGCAATTTTGGTTGGATTTGGGGAAAAGAATTAGATTTGGTTTATTTGAAATAGAGAAAAAGGTTTAAACTTGATTCGTTTTGAAATGGAGGAAAAGGATTGGAATGAATAAAATGAACTTGACTTTGAAATTTAAGGAATTGAACTTTATTTGAATTTGAGAGGAATAAAATGAATTTGATTTTTAATGATACTGGAATTGGAATTTGGAGAGAAATAATTAAAAATTTTAATTTAAAATGAAATTACCTTAGTAAAAGATTAAATTAACTAGACAAATTAATTGCAAGAAGGCTCATTTTAAAATTGCAAATGGTGTGGCCCAATTTAAGAAATGTTTACTACCCCTTACTATTTAGCTTAATTAAGGATGTTGTGTGTGGCCTGAATTAGAAAACCGCTTACGTGGCCCAATGGAACGTCACCCACGTGTTTTCATGAGAGGATTTAGGGTAAAAGGCAGCAAGTAGGGATCGACCCTGGGACCAGGGGTTTGTGGAGTTGCAGATGGACCACTAGGCTGAGTCTTTAGTTTAGTCTTGTTGCTCATCAACCTAATTATGATTCATTGAAGGTAGGTTTGTTGAGCAATAAACATGATCCAAGCCATGCACATGCATGTCCAGATTAGAGAGTTCCACGTTACACTTTCATGCGTAGAATATATTAATTAAATATTGGAGTTCCCATGAGATGGTGAGATGGTTTGTTGTAGATTCAAGCACTATCATCCCTAGGCCATACCATGAATGAATGAATGTCTATCCGGGCCTTTACTGACTCCACATGCCCGTGTCATTAAACCTTTCAGATTCGTCATAATGAACTCACTAATATGCATGTTTCTACAGCCTTGTTCTACACACTGCCTAACGATGCCTTGCAACATCTAGTCCAGTAACAGAACCCGAACCTCTAAGAAGGTCCAGTATCATACAGACCTTAGCACTAAGAGCGACATGCAGGTCCAGAACCTGATCCCCTAGTTATATGTTCAAAGCCATAACAACAACTCCGGAAGATGCATCGATTCCATGTATCTTTCCTTCTTTTGATCGGAAACAAGACTAGGTTATGATATGCGACTTCAAAGCTTGAGTCGCAGAGTAATACCCTTACTACAACCTGATTAACCTACCGTCCCGCGCCGGTGATTTATCTTCTTCCTCCAAGCGAGACCACAACAACAAACTGATGGCAATATCCATGCATATATCACTCAACTTATCGCAACTATACACTCAAATAAAGCATCATTTGATCACTCACCAATTAGTAATTATCGAATATTCAATTGAAATAAGGTGAAAAACAGCCTAAAGGTCATGAATCATCATCCTCAAAATCTGGTGAAAAAATTGCAAAGCTCAATCCTTAAATCTATAGAAGGTTTTGCATATTATTTCGAGGGAGAATCAAGCGATTTTATAGCAAGAAAGATCCGTATTCATTTCAGAATTAATTTCTTATGCCATGGTTTAATGGAAAGCGTTAACATCACTTGGTGTGATGAGCTCTCAGTTTTAAGTCTGTGAGAAAAATCTTAATGCTCGCTCCAGAGAAAGGGCTTCCGCTTTCTGCTCTTTTGGGTTGATCCTCTAGATTTAGAGCCAAGTATTGCTATTTCTAGTGCTTACTAAAACACTTCCAAAGTCGTAGCCCCTTGTTGTGCTTCAAGGAAAGTCCATCAACAGGAATGATAGTGTCAGGCTCCCTTAAACTCCAGTTTTCGATCCCTAAGCTCTAAGGCATAAAAGATTCTCTTTCACCCCTTGATCTTCCACCATCCCCCTTCTCTAATAACTACACATTCGCCCCTTCAAAACCGAGCCCCTAGAGAGCTAGAGACCTTCCCCTTTTTTTCATGCATGCATGTATCTTTTTTTTTTCTTTCTCCCTTTTTTCTGTTTTATTATTTAGTTTTTTTGTTTTCAAATTTCGTTTTCCGTTTTCTTCATTTTGTTTTTAATTTTGTTGTGTTTTTTTATTAGCTTTTTTCATTTACGTTTTGATTTCCTCCATTTACATATTTTTTTTTAGTTATATATATATATATATATATATATATTTTTCGCTTTTCATTTGTTTATTTATTTTTTCAGTTTTCTCCTTTTCATTTATTTATTTTATTTTACTATTTTTATTTTCTATTTTTAGTTTTTTCAGTTATTCATTTTATTTAGTTTTCTGTTTTTTATTTATTTTTTATTTTCTGTTTTTTTATTATTATTTAAAATATTTTTTGTTCATCATTTTTTTGTTAATTTTTATCTTTTATTTCTTTCTTTCCATTGTTTCAGTTTTTGCTTTATTTATTATTTTTTTTGTATTTCAATTTTATTTTAATTTTCCTATCACTTTGTTTTATTTATTTATTTATTCTTTTTATATTTCAGTTATTTTTCTTCTTTATTATTTTTTATTTTTTCGTAAATTAGTTTTTTTTTCTTTTTATTTGTTCTTTCCTTTCCTTTCCTTTTTATTTTTATCTCTTTTTTTCCAGTTTTCTATTTTTTTTTTATTTTTTTTCAGCCTTATTTATTTTTATTTTTCCTTTTCTATTTTTTATATTTTTAATTCAATCTTTTTTCTTTTTGTATTTTATTTTTGTCATTTTGTTATTTTCTTTTTATTTGTTTTTCTGCTTTTTGTTCATTTGTCTGCTTTTCTGTTTTCTGTTTATTAATCTTAATATTTACTTATTATTTAAATTATGATTTATTCACTAATTAATTTTAAAAAAGGAACCTCGGACATAATTGAGTGTTTACAGTAGCTATTTAAATACAACCATCTATAATTGTCTTACATAGAGGACTCGACTCCCTTTCATAGTCTTCATTATTATCAATGAATCATTTTCCAAGATGATATCATCAATACCTTGCTCCTTACAGAAATTAAGCCCCAACTTATTACTAAACATTCCTTGAGCAAGGTAGCCCTCCTTCCATCTACGTAGTAGCAGGTAGCATATTGCATTTTCCCCTCATGATCTCGATTATTAAACCAAAACAAATTTTATCAAGTCTCACTTGCTAAGTATCAATATTAAATTTTAGTTTTCCTAGAGGTGAGGGGATCTAGTGAATCGTATAAGCACAAAGATGAGCTATTATGGTTTGTTGTTGATTCCTAAACTATCAATCCAAAGTACCATAGGCAGAATTTATTGTGTGCTCCATGTTGGGTTGAGTTTCCTTGAAAGTTACTCCCTTTCACGTTTTCCAGATTATCTATAACATCATGCATACATATATAATAGAAGTATCAAAAATACCATTTAAAATATTTTCCAACCATTCAATAAAGCTTACCTTAATAAGATCTGTTATGAGGCCAACGGGAGACATAAACCATACAACTCTAGACCACATGCAATATAGAAATAGATGCTTCTAAGTTTGTTCATGCTTACTTTGGCAGATTGCACAAGGACGATGCCAAAATATGCCTCATCTAGCAAAGTTATAAATACAAGGAATAAAACTTGGGAGGTTGCGATATAAAAAATGTTTTACCTTACATGGTAACTGTCATAACTTCCTCCAATTTCAATTGGTTACAACTAAGGATTCTACTTGTTCTTGGCATTGTAGCATACTATTGTGATAACAAGATTTAATTGAGAAGGTACCATTAACATTTCATTGTCATTTAAGTTTATCTTTCTGATTCAACCATGGTATGAGAATGGTTAATATTCACATTGTGTTTTTTTATAAACATCTTTAACTTTAATAATATACATTTTTGGATAATTTATCTTTTGAATGTTAGATTGATTTAGCGTTTAGATGAATTAATTTTAATGAAAATATAATAATAATATTATATTATTTATATTTATATAATTATATTAATTTGATAGATTCAAATTTTTTTATGGCTTAAACTCTAATGTTTTTAACTAAACACGTTTTTATAAAATTCCTAACTTACTTATTTAGTAAATAGATTCGACTTAATTTAAATTAGATGTATGTTATTATTTTCTTTTCTAAATGTGTGGGAGCTGCAATTTTTTCTTTTTTTTAATGAGTTACATTAATTTTTAATAGTTATTTTGTATAAATTTTTCGTATAATAAAATTATAAAATGATAAATTTAAATGTAGAGTAAGTTGTGTAGTTTATTTAAAATTCTTTTTGAGAGTGTTAGGTTAGAATAGAAAATTAATTGAGTTATTTAAAATAATAAAAATAATGTAATATTTTCTATAACTTTTGATTGTTGAGTATTTTAAATTGTATAAATAAGATAACATTTTCCATAACTCTTGATTGTTGTGTATTCAATCAAAGTTTCCCTTAAGCTTATATTCCTCAACTTGGTTGAGCAACCAAACAATAACTCATTGACAACTTCTTGCAGAGAAAATAGTTACGCTAATTATAAATGATTGGACTACCTAAAATATACCAAACCGAAGGTCCAAAATCAGTTTATAAGTGGGTTGGGTGAACGATGGGTTAGACAGATCAAAGGGGCGGATTACAATGGGTAATGTCGAGGGAATGGAGTTCAACATTTACTAACTGAACTTAACTGACCTAACTCACATATATTATAAATATTATTCATATTAATATATATATATATATATATGTATTTATGTATATTATTATTTTTTTATTTTCTCCCTTCCTCTCGCACCTCATGGTCTCCTCCTTGGGCCTAGCCCAAATACCTGGCTAATCTTTACACAATACACTTTGAATTGAAGCTCTAAAAACACCCTTTTTTCCTTTCATTTCTACCACTTCTAAGTTCTACTAAGGTTTTCAATTTTGAACTTTCAAGTGTGGAGTTCGTCTTTTCCATGGTTTCTATTAGGAACTTAGGATTCTTGAGTGTAATTGTTATTGACATCTGAATTTTTTGTGTCTTGTTTGGTTGCGTTTTCCTTATCTTCATCTTCTCCAATCTCCAAGGTTCTCAAGTGTCATCTTCACTCTTCATTTGTTAGGATTTGGTTGATTCTGCTCCTCTTTCCTCTCTTAATATTCATCTTCCCCTCTTCCTATGTTAACTTGTTTGTTAGGATTTGGTGTTCTTGGAAATCTTCCCTCAAACCTCACTTCTAGTCCTAGTTTTTTTCTCACTTCAAGTTAGTGTTGGTTTAGTCTTCTTTGAAATATCCTTTGCATGTATGAACTGAGGAAGGAAGAGGAAATGTCCAAATTTGTGAAGGTGATTTTTAGTTTCTTTATATTATTTTTATGGTTACATTGTGATTAAATTTTTGTTTTATGTATTTTTTTATGCATTCCATTTCCTGTTAGGACTTTGGGGTTCGATCTCTTCAACTTTGTTTGATTAAGTTTTCTAGTCTTTCTTTCGCTTCATAGTTCATATTTTAGAGTTGATAGAGCCATATAGGTATAAGTGTTATGTAAATGTTTGCTGATTGGTTATGCAATCTTCAATTATGATTTTGTTACGTGTTTATGTCTTAAGTTTTTTATATCCACTAGTTTTGGTTGATGAGTTTCTTTTATGGTAATTTACAGCTTCTATTTGATAGATGTCATTGATAGTGGAAACAGAAAAATAACTTTAGAGCAGAAGATGCTCCAATTGATCTTTAAAAGGTTGAAAATACATAAGTTACTTCGGGAAGGCTTCAAATTCTATTATATTTATATCAAATATTTTTCCGAATTATGCCCCTGCTTAATTGGTGTTGACTTGAGCTACTTGACTAAGATTATTAGTCTATACTCTTGAGTTTTATTTTTTCCAATACTTTTGTACGATTTGTCTGAGATCAAATACTTATACTTTACGGGATTATGATTATGCGATGGGAATTAGATTGATCAATGATGGATTTTATTAACCTGAGATTAATCTATTAGGATTATGGCAAAATTTAATCTCTATTTTCCTCTAATATGATCATTCTTGATGTTGTTATGGCTAAATTAAATCTATTTATATGGTACTCTTATCTTTAATCCAATTTTGAATTTATCAATGATGCATGATAAACTTGAGATTAATCTGTACAGGCCTCTCTTCTTCTCTCTGTCCTTATTGGTCCCATCAACGATGCATTTGTTTACTTAAGATTACTGAATTTTCCTTTTCTTATCTCTAATATCATGAAAATTTTGAAAGATTTTTTCTTTTTCCTAATCAATGAACCTAGCCTTACTTTACCTTTTTTTCTCTCTTTATCCCTATTAGATTCATTGATGATGAACTTTTAAATATGAGATTCATGTATATTTTGTCTTCTTCTCTTTGATACTACACTGTTTATAATTAATGCTATTTGAATCTAAATTTGAGAGGAATCTCTATTTGTATTTTTTATATATATAAAATGAATGTTTCTCTTTCTCCTTATGGAAAATAAACATTAATAAGGTTCATGGACTTAAATGAATTTTAATGCAACTCTGATATTTTAAAAATTTTGGATTTTTTCTACTTCACATGATGCCTAACCAATAAACCAGCCCTTATTATTCTCCTTTTCTCCTCTCTATCCATGTTAGATTAATTGATGATGAATTTATAAATGAGATTAATGTATATTTTTATCTTCTCTTCTTTTATACTACATCATTAATCAATTATGCTCAATGAATCTAAACTTGAGACTAACCTTCACTTGTAATTTTTTATAAAATTAATGTTTGTCTTTTCCTTTATGGAAAATGAACATTAGTAAGGTCCATGAACTTAGATGAATCTATAATGCAACTCTAATATTTTGAAAATCTTGGATTTTTTTTTTGTTTCACATGTAACCAACGAATTTGCCCTTACTTTTTTCCTTTTCTTCTCTTTGTCCCTTTTAGATTTAATGTATATTTTTCTCTTCTTCTCTTTGATACTATACTTGATGACCAATGGTATTTTTTGAATTTAAGATTAATTTGTATTTGCCTTTCTTCTTCTCTCCAAACTTGTTGGATTCATCAATGATTCATTTTTATACCTAAGATTAATGTTCAATTTTATATCCTTGTATTTGATACTGTGACATTAGTCAATGATGTATTTGATCCATGATGATGAATTGGCTGAGATGTAAATTTTGTCTCTTATGTTGTATGTTGATGTTGTGAGAAATTATTCTTAACTAGTTTTAATGAGGTGGATTGCATATTGTGTATGCTCAAGTTAGATTTCGTTAAGGAAGAAAGGTAATCCCTAAAAATTTAATAATCAATTCATTTAATATTTCAACCTCTTCCCTCTTTAAATACCCAGCCATCAATTGCAAATGTTGGTGGAATGAACCAGCATTGGATCCATCTTCAACCAAAGTTGTTGTTTCTAACCAAACCCTTCCAAACCCTAAACCTTCTAGAAAAAAAAACCTAACTCAAGTGGAACTCGAACTACATCTCATGTTTGGGATCATTTTAATAAACTACTTATAGTTGAAGGTGTTGTATCTAATGTGGTGTGTAAGTATAGCACAAAAATATTTTATTGCCATTCCAAAATCTATAGAACTTCTAGTATTTCTTCCCACTTAATTTAGTGTCCAAAATACACATATTCCATCACAAATTATCCTAACCAATAAAATCCATGTTTTGGGTCTTCTGAAAGTGGGGAAGGTAATCAGACACAAGCTCTAGGTGTAACGTTTCAACTTAGATGCTGGTAGGAAAGCCCTTGCATTTTTTGTCATCCTTGATGAAAAACAATTTAAAATTCTATAGGGGGAAGGATTAGAACATCTTTGTAAACAGTTATAGTCCCAAATTAACCTTCCTTTTAGGAACACATTAGCTAAAGATTGTTACCAGCTTTATTCAAAAGAGAAAATTAGGTTAAGGGTCTAATTACTGATTGCTAAACATTTGTTTAGAACCTAAATTATTTAACCTTAATTATCCATTTTATTAATAATGAGTGGACCGATCAAAAAATAATTATAATTTTTTTCATAATTTCAAATCACGAAGGGGAAAGACTATAGGAAAACAAGTAGAAGATGTTTTGCAGGAATGAGAGCTCCCACAATGATGTGGTTGTTGGTTATCTAAAAAAACATGAAATCTTTTAATGCTTTAGTCTTAAATGAGAAATTCTTTCATATGAGGTGTTGTGTCTATACCCTTAATTTAGTGATAAATGATGGTTTGAAGGATATGAACTCCTCAATTCCTAGCATTAGGACTATTACTAGGTTTATTAGGTTGTCACCTTAAAGACTAGCAAAATTTATGGAATATATTGCTTATTCAAAAATTACATGTAAGAAACTAATGTGTCCTAATACGCTTACTAAGTGGAATTTCACATATCTCCTATTAGAGCTTACTGAAAAGTACTAAATAGTTTTTGAAAAAAATAGAGTTTGAAGAGCCTAGCTTTTGGGAATATTTTGGGGAAACTGTCACTCCTTCTATTTTTGATAGGGAAAATACAAGGGTTTTCATTAAGCTTTTAAAAAAAATTATGATGCAACCAAATTGTTTTCATCTTCAATTTATGTCATAATTCATTCTACCTTTCATTGACTTACATTGATTTATTGTGAACTCAATCAAGCTTCAATGAATCTAAATAACATTTTAGCAAACATTAGATATGAGGGAAAAAAATATGATAAGTATTGGGATCATATTATACATATCAACCAACTCCTCCATTTGAGTCACTTTGGATCCTAGTTATTAATTGAAGTATATTTTGTGGTGTTTTAAGGAGATGTATCTAAATGATACTAATTTTGTGTTTGAATTTTCATGTAGTGTCAAATTGAACCTTTCTAAAATGTATTAATGATATGTTTCTCTTCTTGAGAAAAAAAATAATGTTTTCCAATCTTCACATGGTTCAATTTAAGGTAACTCATCTGAATCTTATCCTCCCCAAATTACTACACATGTTGCTAGAAGAATAGCTTTTAAACAATATTTGAGGTGAGAGAATTCAATTGTTAATAAAAATGAACTTGAGGCTTACCTTGTTGAGTCGCATGTGAAGGAAGATGATGGTGAAAATAAAGTAGTTCTCACTTCCCCATTTTGTCTTATATGGATAGGAATGTATTGTCATTTCTTGTATCCACTGTTGCATCAGAGAATATTTTTAGCTCAAGAGGTAGGATGCTGGATACTTTTAGAAGTTTCATATCCTCTGAGATGATTAAGGCTTTGATTTGTAGTCATAACAAGCTAATAATGGTTGTTCATCATGGTAAGTATTGCATCAATGATGAGGATCTTGAAATTTCAGAAAAGATCTTAATAGGTAAAATCCTCTTCATATTTTTTTTATGTAATTTTGTTTTCATTATCATGCTCATAAAATTTGACAAATGTTGGAAGGTCTACACCATCTATTCTTGGAACTTTTTCAATGGACCAACCAATCAATATTGGTTCAAAAATCATAAAAGAGTATATTGTGTTAATTAATATTCCATTTTAAATTTTAATTAACATTTTCTTATTTAATATATTGTTGGTCCTCTTATATTACACCTATTATTTTAAAATTTTTTGGAATCTCAATATTTGAGACATATTTTGATTTGGTGATTTTTAATCATGGTTGATCATTTGCATTTTTTTTAAATCATGCTCAATGGACTATTTGTTCATCACTGAGAGTATGTTTAGTTGACTAGTTTATTTTATGATTTTTAACCTTTTTTATATACTCTATACTAGCTAATTTTGTTTCTTCATGCTTGTCACAACATATCCAAAAATGCTTGTCACAACATATGTTTTCGGATTCAGTTATTGTTGTTATTAGGTTAACTTTTTTTTTTTAAGCTTCACTATTAGTGTCATGTATGCAAGTAGTACTTAAATTAATATTTTTTTTAATTTTATCATCATATTTTTTAATTATGAAATTTTCTCACTTGTACAACTTTTCATATTATGATGGATCTACAAGTCACACCTACTCCACTACTTACTTCCGTAGTTATAAGAAAAAGTGGATAATTATAAGAAAAATTATCATCCTACATTATTTTTGGTTATAAATTCTGGTATGAAATATTTAAGTAATATTTGTTTTTGGTATTTTTTTTTATTCTGGTGCAATAGGTTAGATAATTATCTATGATTCATTAAGTATTATTTTTCTCATTTCGACTTATTTATCATATTTATTAGAACATATTATTATCATAATATCCTTAGAAAATTTGACATTTATTTTAATGTATTAGAATATTATGCAATTTAAAATTTTCAACAAGATGTCTTATTTTCAAAAATTAAAAGCCAACGTTCATTCATCGAACATAATGAATGTCTTTTATACAATTTTTTTATATATATAGAAATGAATACAAGAAAATAATCAAATTTAGAAAAATAATATATTTTTATTGATTCATATTGTATGTTCAAACTAAATTAACTGCAATCTAACTTATCCAACCACTCACCTCTAACTAAACATCAAGGACTGTAAAATTGGAAGGTAAAGTTTGCAAGACTGGATATTTGTAAGGATTATTAATTGACATCATACTAGAATTGGGTTTGGGATCTAACTCAATCCTAAAAACTAGTTCATAGAAGAGTTACCTCTATATTATATACTCATAATTGGTCTCATCTCTGGACAACGTACAACTTTCTAATAATATGTTACATAATTTTAACTTAATTTTTATATATAATTTTTTTAATTTAGTTTTTATGTATATAAAAAATTTTAAAATACTCTTTAATATTAAAATTTGTTATAATATTATTTTTTATGGTATCGTTCATAATGATTGATGTGATAATTAAATTTTTTATTTAAAATATATTTTATTTTTATGTGTTATATAATTCTATTTTAATTTCTATATATATATATATATATATTATGTAACTTTATTTTAATTTCTATATTTAAAAACTATGATATTGTTAAATTTGGATGATTAATTTTTTGAATTTTATAAATTACGGCATTGAGTTTATATTGGTAATAAATGAATGTTAGGCAATATTTTTTTAACATTTTTTTTATTTTTCAAAAGTAAACCAATTACTAAAAATGAATTTAAAAATGTATTATTAATATTTTTCATAAATAATATATCTCATTACCTCTTCAACCTAGCTGAATTTTTTTATTTTAATTATTTTCTTTCTAAATTTTTAACCTTGGTAGATGTGTTTTTTTATAATATTTTCATATCTCTATTCTAAAACCTTTCTGTACCTTCATAACATATAATAAAACATTTAAACTTTAGTTAAAATGTAAGACTAAGCCTATCTAATTTAAAGTTTGTATATAATTGCTTTATTTTAATCCACCATAATTTATACTATTATTTTCTTAGAAAAATTTGATGGAAAATTTAAAATTATAAAAATTTATAAATAAAACAAAACAAGAGGAAAAATAAAATAGAAATTAACATCAGCAATCAACCTTATCAAAATATATGAATTATTTTAAAAAAATTGTATTAGAAATCATTTTTTTCAAAAAAATATAGAAACTAAAGAACAATATTTTAATAATTTCAAATGTTAGGAATTATTTTTAAAAAAATTACAAGTACATGAACCAAAAAAATTTACTTGACCAAATTTGTATTTGTAGCATTTTGTATTTTCTTATTTCATTCAAATAACTGCAGTAAAAAATTGTCATACTAACTGTGTAGGTTTCTTCAAAAAGTAAACGGTCAATATTCTTCTGAAAAGATAAATATAAACATAGCCAAAGTATTAACGATGAGAGTGGCCAGCCAAATTGTTAGCCATCTGGAACATTTCTCGGAATCAATATACCTGGGCAAGAGAGAGACACTGTCAACTGTCAAGGCTTAAACGGATATTATAATTTCATGTCCTATATCCTGGCCTAGTGAGGAAACCAAGTGCAGGCCAAATCCGGCTAGCCTGATGGTAAACAGATATTTGGATTTTGGAGTGTAGGGAAATTGCTTGCTTTGGAAATATCTATGATGATGACATCCACCTCTCTTGTCCCTACTAACCCATCCCTCTTCTTTCTGTTACGTTCTTTTGCCTTACAATATTTTACCAAATTGCTTGTAATATTAAACAACAAGCTGAGATCCATCTTATACTTTCTCCCCTTGGTTGATGCATAGAAATTAAGAAAAATAGCTAACGTTTTTAAAAAAATATTTTTATAATTCTTATAAATTTGATTAAATTTAGTTTTATTTTTCTATTTTTCTTTAGTTTAGATCTTCATAAAATTATTAAATTTTTAAAATAATTTTTATCATTTATTAATAATGTTATATACATCTTACACGAAATGTTACTTATTACTTCAAAATATTTACTTTTATGATATAATTAGTAACATATCATGTATATTACAAAGTGATAATAATAAAAATATTTTTAAAAATTTTAAAAATTGTTAGAATCAAAATTAGTAAAACTGTTTTTAAGTGCTAAAACTAAATTTGGCAATATTTATAATAAAGTATACCTATTATTTAAATAAAAAGAAATTTAATTAATATTTCCTCTATTCAAAGTATTTATCATTTAAGATAATATATGTTAAAAAAACCATTCATTACATTAAATATAGCTTTGAATTAATTATTATGGTAAAATAATTTTTTAAATTAAAATATACTTATTCTAATTTAATTAAATGTTTAAATGGGATGATAATAAATAAAAATAATTTTAAAAATAAAATAGTTAGTATTTTTTTTATTTTTTTGAAATAAATAATATTTTGACATAAATTAAAACTTTTACCTTATGTTTGAACATTTTAATATTTTAAAAAATTTAAAATAATTGAAAATTTAAATTTTTTATTTTGATGATAGATTTTAAATTTATAGAATTTTAAATTTTTATAATTTAAATTTTTTATTTAGATTAAATAATTTAATTTTCAGTATATAAAATTTTATATTTAAGTATTTATAATTTTTTTTAATTTTGTTTCTATTATTTTTTTATCTAAAAAATTAGATATATAAATATTTTTATTGTGTAATATATTTAAATATAATAATAACTCAATAAATATATATAATTTAAAGAATAACAAAATACAATTAATATATAATTTAAAGGATAAAAAAATACTATTATATGATTTAATATTAAAATATTATATCAAGATATAAGAAAAAAATAAAAGAGAACAATCAAATAGATAATAACAAGAAAGACTATAACCTAAAAAAAAATTATTATTTATAATGTCATTCAAAAATAAAGTTGAGCATATAATGTAAAATATGACCGTTCTGTAAATCACAAGTTAGTGGATTGGATCAATGAAATTATTAACTCATTTAAATATGAGCTTTGTTGAACTTTCCTGTTTAATCCATAAGTTAAATAGATTGAACCTATGGATTAACCTGCGGGCTAATATTTTTTAAAATGAAAAATGAAAATTTTATAAATTTTTTAATCATTTTAATAATTAAATAAGTTAAACGGATTAATTCATTAATTTGTGAACTAAAGTAGACCAAACACATGTTATCATTTTTTCTAACCTATTTATTTTATAAATCAACCCAGTTATTTTATTTAGTGTGAGCTTATGATGAAAATGAATTGAAAAATTTTGAATAATTTTAAATTTTATATATTTTAGAAGAATATTAAATTCTCTCAATTTAATTTATTAAAATATTCTTTCAAAATTCATAAAATTTAAAATTTTTTAAAAAAATATCCAAATAAGATCATTCTATTTTTAGAATTTTAAATTTTTTTAAAAATTATTTTTCTTTCTTAAAATATTTCATCCAAATATAAAATTAGTCTAATTTTTTTTAAAAGAATAGATTAATAATTAATAATAACTTAATATTTAAAATACATTTTTTATAATATATAATAAACAACTAATAAATAATATATTTTGTATTAAAATTATGATATTTAATATTATTAATGCTTTAAATCATATAATTTTTAATAAAAAATTCTATTTATAAATTTTTAATATATATTCTTAAACATATATTAAAAAATATGTTTAAAATATAAGGAATAAATCATTTATATTAATAGATAATTTGAAATACAAGGAATATGTATTACTTATCTAATCATTAAATGCTAACTATTTATTATTGTTTATTAAAGAATAATATATTTGTCTATGGACTATTTAAAATAAAAAATGCAAAGCACGGGATTTCAAATTGTTGACTATTAGATATCACACTGGGTTAAGTCTAAGAAAGGTATTATGGTACCTGATTTTATATTTATGTTCGTATTTAAATTTGCATGAATAATAATTTTGATATATATACTTTTATACGTTGGGTACCTGTACATTTATATCCAGATTTGTTATTTCAATTTTGGTTAATTTGAATATGATTTTTCACAATATGTTTATTAGAGAAATTAGTAAAACATAAATATTATTTTAATTTAAACATTAATGACGAAAATAAATAAAAACCATTAATTAAAAATATAATTTATCCATTTTAATTAAAAATATTCTAATTTATAATTATAAAATATTACAAAAAGAACTACTTAATTTTATTAAAAACTATTTCAAACATTTTAATTCTATTGTAAAAACTAATAATATTTTATTTAAGTAGAAGAAGTTTGGTAATATTCCTTCTAATTTTTTTTATCTGATTATTTTTAATTGTTTTATTTATCCATTTACTTAGAAATTAATAATATTAAGTATTATCTTTTCGACTATATTTTTATTTGTACTTAATTCTAATATACTTTACATACTTATCATAAATGAAAGAGAAACAAATCAAATAATATTAAAAGTTATATTAAGAAGTAAAAAATAAAGAAGTATGAATTTAGTTTCTCTCATATTATTAAATATTAAATGACATGATACAATTATATTGAAAAAGGAAAAACATAGTTTTTATCAAACAATTATTCACCAATTAAATTTGATTAAATTATATATATTTTTAACATAACTATATATTATTTTCTCCATTTCTTTTATCCACTCAAAAAAATATACAATTATTAAAAAATATAATTAATATTATTAATTTTTTTTAAAATTATTTATTTTCTTAATTTATTTTTATAAATAAATTTAATTTAATTTTTCTTTATTTATTATTTTTTATAAATATAAAAATATATATAAAAATTAATTAATATTTTTAAAAGATTAAATTAACCAGATAAATAAGAACAAAAATTTTACTATTTTTTAATAGATCAAAAAACGAAAGAAGTATTATTTAAATACGAAAAGATCGATATCCATATTTATATTTATAAAATGTTATAAATAAATTACTTTTATATTCAAATTTATTTAATAAATATAAACCTTATTCATTACAAATATTTTTTGTTAATTGCCATTAAGTCCAGCTCTGATTACCATCTTCATTGAGAAATGGATGGCATGTGATTGGGGATATGGTAAAACGGGTAGACAGTAATCAGAACTGGAAACATTTTGCAATGTAGGTACAACAACTAAATAATCTTCCTTAAGCTAGGTCAAACTTTTATAACCACACCAAGCCAAAACCCAAATTGCAATTTATATTTAATTACTCATAACAGAGCTTCCTGAAAGGAAGAGTTGTTTTCTATATATATAAAACATGCACTCCTTCCTCTATGCCTTCTTTCCTCTGTACCTTCCTTCCCTTACTGGTTTCCATCGAAGGCTTTAGCATTTCCATTCGCAAAAGGAAAAACGAAAATTCATCGGTTCTTAGTGAAGACGTTGGTGCGAAGAAAAGAAAAAAGAATGATGGTATTGGTGAATTCAGGTACGGGGCTTAGGAAACAGGTTTTTCCTGTAGACTCTGAGACAGAGGTTTCACAGCATCTTGTAGATGCAGCTTATTACGGTGACACAGACACTGCGTTCGAATGTATCTCGAATCTCTCGGTGGACGTCAACTTCGTCGGAACGGTGTCGTTGAAGTCCAGAACGACGGAGATCGTGCTTCAGGGCGAGTCACCTCACCGAGTTCACTCTGTGTACGAAGAGTTCAAGACCGACGTTACTGCTCTGTTCCTGGCTGCACATTCAGGGAATTCGACACTCCTCCGGAAGCTTCTGGTAACTCTTCTGAACATTGTTCTTTATGGATATGATCTGTTTCTGAAAATGAAGTCAAAACATTCAAAATACAGAAGTTCCGAGTTTTGAATTTTCGAAACGCGATTCTAATGATTTTGTGATTTTGCTTTGTACTGCGGTGCCTGAGGCATTACTGTTGGTGCTAGTGATTTTTTTTGCTTCCATTTGATTGTTTTAATCGGTTTTTCCATTTTAAAAACCAATTCGAAACACGAGGATGTAGTTGATGAACTAAACCGTGGCTTCTGATTTGGTTTCAGATTATGGTTTATTATCTTGTGGTTAAGCTGAATTGCAACTTACATTAATCAATTTAATTCTTGTGCAAATTAGATCCCATTGCTTGAAACTAAAGGAGTAACTCATTAATTACAAGCTTTGTGGAAAAAAAAAAAAGGAAAAAGAAACACTGTTGAAGGGAAAAAATTTCAATATTCCTGTATTTATTTTCTTATTTTTCTTTAAAACGAGATACATATTATGTATGATTATTTTTTAATTTTTTCCAAAAAAATATAAAAAAACTGCGAAATAAATAAAACTAATTTCTAAAATTTACTCCTGTTAAATAGGACGGTTAAATATATGACAGATTATCATATCACTCCCATAGTCGTTGACACGCAAAATATTATTTCCACTCAATTATGTAAGTTTTCTTAGTAATCTTGTAAATTAAACTATTTCATCTTAACTATATACGAATAAAATATTTATTATAAAAATAAATAAAAACTTTAATATAATATCTTAAATTTTATTAGTGTATTTAGGATGAGATTATTTATTTTATATAATAATTTAGATAAACTTTTTTTTAGTCGCAAGCAAGTCATGTAACACTCCTAGGAACAAGATAACAAAGATACTTTTCACAAAATTGTGAAGTTGAAGGAGTCCCTTGCGTCTGTTAACAATGTCGAATTTACACATTAAGCAATAATTGGATTAATAAAATTACTTTTGCTCAAAATGGTTAAAGACGTACAAAAGTGAGCCGATCTTTAATGTGTATAATTTGATTTAGGTTAAACCTCAAAAGTGTGGGTTTGGTTGGATTTCGTTTCTTTCATCTATGTTGGGAGTATCTTTTCATCCTTATTCTTTCGGATAATTGGTCGGCTCTCAAATTTGATCTCGCTATCTAACGCTAAAAATACCATTTAAATTTTTTCAACCCAAAACACGTTTAATATAGGCACGAGATATTCATCAATATATTTCATGCATCTTGTCTGACAATACTCTACCGAACGATGTAGGATTGGGAACAATAATTTTTATTTAATTCTTTTTCCATAAGTTTACTTTCAACTTTGACATGTTTCTTATATATTTCATAAAGAAGTTCTAAAGTATTAGTTGTAAAGTCAGGTGCTTAAGTTAGTCCTTGAGATCTTATTGGTTAATAATGATGTAGTTTGAAGTCTTTTTCTAATTTTCTTTTTTTCCCCTGAAGTTATATCTTATCAGCATGTACGGGATAGAACGGTGTTTCCATGAAAAGAGAGAAGGAGAGTGAGGATGGAGTGTGGGAAGAGATGATGCATTCCAATAATGTTATTAATAAATCATAAATTAATAATGTAGCTCACGTAGTAGTTCCTCCTTACGGTATGAAGCAGGGACAGACATGCTTTCAATTTTGTCAGTCATTCATTATTAACGATGTTCTGATGTTTTCATGCGATAGAATTTCGGAGCTAATGTAAACATGAGATTGTTCCGGGGCTACCCCACAACAGCGGCTGTAAGGGAAGGCCATCTGAAAGTATTGGAGGTACTTGTCAACGCTGGGGCGTCACAACTTGCTTGTGAGGAGGCTTTAATGGAAGCAAGCTACTTGGGACTGGCCAGGTTTACCGAACTACTCATCCAGTCCAACATGATCCGTCCTCAAGTTGCAATTCATGCCCTTGTCTCTGCCTCTTGCAGAGGCTTCGTTGAGGTTGTTGATGTACTCATCAAGGTAACCCCATTCTGTTTGACTTGATATGGGCTGCATTTTCGTCTAATTTTGTGGTAAATGTAGCTCAATCACACAAAAGAAGAGGAATATATATGATTGTCAAAAGACATTGTTCCTTATTTTGGCAGCATGGAGTGGATGCCAATGCATATGATAGGACGTTGCTTCAATCTTCAAAGCCATTTCTTCACGCTAATGTTGATTGCAATGCATTATTTGCAGCTGTTGTCAGCAGGCAGATTAATGTTGTTAGATTACTGTTGCAGGTGGGGTTCTGACTTACATAAGTAAGCTTCACATGGGGTAATATGTCTAGGTTCTTAAAGTAATAATGGTGTTGGTTTATATGGCGTAGCAAGTCCCCCTTTTCTTTTTTACTTTTGGGCAAAGTCAACATGCGACTTAATTTAGCTACATCTTCCATTGCTATCGCATGAGATATATGATGCTTCGGTAATTGATGCAATTAGCTATATAATCCACTGGTCTGCAAACAAAATCTTATTTTGGTTGGTCAGGTTTCTGCATCTAGTATTTTGTATTGTATGATCTGAAGAGTTACTCGTTTTCTGATTTTGGAAACAGGTTGGCGTAAGGCTTGATATCAAGGTGAAACTGGGGGCTTGGTCATGGGACACAGATACAGGAGAAGAATTTCGTGTAGGTGTTGGATTAGCTGAAGCTTATCCGATCACCTGGTGTGCTGTGGAGTATTTTGAATCCACTGGTGCTATATTGCATATGCTACTCTGCCACCTCTCGCCTAATAATTTGCACATTGGGAGGACTCTTTTGCACCATGCTATCGTTTGTAACAATGAAAAGGCTCTAAACATACTTTTAAATAACGATGCAGATGCAGAAGCGGCAGTGCAAACTACTGAAGAAACCAATGTACACCCTCTTCACATGGCTGCAAGGCTTGGATCATGTAACATTCTTCAGTGCCTGATTAATACCAGTTGTAGCTTGAACTCCCAAACAAAATCTGGAGACACAGCATTGATGATCTGCGCCAGGTATAAACATGAGAGGTGCCTTGGAGTCCTAGCATCAGCAGGTGCTGATTTCGGGATGGTAAATTCATCTGGTCAATGTGCAACTTCAATTGCTAACTCTATTAAGTGGACTAAAGTCTTCCAGAGAGCAATTTTGGATGTAATCAGAGCCGGGAACATTGTTAAGTCAAGCAATGCCTCTAGATTTTCTGCTTTGTTATTTTTAACTAGTGTAAATGATGTAGAGGGTTTGAAGAGACTCATTGAAAACAGGAACATTGATCTGAATGAGCAAAATGCCAATGGATTTTCAGCTGCCATGATAGCTGCGGAAGGGGGTAATGTAGAGGCTTTCAAGTTGCTTCTTTATGCTGGGGCTGATGTGACTAAGCTTAAAAACAAGAATGGCATGACAGCTCTTAACCTCATAGACGTGAGCCAAAATGGGCAAGTGTTTCATAAGGTTGTGCTTGAGTATGCACTTAAAGAGGGATGTAATGGTTCGATTGAGGTGAATCCTCTCCACGGGGCAGCTAGCTATGGGGACATGAATACTGTTCACAAATTATTACGAGAAGGGTATGATGTCAATGCTTTTGATGGACAAGGGTATACACCATTGATGTTAGCAGCCAGAGGATGCCGAGGCGAAATGTGTGAGCTTTTCATCTCATGTGGAGCCAAATGTGATATTCAGAATGATAGACATGAGACAGCACTTTTACTTGCCAGAGAAAATGGCACAGGAAATAATGCAGAGCGTGTGATAATGGATGAGCTAGCTCGAAGATTAGTCCTGTGTGGGGCTCGTGTAAAGAAGCATACCAAGTGTGGTAAAGGTTCACCTCATAGAAAGTTACTAGCAATGGTGAGGGGTGCTGGAATTTTGCGGTGGGGAAAATCAAGCAAGAGAAACGTGATTTGTAAAGAGGCTGAGGTAGGACCTAGTGCTAAATTTCGATGGAATCGCAGGAGGAAGTTTGATGTTGATGAGCCAGGAATGTTTCATGTAGTCACTGCTAAAAATAAGCAGGTTCATTTTGTATGTGAAGGTGGGGTTGAAATGGCCGACATGTGGGTAAGGGGGATTAGATTAATAACTCGAGAAGTCATTTTTGGACAAAGAGCTGTTAGGGATATGGTTTGAAAAACATGGGAAGGTTATAGAAATATTGTATCTTTGTTGATATCAAGTAATCATTCTCAGTTTTTTTTTTTTTTTTTTTTAACATGATAGTTTGAAGTATTTATATTGTATATATGTAAATAAATTTTAAATCTCTACAGACATAATTTTTTTTTCTTTTTTTTATAAAAATTTCATTCATTTTATTTTTAAATATTTCAAAAATATTCACTCTCTGCCTTTGATAAAAAAACTCAAATTATATTATTTTTATTATGTAAAGACTAAAATAAATAATTTTAAAGTTAAATAATTTAAAAATATATATATTATTAAGCCTCTATATATATATAATTCAAAAAAAATGATTTAGTAGTAAAATTGTGTTAATTATTTGTGTTAAATATATAAAAATTAAAAATATAATTAAGTAAGTGTTATTAATTTTGATATATATTATTAAATATTCAATGGTTTTAGATTAATATAATTTATATACAAAATATAATATAATATAATATATATATATGATAATAATTTTTTAATTTAATGATAAATTTTAAAATAAAATTATGATATTTAAGTTTAAAAAAAATTAGATTTCAACATGTATGTTGCCACCTCTTAACAAATCACATACCTTTCTATTTAACAAAATCACTGAAGGTGGTAATAAAAAGGATAAATATAAAAATTAATTAAATAAAGTTTATCCAGATCTTAAAAAGTCACACTAAGCATTAATACAAAGCCATTTAAATTAGCTTCTGAAATATAATGAAAAATTTTGGAGTTGAAGTAATTTTTTTTCTTATTCTTCTTCATTTTATCTTTAATTTTATTTTAAATTTCTAACTATTCTTCGAATCTTGATAATAAAAAAAATTAGTATCGAATGAAAAATTAAGTTTGAATCCAAAAGTTTATAAACAAAATATTATCTTTAAATTTCTACATAATATTTAAAAAGGATTCAACTGATTATAGTGAAATACTTCACTTTATAATTGTAAATTAAGTTAATTTAAAAATTAAATATTTTATATTATATCAAATTTTAAATTTAGAAAGAGAATCAACTAAAATTTAAAAGTAGTTTAATTTTTTTTAATTTTAAAATATATATTTTTTAATTAATATTTTAAATTTATATAAATTGATTGATTTATGTTATTTTTTAAAAGTTCAAATTTTTATCAAATTTTTCTTTTTTTCAATAATATAAACTAAGAGTAATTAGATATTTTTAAATGTTAAAATTATATTTATAAAATTAATATTTTAAATGTTGTTTCAAATGAAATAATATTGTAAATAATTTTTTAAAGACAAATTCATAAATACTTGTAGACAATATTGTAGATGAGATTATATCATAGAATAAATTGGTAGATAAATTTTTACATATAAATCTATAAATGAGTTGTTTATAAACAAATTTGTAGACTAATTTTTATGTACAATGCTATAAAGTTATTTTAAATGAAGATATTGTTGTTTTACACTAAATAAACTTATTTTAAACCAAATGAAGATATTGTTGCAAACTAGATGATATATTTTTAACATATTTTAAAATAGATTTTAAAATTCTTCTAGAATAGATAATTTTATAAATAACTAATAAAAAAATATCATTGATAAATAATTAAAAAATAAAAATATAATAAAATAAAATAATTAAAAAATTTCTATCTTTTTAAAAAAATAGGTATGAAAAAACTAAAATTATTTTTATATTTTGAATAAAATATCATTGATAAAAATGATGTTTATTATTTTTTTTTACCTTTTTTATTTAGATTGTTAGTATTTTTATTAAAGATAATTTTTTGAATCACTAAATAATAGTGTTTTTCTTCTAAATTTTTAATTAACATTTTTTATTTAATTTTTTAACATATATGCAAGGATATAGAATAAAAAATTAATATATAGTAAATTTTTATTGAAAAAAAATATTTAATACTATCAATATATTAAATTTTATGATTTTAATAAAATTTTATTATATATTTTATCATAAGCTTTTAGATAAATGTTAAAAAATTTCTTTTTTTATTTACTTATATATTTCTGAAAGTTTTCTTTTCGTAAAAAAAAGAAAACTATAATATAGAATGAATGTTAACATTTTAAAGTATGAATGAGAAGAGTAAAATATTTTTTATGTATAAGTAGTTAGTCCTTTTATGTTTTGTTGTAAAAAAAAGTATGAATGAAAGAGTAAAATATTTTTTTATGTACAAGTAGTTAGTCATTTATGTTTAGTTATATTTTTTATTCATTTAATTTTGATTAATTGTGCATGATTGTAGTCATTTAATTCTTTAATTTTAAAATTAAATAAATTTACTTTTTTTGTAAAAAATTTATATGAAACTATTTATTTTTTATTTAAATATATGAAATTTTAAAAATTTTAGAATATAAAATATTTTAAAAGTTTAAAAGTGAAAAATTTGGTAAAAGTTTAATTTGTAAGATATAAAATTAGAATTTGAAGGAAAAAATATTGAGGTTTCTTAAAGTTTTGTGAAATTTGATATTTTTATTAATGATTTTTAAGGATAATTTTGATTTAATTTATGAAATTTTTAAATTAAAAATTAAAAATTTTATGCATAAAAAAACTAAATTTGTTTAATTTAAAAAAAATTAAGTAAAAGGAAAAAATTTAAAAAGTCAAAATCTCATACTACATAAATTGTTTATAAAATTTTGCTAATGAATATCTTAAAAATATTAATTAATAAATACAAAATAATTTATTCTTATAAAAACTTTAACATTATAAATATTTTTAATTATTATTATTTATCACATTGTTGTTCTTTATTTCTCTCTCATATCTTAATATAATATTTTTAATATTAAATAATATAATCATTTTTATTATTTTTTAAATTATATATATATTTATTAAATTATTATTATATTTAAATATATTACACAATAAAATATTTACATATCTAAATTTTTTGATAAACAAAAATAGTAGAAACAAAATTAAAAAAATTATGAATATTTAAATATAAAAATTTATATACTAAAAATTAAATTATTTAATCTAAATAAAAATTTAAAATTCAATAAATTTAAAATTTATCATCCAAATAAAAAATTTAAATTCTATTATTTAAATAAAATATTTTTAAAATAAAAAATTTAAATTAAAAAATGTAAATTTTCAACTATTTCAAATTTTTTAAAAAGTTAAAATATTCCATTCAAATATAAGAGAAGAGTTTTAATTTACTTTAAAATATTATTTATTTAAAAAAATAAAAAAAATACTAACTACTTTTTTAAATTATTTTTATTTATTATCATCTCATTTAAATGTTTAGTTAAATTAGAATAAATATATTTTAATTTAAGAAAATTATTTAGTTAAAAATTATTTTACCATAATAATTAATTTAGAGCTATATGTAATGAATGATTTTTTTAGAGGCATGTATTATCTTAAATGATAAATACTTTGAACAGAGGAAATATTAATTAAATTTATTTTTATTTAAATAACAGGTATAATTTATTATGAATATTGCTAAATTTAGCTTTAGCACTTAAAAAAAGTTTTACTAATTTTGATTCTAACAATTTTTTTAATTTTTAAAAATTATCTTTATTATCACTTTGTAATATACATGATGTGTTTATAATTATATCACAAAAGTAAATATTTAGAAATAATAAGTAACATTTAGTGTAAGATGTATATCACATCATTAATAAATGATAAAAAATTATTTTAAAAATTTAATGATTTTATAAAGATCTAAATTAAAGAAAAATAAAATTTAATCAAATTTATAAAGATTACAAATATATTTTATTAAAAACATTACTTATTTTTCTTAATTTCTATGCATAAATAAGGGGATAAAGTGTAAGATGGATCTCAGCGTGTTTGTTTAATATTACAAACAACTTGATGAAATATCGAAAGGAAGGAAAAAGAACAGAAGAAGGATGGGTTAGTAGGGACAACAGAGAAGGAAGGGTTAGCAGGTACAACAGACGTGGACGTCGTCGTCATAGATATTTCTAAATCAAGTAATTTTTTCACAAGTAATTTTTTCACATTTTTAGACATGCAAATTGGTGGAATCAAATTAGACTTTGAGTGTTTAAGTTTGAACTGTTTAAAAATGTTGAGGTTTGAGTTTGCATCTGTTAACTGTCAAAGGCTTCTTTCTGTCAAGGTCTGACCTGATTTAAAGCCTATAAATAAACTTAAAATTTATATAAATAATTAATTAAAAAAAGTTTGTAAACTTAAAATTTATAAGATAAAAAGACTATTAAATAGGCCTAATATACATATATGTTAATAAAATATAAAATAAATATTATATAAATATTATATTAAAATAAATATAAATATATAATATATAAATATAAATAGGTCCTGAACGGATTAAATAGGTTTTTTTATAAACATAGGCTTGACTTATTTATCTAAAAAGATTATTTTTAAAAATATAAACCGAGTCTAACTAAACTTTAAACGAACCAAACCGTAAACTTCTATCATACGATCTTATTCACTTTCATTCCCACACTTCCTAAAATCCAAATATATGTTTACCATCAGGCTGGCCTGATTTGACCTACACTGGGTTTCTCCACACGGCCTCTCTTGCTTAGGTATATTGATTCCGAGAAATGTTCCAGATGGCTAACAATTTGGTTGGCAACTCTCATCGTGAATTTTTTGGCTATGTTTATATTTATCTTTTCAAAAGAATGTTGACCGTTTAATTTTTAAATAAACCTACACAGTCTGTATGATACAAATTTTTCTTGCAGTTATTTGAATAAAATAAGAAAATACAAAATACTACAATTATAAATTTGGTCAAGTAATTTTTTTTTTGGCTATTATACATGTAAAATTTTTTACAATAATTCCTAACATTTGAAATTATTAAAATATTGTTCTTTAGCTGATATGATAATTATATATATTTTTTTAGTTAAAATATCAATTAATTTTTATATATATGCAATTCTAATTTAGTTTCTTTATTGTTTTCTTTTTACAAAAAATTGGTTTCTAATTGCACAAATTTTTTACAATAATTCATATATTTTGATAAGGTTGATTGCTGATATCAATTTCTACTTTATTTTTTCTCTTCTTTTATTTTATTTATAATTTTTTTATAATTTTAAATTTTCCATCAAACTTTTGTAAAAAATAATAGTATAAATTATGGTGGATTAAAATAAAGAAATTATATATAATCTTTAAATTAGGTAGGCCTAATCCTACATTTTAACTTAAGTTTAAATGTTTTATTATATGTTATGAAGGTAAAGAAAGGTTTTAAAATAAAGATATGAAATATTATTCCAAATAAAAAATCTAACAATGTTAAAAAAAATTAAAAAAGAAAATAATTAAAATAAACAAATTAATCTAACAATGTTAAAAAGTTAAGGAAGAAAATAATTAAAATAAACAAATTAAGCTGGGTTGAGAAAGTAATGAGACATATTATTTATGAAAAATTTTAATAATACATTTTTTTTAAATTGGTTTACTTTTGAAAAATAAAAAAAATGTTAAAAACTACTGCTAACTTTCATTTATTACCAATATAAACTCAATGCCGTAATTTATAAAATTCAAAAAATTTATCATCCAAATTTAACAATATCATAATTCGTAAATATAGAAATTAAACTAAAGTTACATAATATATATACAGAAATTAAAATAAAATTATATAACACATAAAAATAAAATATTTTTAATAAAAAATTTAATTATCACATCAATAATTATTAACGATATAAAAAAATAATATTATAACAAATTTTAATATTAAAGATAATGTAAAAATCTTTTATATACTTTAAGAATAAATTTTAAAAAAATTATATATAAAAATTAAATTAAAATTATGTAACATATTATGAGTATATAGCATAGAAGCAATCCTTATCTTATGAGCATTTTTAGGGTTAAGTTAGATCCTAAGCTAAATTTTAACATAATATGAGAGTCTTTCCCTTAGTAATGGATCACATATAGATATCTAATCCTGTAAACTTCACACTCCAAGTCCTTAACATTTGGCTAAAGATAAGTTGGATAGATAAGGTTATAGTTACATTTAGTTTGGACATATAATATGAATCAATAAAAAATATTAAAAATATTTTTTTAAAATTTAATTATTTTCTTGTATTTCTTTTTTATATCTATAAAAAATTGTATAAAAGACATTTATTATGTTCGATAAAATGAACATTGAATTTTAATTTTTAAAAGTATAACATTTGAAAAACCTAAATTTGATAATATCATAATATATTAAAATAAATGTCAATTTTTCTTAGAATATCATGATAATAATATGCTCTAATAATTATGGTAAATAAGTTTAAATGAGCAATAATAATACTTAATGGATCATAGATAATTATCTAATCTATTGCACCAAAATAAGAAAAATATACCAAAGGCAAATATTGCAGACTAGAATTTACAACTAAAAATTATGTACATAATGATAATTTTTTTTATAATCATCCATTTTTTTTGGTAGCTACCTAAATATTGGAGTAGATGTGACTTATGGGTCATAGTATAAAAATCTATACAAGTAAACAATTTTTATCATTAAAATATATGATGATAAAATTAAAAGAAAATATTAATTTAAGCACTATTTGCATACATGAATGACATTAATGGTGAAATTTACAAAAAAAAAAAGTTAATCCAACAACAATTATAATTAAATCCAAAAATATATATTTTGACAAGCATGAAGAAACAAAATTAGCTAACATAGAGTATGTAAAAAAGATTAAAAAATTATAAAATAAACTAGTCAACTAAACTTGCTCTCAATGATGGGCAGATAGTCCATTGAGCATGATTTAAAAAAATAAAAATTTCAATGATCAACCATGATTAAAAATCACCAATTCAAAATATGTCTTAAATATTGAGACTCCAAAAAATTTAGAGTAATATAAGAAGACCAAGAATATATTAAATAAAAAAATGTTAATTAAAATTTGGAATAGGACATCAATTAACATAGTATACTCTTTTATGATTTCTCAGCCAATATTCATTGGTTGGTCCGTTGAAGAAGTTCCAGGAACAAATGGTGTAGATTTTTCAATATTTACCAATTCTTGTGAGTATGACAATGAAAATAAAATTACATAAAAAATATAGAACAATGTTGTATGAGCATAAATACAAAGATTAATGAAATATGAAGAGGATTTTACTTGTTAAGATCTTTTCTGAAATTTCAATATCCTTACCATTGATGCAATCCTTACCATGATGAACAACAATTTTTATCTTGTTTTGACAACAAATCAAAGCCTTAATCATCTAAGGGGACATGAAACTTCTAAAACTGTTTAGCACCTTACCTCCTAAGCTAAAAACATTCTTTCGATGCAATAGTGGATATAGAAAATGCCAATACATTCCTATCCATACAAGACAGAATAAGAAAGTGGGAACTACTTTGTTTCCACCATCATCTTCATCCACACGCGACTCAGCAAGGTAATGCTCAAGTTCATTTTTATTATCAATTGAATTTTTCTCCCCTCAAATATTATTTAAAAGCTATTCTTCTGGTAGCATATGTAGCAATTTAGGGAGGACTAAATTCAAATGAGTTACCTTGAGTTGACCTTGTGAAGATTGGACAACGTTATTTTTTTCTCAAGAAGAGAAACGTATCATTATAACATTCAAGAAAGATTCAATTTGACATTGCAAGAAAATTCAGACACAAAATTAGGATCATTTGGATACATCTCCTTAAAACACCAAAAAATATACTTCAATTAATAACTAGGATCCAAAGTGACTCCAAAATACAGAAGTTGGTTGACATGTATAATTTGACCCCAATACTTATCATATTTTTTTTCCTCATATCCAATGTTTGCTAAAATGGTATTTAGATTCATTGAAGCTTGATTCAGTTCATAATATATCAATGTAAGTTAACGAAAGGTAGAATGAATTGTGACATGAGTTGAAGATGAAAATAATTTGGTTGTGTCATAATTTTTTTAAAAACCTTAGTGAAAACCAAGTAGGACTGACAATTGCCCCAAAATATTTTCTAAAACTAAGCTCTTCAAACTCTAATTTTTTCAAAAGCTCTTTGGTATTTTTCAATAGACTCTAATAGGAGATATGTGAAATTTCACTTAGTAAGCATATTAGGACACACTAGTTTCTTACATGTAATTTTTGAATAAGCAATATATTCCTTAAATTTTGCTAGTCTTTAAGGTGAAGACCTAACAAACCTAGAAATAGTCCTAATGCTTGGAATTAAGGGGTTCATGTCCTTCAAATCATCATTTATCACTAAATTAAGGATATGGACACAACACAGAATTTGTAAGAATTTCCCATGTAAGACCAAAACATTAAAAGAGTTTAGTTATTTTTAGATAACCAACAACCACATCTTTGTGGGATGCATTGTCAACAGTTATCGTTAATATATTTCTCATCTCTCATTCCTACAAAACATCTTTTTCTTGTCTTCCTATAGTTTCTCCCCTTAGTGATTTGGAATTATAGAAAAACTTATAATTTTTTTTTATAGGTCCATTCATTGTTAATAAAATGGACAGTTAAGGTTAAATAATTTAGGTTCTAGATAGATGTCTAACAATTAGTGGTTAGACCCTTAACCTAATTTTCTCTTCAAAATAAAGCTGGTAACAATCTTTAGTTACTATGTTCCAAGAAAAAGGGTTAAATTGGGACTACAACTAGTTAAAAAAATGTTTAAATCCTTCACCCTCTACAATTTTAAATGGTTGCTCATAAAAGATGAAAAAAAATGCAAGGGCTTTCTGATCAGCATTTAAGTTGAAATGTTACCCAAGAGCTTGTATCTGATTACCCTCCCCATCTTTAGAATACCCAAAACATGGAATTCGTTGGTTAAGATAATTTGTGATGAAATGTGTATTTTGGACACTGAATTAGGTGGGAAGACATGCTAAAAGTTCTATATATTTTGGAACGGTAATAAAATGTTTTTGTGCTATACTTACACGCTGCATTAGATACAACACCTTCAACTACAAGTAGTTTATTAAAATGATCCCAAACATGAGATGTGGTTCAAATTCCACTTGAGTTAAGTTTTCTTTTTCTAGAAGGTTTAGGGTTTGGTTAGGAAAAATAGCTTTGGTTGAAGATGGATTCACTATTGGTTCATTTCCACCAACATTTACAATTGATGGCGGGGTAGTTAAAGAGGACGAAGGTTGAAATATTGAATGAATTGATTATTAAATTTCTTGGGATTACCTTTCTTCCTAAACCAAGTCTAACTCGAGCATACACAATACCTAATCTATCTCATTAAAACTAGCTAAGAATTATTTTTCACAACATCAACAAACAACATAAGAGACAAAATCTATTTCTCAAAATATAAGGATTTATCTTAGTCATACTTACTTATCATTGATTAATATTAGAAAATCAGAATCATGTGAATAATACAAAGACAAAATAAACTAGAATAAGGATTCAATCATCTCAGCCATATTCATTCATCATCATTCAATCCCATAGGCTTCATAGATGAATAAATACAGAAACAAAACACAGATTCATATTAGATTCAAAAAGCATCATTGACCAATGTCACAATATCAGACACAATGATACAAATTGAACATTAATCTTAGGTATAGAAATGAATCATTTATGAATCCAACAAGTTTGGAGAGAAGAAGAAAGACATACAGATTAATCTCGAATTCAAAAGGTACCATTGATCATCAAATATAGTATCAAAGAGAAGAAAAGAAAAATATACATCAAATCTAAAAGAGACAAAGAGAAGAAAAGGAAAAAAGTAAAGGCAGGTTCATTGGTTAGGAAACGTGTGCAACAAAAAAATCCAACATTTTCAAAATATTAAAGTTGCATTATAGATTCATCTAAGTTCATGGACCTTATTAATGTTCATTTTCCATGAAGCGAAAGAGAAACATTTATTTTATAAAAAATATAAGTGAATGTTCATCTCAGGTTTAGATTCAAAGAGCATCATTGATTAATGATGTAGTACGAGAGAGAAGAAGAAAAAAATATACATTAATCTTAGATTTAAAAATTCATCATCAATGAATGTAATAGGGATAGAGAGAAGAAAAGTAGAACAATAAGGGCTGGTTCATTGGTTAAGCATCATGTGCAGAAAAAAATCCAAAATTTTTAAAATATCAAAGTTGCATTACAGTTCATTTAAGTCCATGGACCTTATTAATGTGTATCTTCCATAAAGAGAAAGAAAAACATTCATTTTATAAAAAATCATAGCTGCAAATTGCATAACCAATCAACAAACATATGCATAACACTTATACCTAAATGGCTCTATCAACTATAAAATATGAACTATGAAGCGAAAGAAAGTCTAGACACCTCAATCAAACAAAGTGGAAAAGATTAAGCCCTAAAGTCCTAACAGGAAATGGAATGCAAAAAATAAAAAATAAAAAAAATAAAACAAAAATTTAATCACAATATAACCATGAAAGTAGGCATAAAAATAATATAAAGAAACTAAAATTTACCTTCATAAATTTGGATATTTCCTCTTCCTTCCTCGGTTCATACATGCAAAGGATATTTTATAGAAGATTAAACCAACATTAACCTAAAGTGAGGAAAATACTGGGACTAGAGGTAAGGTCTGAGGGAAGATTTCGAAGAACACCAAACCCTAACAGATAAGTTAACATAGGAAGAGGGGAAGATGAGTATTACGAGAGGAAAGAGAAGCAGAATCAACCAAACCTTAACAAATGAAGAATGAAGATGACACCTGAGAACCCTGGAGATTGGAGAAGATGAAGACAAGGAAAATACAACCAAACAAGACACAAAAAACTCATATGTCACTAAAAATGACACTCAAAAATTCTAAGTTCCTAACAGAGACCATGGAAAAGACAAATTTCACACTCGAAAGTCCAAAATTGAAAACCTTAGTAGAACTTAGGAGTGGCAAAAATGAAAAGGAAAAATGGTGTCTTTCGAGATTCAATTCAAATCGTACTATATAAAGGTTAGACAACTATTTGGGTTAAGCCTAAGGAGGAGACCATGAGATGCAAGAGGAAGAGAGGAAAATAAAAAAATAATAATACATATATATATATATATATATATATATATGTGAATAATATTTATTATATATGTGTGAGTTAGGTCAGATAAGTTTGGTTAGTAAATATTGAACTCCACTCGCCTAATCATTTATAATTACCACAACTGCTTGCAAAGCGAACAGTTGTTAATGAATTATTGTTAGGGTGCTAAGCCAAGTTGAGAAATATAAGTCTAAGGGAAACTTTGATTGAATACACAACAATCAAAGTTATAGAAAATAATACATTATTTTTATTATTTTAAATACACAACATATACAAAATGTTACATTATTTTTATTATTTTAAATAACTCAATTAATTTTCTATTATGACCTAATACTCTCAAAAAAGGATTTTAAATAAACTACACAACTTACTCTACACTTAAATTTATCATTTCATAATCTTATTGTATGATAAATTTATACAAAATAACTATTAAAAATTGATATAGCTCATTAAAAAATGAAAAAAATTTGTAGCTTCCGCACATTTAGAAATGGAAATAGTAACCTACATCTAGTTTAAATTAAGTGAGATCTATTTACTAAAAGTTAAAAGTTTTATAAAAATATGTTTACTTAAAAAGATTAAAGTTTAAGTCATAAAAAAATTGAATCTACCAAATCCATATATTTATATAAATATAAATAATATAATATTATTATTATATTTTCATTAAAATTAATTCAACTAAACATTAAAAAGATAAGTTATCAAATAATGTATATTATTAAAGTTAAAGATGTTTATGAAAAACACAATGTGAATATTAACCGTTCTCATACCATGGTTGAATTAGAAAGATAAACTTATATGGTGATGAAATGTTAATGGTACCTTCTCAATTAAATCTTTTTATCATAATAGTTGGCTATAAGAATAAATAGAACCCTTTGTAATCAATTGAAATTGGAGGAACTCATAACTTTTACAAATTCTATATAAGGTAAAACATTTTTTATATCACTTACTAACAAGTTTTATTCCTCGTATTTCTAACTTTGCTAGACAAGGCATGTTTTGGCACTGTCCATGTGCACTCTGCCAAAGTAAACATGAAAAGACTTAGAAGCATCTATTTCTATATTGCCCATAGTCTAGAATTGTATGGTTTATGTCTCCTATTGGCCTCATAACAGATCTCATTATTAAGGTAAGCTTTGTTGAATGGTTGGAAAACATTTTAAATGGTGTTTCTGATACTTCTGTTCTGCATGTATGCATGATGTTATAGACAATCTGAAAAGAGTGAAAAGGAGTAACTTTCAAGGTAACTCAACCCAGCATGAAGCACACAATAAATTCTGCCTATGGTACTCTAGATTGGTAGTCTAGGCATCAACAACAAACGATAATAGTTCATCTTTGTGTTTATACTATTCAAAGGATCCCCTCACCTCTAGGATAACTAAAATTTAATATTGATACTTGCCAAACAAGACTTGATGAAATTGGTTTTATTTTAATAATTGAGATTATAAGAAAAAAATTGTAATATATTACCCGCTACTACCTAGCTGGAAGAAAGATTGTTTTGCTTGGGAATGTTTAGTAATCACATGGTGCCTTAATTTCTATAGGAAGCAAGGTATTGATGATATTATCTTGGAAAATATTCATTGATAATAACCAAGGCTATGAAAGGGAATTTTCCATGTGGAACAATTATAGATGGTTGTCTTTTGACATCTATGAATTGAAGTAATTTACTTATAATTTTATCAAAAAATGTGTAAATACGGTATCACACACCAAAGCAACCGTCTACCTGGATGCAATATGGTGGTCTCATCCTCCCACTTATATTTATATAACTATTGTAAAGGATTCCTCTTCTTAACTTTATATAATATTATTTTTTTTTTGTCTAAAAAAAAAGTTAAAGATATTTGTAAAAAAATGAAATAAATTTATTTAAATTTATATTTGATTTATAGCTTTGATAGGATTAATTTATTTAAATTTATATCTAATTAGATGAGATTCAATAATATGAGACAAACATAAAAAAAAATTTATCTAATACCTCTATATTTTTATGAAATTTCATACAATATCCTTATCTTTTTTACACTTACACATACCTTTTAATTATTTGAAACTAATTATTTAAAACTAGTTGCACGAGTTACCTTTCTTGGAATTGATATTAACATAAATAAAAAAAATGTAAACATATGGCATGCACATGTCATTTAATAAAATTTCCTTTTCAAAATATCTTTAACTTTGCATACAAGTGGTTTGTAATTATTTTTAGGAAAAATTACATTAACACCCCAAAAATTTATTAAAAAAAATCTAATATTTTTTCAAATTTTCTATACTATATAAATTTTTCTTAATTTGTATAAAAATATAACACACTCTTCATTTATACGATTCTATACAAATTTTTCTTTTTTTTTATGATATTTTATAATTTTATTTAATGTTAATATTTTATATCAAGAGAATTTTGTAAGATAGTAAAAATAATATTATTACAAATTATGATTGTTATTTCATTTTATAATGATTTAATATGATGATCTTTATAAAAATATATCTTTTATTTATAAGTTGTTTTAAAATTTTATTTTAAATTATGACTTTTTAACTAAAAAAAATATTAGTTTATTTTATTTTATTTAAAATATTAAATATATAATATTTCATACATCTTAATTTTTATATCAAAGTAGTATATAACCCGTGCTATCATGAGTAAATTTTTAATATATTTTATCTTATTCATGTTTCGTAAACAATGATATATTAATTACAAAATTAAAATTAAATATTCTTAAATATAAAATATTATTATTAATTTGTAATAATAATATTTAGTAGTTTTAAGATTACGTTGAAGATACTTTATAACAGATTATTAACATGTAAGTTATTTTATTCTTTGCACATGTTTAGATGTTTAAATTTTAAAACATTATTATATTTTATAGAGTAAAGTGAATAACGATAAATTAATAGTAAAATATCATTTATGATTTTAACTGTATTTTCAACATCTAAATTGTACCTCAATAGGTTTAAATTGGTGAAATTGAAACAAATTATGAAAGCATACCTGAAATAATAAAGTTAGAGCATCGTTAAAATGTAGAAGTTCAATCTAAATAACATGGAATTAAATAATTAAAACCAATTTTCATTCCTGAAAATATTGATAAAAGTAGTAAAATGGGCTAAGTAACGCATGACTCGGACTAAAAATTGAATGCTATACGTATAGATACAAATTTATAGAAAGACTTAGTAAGCATCATTTTCATGCACATAATCTACAATTATTTAAAAGATTCATGTCTAAGAGTCATACATATTATAAAATTATGTCTTGTTTTTTATACATTTTTTTTCTTTATCTATTTATCATTTTATCTAAAAAAATACATACAACTAATTTTTGTTTCATGTTTATTTATATTTATCTTATCTCAAGCCAAAAAGTACTTCACTTATAATTTAGATTTCCTACTTAAATTTTTAAATTTTACTTTCTTATAAAAATCGACAATTCTTCAAATACTTAGTCTAATATTCAATGGAGATGTCTTGACATCTTCAATCTTAAGTTTTCAATTTTCTATCCGTTCAACTTATTTTGAAGATCAAATATTAGAGACCTAAGCACTTTTAACAAACTTTTATTAATCTCATTGATGAAGATCTTGACATTTATTATTAAATATATCTACAAATTGGTATCATAGTAATTTACAATAGAAGAAAAAAAGATAGAAATATATACAAATTTTATTTATAAGATTATATTTCCACAAATGATCACAACATGGTGATATGGACCAAGGTTGGCATCAAGCTGGTTTAAATTTCCTAAAGTCCACCCCTTAACTTTTCCTTAGGAATTGAAACAATAATAGAGTAGACCTAACATTAAGAAAAAAAAGACAACACAAATCTTATCACCATAATACAAGGCAACGTAAGAAATAAGAAAAGAGTTGTTAAGATCGTTGAAATGATTAGTAAATGATTTAAAATGTAGTTTGGTTCGTAATAATTAAAATACCAAATATAAAAATAGCATACCATTGTATTTTATGATTGCTTGTGATTTTGTAAACAATTTCATAATACATTTTTCTGATATTATGCATCATAATTGAAAGTTTGTACAATTTCTATAAAGATAACTTCCAATGTGATTATGAGATAATTTTGTCCAAAGTGTATCAACCATTCTCTTTCATAATCTTTGATAAAAGAAAATATTTGATACAAAAAGAAACACCAATTTAAAAGAAATACCTCAAACATTGAAATAAGTAAATTCAAAGTAGAACAATATACCAACTTAGGTTGACATTTGTAATTTTAATTTACATGAAAGTATCAATTTAGTATTT